>CM076580.1:1022525059-1022880059 GCA_034641835.2 Pinus albicaulis | reverse complement strand
CTCCTCCTCCTCCTCCTCCTTTTGCCTTACCATCCCCTCTACCCTCATACCTCCTTCTTCTCTCCGCTCAGTTACACTCCTCTCACTCCTGCATGCTGCTCCCTCCTCCTCCCCCTCCTCCTCCTCCCCTCCCCTCCTGTCCTCTCCTCTCCTCCTCCTATCCATTTCCTCCCTTCCTCTTCTCCTCTCCATCCCACCCACTCCTCTCCTCCTCCTCTCCATCCCTTCCCCTCCTCCTCCTATTCCTCTCTCCCTCTCTCCCTCCTCATCCTTGTCCCTCCTCCTCATCCTTCCTTCCTCCCTCTCTCCCTCCTCCTCCTCCTCCTCCTCATCCCTTTGTCTCCATCGCTCCCCTCCCTCCCTACCCTCCCTGCCTCCCTCCCTTCATCCCCTTCCTGCCTCCTCCTCCTCCTCCTCCCCCTCCTCCTCATCCCTACCCTCACCACCTCCCCCTACTCCTTTCCTTCACTCTCCTCCCCTTCTCCTCTCCTCTCCCCTCCCTCCCTCCCTCCCTCCCTCCCTCCCTCCTCTCCCCTCCCTCCCTCCCTCCCTCCCTCCTCCTCCTCCTCCTCCACTACCCTCACCTCCTCCCTCCCTCCTCTGCATCACCTCCCCTACCCTCCCTCCCTCTACCTTCTCCTCCCTCCCCCTACTCCTCCTCCCCTACCCTCCTCCCCTCCCGTCCTCTCCTCCTCCTCTCCATCCCCTTCTCCTCCTCCTCCTCCTCCTCCTCATGCCTAGCCCTCCCTTCCCCCTACTCCTCATCCCTAGCCCTGCCCTCTCTCCCCCCCTGCCCCTACTCCACCGCCTCCTCTCCTCCCCTCCTCCTCCCCCTGCTTCTGCTCCTCCTCTCCTCTCCTCCCCTTCCCCCCCTCCCCCTGCTCCTCCTCCGCTCCTCTCCTCCATACTCCTCCTCTCCACCTTACCTCCCATCCCCTCCTACCCCTCTTCCTCCTCCTTACCCCCTACACTCCCCTCCACCCTCCACCCTCCTCCTACTCCTCCCTCCTTCTCCTCCCCCTCTCCATCCCATCCCCTCCTCCTCATCCTCCCTCCTCCCTCCTCCTCCTCCTCTTCCTCCTCATCCCTTTTTCTCCTCCCCTCCCCTCCCCATACTCCTCCTCCTCTCCTACCCTCACTTCCTCCATCCCCTTCCTCCATCCCTCCCCCATGCTCTACCTCCTCCTTTCCTCCACTCCCCTTCCCTCCCCCTCCTTCACCTCCTCCTCTCCCCTCCCTCTCTCCCTCCCTCCCTCGCTTGCTCCTCCTCCTCTCCCCTCCCTCTCTCCTTCCCTCCCTTCTCCTCCTACCCCTGCCTCCCTCAATCCATCCCTCCTCCCCTTCCCTCCCCTACCTCCCCTCCCCTCCTCCTATGTCCTCCTCCTCCTCCTCCTCCCTTCCCTTTCTTTCTTTCTCTCTATATTATAATAACATCACCAAACTAATAATTTATTTTAATAAGATATAATAAATAATTTCAAAATAGATTTTCCTAAAATATATTTAAATATAATAACTATGATCTTTTCACATAGTTAAAAAATATCATATAAAATTAACTTTTGCGAGAAGTTAGAAGCAATCCAATTTGACTAAAATAAAAACAATAATAGTTACTGATAACTAAAGTTTTGAAATAGTAAACCCTAGCCAAGAAGTTAGTATTTTTCGGTTTTTTTTTTTTTTAATTTTGAAAGCATGCTAGATAATTAAGATCTAATTAAGATCAAATTAGCAAATAACAAGTAACTAAGGATGAGCACAATTTTAAGTTCTCTTCCTCGTCATAAAGGAGACAAAAAATTTTCTCTGGGAAACTTCTAAAATATTTCTCTGTTCTAGAGTAATATGCATCTCATGCTCTGTTGGGTTTTGATACCAATCAAATTCACAACTTTTTCCCCATAATTTTTATTAATTTCCTTAATTGTTGCTCCATGAGGTATGTCGGGTTGGGAATCACAAATAGAAATTCTAACACAAATTTAACTTCTCTTCCCGCTCACACAATAACAATATCCCAGCACATTCAAGAATATCTTCCCTGAATAGTGAAGTGCGGTAATGTGGATACTGTGGATTTTATGTGGAGGTGAATAGATGGAGAAATTTGAATTGATTGGTGGAGACTTCAATCCCTATAGACATCTTCCATTTTCACACACAGCAGAGACCTTACTTCTTGTACCTAAGAAACATCACAGTAGAGACCTTAATACTTGTACCTAGAGTAATATCTCTGTAAATATTTCATGGTTACCATTAATATTTTGGCCACTGGAACATTAAATTCTACATCCAATATTTGGACAGAATCATCTTGCCTAATAAACCATTTATATCATTCTTGAAAATGATAGAATGCCAAATAAAATAAAAGACAAAACGTATTGAACACTATTAATCAATTAGCCATGCTAGATGGAGCACGAAAAAATATAGGGAACCCGTTGAGAGCAATTGTAGTGAAGAGATGTGTTGACAATGAATCTTGATTAAATTATAAATTATGTATTAAGCAAGTATGTAAAAAAATAGTGTTGAAATTCCTTCTAAATTGGTTAAAAAAACAATCATATCATTAGTATTTGAAGCAAGAAAATTCAGAGGAAAATTGTGCCTACCTCTTCAATTATCTTCTTGACTCCTCATCTCTCTGCATTATCTCCATACATACCTGCAAATTGTCAAAATTGGTCCTATTAAACACAACTCAAAAAAGAGTTTATGAATCCAAACAAGAAAAAAAAAAAATTACAGATATTGGATCAAATCGACTACAATAATGACACTCAGTTGATATGAGATGGCTCATGCAATAGTGGAATACCAATCTCCGCCAGAACAAAACACAACCTGAGAGAGCGCTGAAGCAGAAGAAAAAAATGAGGATGAAACACTTTCTCCCGTGCTCTGTTTTTTATGGCCACGACAGTTAAGCTTTTTTCCTTTTTGAGCTTTTTCTAACCACATCATTTTGCTTTTTCTATAACGGTAACAATTGTTGGGTAGTGTGAAAAATTTGAGAATTCAAAATAAACGGTTAATTGAAATTGTTACATGTGTAATTTTATTTTTACATTTCAAATAACATCTGAAATATTTAATTAATATGAACCGAAATTATTTAATTTGAATATATATATAATTTTAATTTTAATGTTTGTAGATCACTCAATAGATTGATGTGTTTTTTTGGACAATCTTAAACCAAAAAAAAATAAAAAATGTTTTTGACTGAAACCCTCTTTAACTTAGTTTTTTAAAGTTAGTTCCACATAGAAATACAAGAAAAAGAGAAAAAAAAATCATTTAAGTTCAATTATATAAGTTATATTTTGATGTAATTGTAAAAATAACAGATCATTGAAATAGATAAACAAATATATTTAACGAATTAATTTTAAGATTTTAGTAATAATTTCAAGTTCATTATGAAAGATGACTAGTAATAAAAAAATTATTATATAATCAATTTTTTAAATATTAGTTATTATTTTAGATAAATATAAATAAAATAGAAACATTTTAAGGTTTAATCTAATTATTATTTAAAAAATATTATAAAAATTGTTTTACTGAATTATTCTTAATATAAAATTGATTCAGTTTTTTTTTTAAATATAATTATCTAATTTAATTTTTAAAATATTATTTTTTTATATTAATTTCTTAATTTAATTATATTGTAATTTTTTCAGTTTAATTGGTATTATAATTGAGAAATGGAAAAAAAATAAAATTTATAAACTAAATTCATTTTGGTTTAAAATTTAATATATATTATTAAGAGGAATCATATCTTAAGGTGTCTATTGCTTCCTAATTAAAAATAAATAAATAAATAAAAAATATATATAATTTATAAGAATTTAAAATGTTTCCATTATATTAAATTTTTTTACTTGCAATTGCTTTTGTAAATAAAGATAAGATATAATTATTTTGATTAATAAAGACATTGAAAGTTTTATTTATAAATTGTAACGAAATACATTTTTGAATTTTACACATATCCATTTTATTGGAAAATAAAAAATAACACTACATACAATAAAATTTGTATATATATATATATATATATATATAATCTACCTTGAAATATAACTCTTTCATACATCTAATATTCTGTTGCAGATCCCCGATGGGGGTGCACATATTTCGAGGGAGTAAGAACTTTGCTTGCTAGGTGGGAGGTCTCCGTCCTTTAGGCCTTTATTAACTATGATGCAACAATGATCATAGTGCTCATGGAAGCATGCGACATATACGCAATTAATGGGGATGATGGGAAGACAGCCTATGATATCAGGCCAGAAAGGGAATGTCCTAGTGATAGTAGGTTACTTGACCTAGCATCTTCATTATGCCATGCATTGTTCGTTTGTAGTGGATACTCTGAGGAAGCGTAGGTGGACAACGACGGCCATACCCTGCATTAGAGAAGCTGTTTTACTGGGGTATGTATTCACCATTCTTTTGTCTATGATTGCTGATGTAGTCTGGGCTATTTATTGCTCCATGAAAGTTTAGTTTATTTGGTTTCAACATGTAGATATTGGGTTTTTTGTTACCATTTTACACCCTGTCGACCCTTGTCTCTGTGACCCCTGTCACCTTTCCTACAATTCTTCTGTTCCGCTCTTGGTTTTGGCCAAGGCATCCCATGTTTTGCATTCTACTGTCGGGTGGGTTGCAATGGATTTTTTTTTTTTTGTATGGGAGCTGCTGGGTTTGGTCACTGTTTCAATACTCTATTAATCTGGGTGTTCTGTGTGGTGGAATTCTGTTTTTTATTTTGCCTCGATGCAGTAGGGACAAGACTATTAATTTTGAACCTCATCTATATCACTAGTATGGTTGTTTCATTCTTACTATTACCCAATTTTTGCATTCACCAATAGTTACCCAATTTCTGCATTTAGCTGTCGGGTGGGTTGAACTTGAAGGTTTATAGTGTATGGGAGCTACTGGGTATGGTGGGTTTTGTAGCTCTTTGTTTATTTGGGGTCTCTGTGGGTTGGAATTATGGCTTCTATTTTGCATAGATGCAGTAGGGATAGTTTGATTCTTTGTTTTCTAGTTAAAAATTACGCCCAATTGTATCTCTGGAATGTCTGCTTCTTTCATACTATTAGTGCTAGTAGGTGGGCGACTTTGCATGTCCAGCTCTCAGTGGCTACAATTGTCGTGTGGAATCATTCTGTCAGGATATCCTTGTCTATTAGCTGGGGTATTGAGTTCTCTGTTTAATTATGGGCCAATAGTCTTTGGGATTGGGCTCACTATCTGCATTTTACTGGTCTTTGAGGTATTCACATGGATTCTGTGCTCACCGGCACTCTGCTACACCGATCTGATAATTTCGCTGATGGCGTCCAAAATTTAATGGTTTATTATTTCTTGTATGTGTCCATTCTTAGGCCAGTCTCCGTCATGGTTAAGAGACAAGCTCGTAACCATCCTAATAAAGGCAAACAGAAGCAGTTTCAACCTGAAGTTAGCCTCAGGAAACAAGGTAGGAAGATGTGTAAAATTTTGTAGATGTTTTATGTTTGATGCAACTTTACTTTTATAACAGCAATCACATAAAAAGTTAAGTAAAAAAGTTGATAGAAGACAGACCAAAAATAGGAGAATGTGTTGGTGTGTTATGGAGATCAGTAGGATGCCTCAACCAACAAAGTCTTCTTGGTCGGCCAACCCAGAATGTGTCACAATAGTCCTCAAATTAGTTACCCAATCAACTCATAGTCAACCCCAGAAAAGTCAACGTACTCCAGAAAAAGTCAACGCAGCTCCAACTTCGGTCAACCTTTTGACCTCGATTTTTGTGCCAATGAGTACAACCTTCAAAAATTGAACTCTCCACCAAAGTTTAGCCAATTCGGACCATGCGTTGACCAAAGTCAACACTGGTCAAACTTGCCCAGAAACCCTAACTGCAAAAAATTTGTTGTAGTAAATTTCGTCCTTTTTACTGCAGTAGATTTCGTCCTTCTTGCTGTGGTAAACTTCGTCCTTCTTTCTCCTTAGATGCTCGTATAAGAAGAGGAGATGTGCGTTGAGATGGGTGAAATGCTCTCCAACATTGACTATATTTATATCCATCATTGAGGTGTGTGACACACCTGTTGGGGTGTAAAACCTTAAGGCCAACCTGCACTTAAATTTATTATAAATAATAAATTCAAAATAAATGTTCTGCTCATCATATTAAAATCAATTTTATATCGATTTTACACCTCTATGAAAGAGGAATCCAATACAAATATTAGAATCTTCATCTGAGCATCACAAGATGGAGTTTGGACCTAGTTGTCCAAATTTGACAAGACATGATAGGAGGTTTTACAAATTTTTTTTGTAAATTATGTTATTTGCAATTCATCCACTATCCGACAGGAAATTCGAGGATGGGAGAGGGAAATTCAAAATGATGAAGAATATAATGTTGCTGAAGTAGAAATCATGGATTTTATTACAGATCCTGGCAATACCCGTGGCTGTTTATCACTATTTCATCAAACAATTCATACTTACTGGATTGTAAAGTGTCTCTTGGCCAAAGCTATGCAGAGTTTTCCCCCTCATCAACAGAAAATCGAACCACGGGTAGTAGATTTGCTACAGGATATTCAAAATCAGTTGAATCATATCAAAATCACCTAGTATCAGGCTACTGATCGTATCAGTAGAATAGATGATCGTGTTGGTAGAATTGAGAAACAGATCCAACAATTGCAGCAAGTGGATATGCCTAGATCCATAGCTAAAGATCGAACACCAATCGACTCCTCTGATGGCTAGTAGTTTTAGAGTTTACTCATGTTTATTAGATGCATTTTTGGTTTTTGCAAAGGCATACCTTAATCTATAGACTTGTAGATAATCGAGTAAATAGTCAGTTAGTAAATGAAGTACATGGTCGCATGAAATTGTTTCAATTCTGATTGGCATTTAACGCTTTAAGGTGGCCAACAGACCTAGTTTCCTATGGGCAGGTTGAGGCCATAGACTAAATTTTTATATCTTGTAACCTGCTTTCAAATTATAAATAGAAAATAGCGAGACACTACCAAACTGACAAAAAAAAAAATATCGTGTTACAGAAAACTTTTTGGACACGATATTATACATCTAGCTATAATTTAAAAGTTATCATTGAGCCGAGAGGCCATTTCCAGCTTAGTATGTCAGGGGATGTTGTAATACACTATGTTGTCTTGTTATGTAAACATTTTGACTTGGTCAAATTATATAGAAATAAAATTGACCTATCTTGGAACTTGGCAATATGCAGTTAAGGATATTGATAAAATTTTTGTGTGGAGATATGTCTCTTGTTCTCCGAACAATGAGATCTAAGTAAAATTGATCTTATTGGATTATTAATGTACGTGTATATGTAATGTGAGAAATGTAAGGTAAGAAATGTAATGTAAGTAAAAATTTGAAATGCCATGTAATGTGAGAAATGTAAGGTAAGAAATGTAATCTAAGTAAACATTTGAAATGCCATAGTATATTCACGAACACTCAAAAAAGAGGTATGGTAAATAAATAAATATATAAATAAAACTAGGTATGGTAAACAACAAATAAAACCTCTTTTTATACTTACTCCAAAGGTATGGTAAATAAATAAAAATATAAATAAATTGGAAGTATGATAAATAAATAAAACCTCTTTTTATAAGGTATGGTAAATAAATACAAATATAATAGACTATAGGTGTGGTAAATAAATAAAACCTCTTTTTATAGTTACTCCATAAACCTTTTTATATTTACTAAAACTAAAAAAAAGAGGTTTTATTTAGGTGAAGCTTATGGGCCCGATGATACCCTAGAATGAATTATTATTAATAAAGTAAATACATAAAATATATCAAATATGATTAGAAATCAACATCCAAGTATATACTAAGCATATTGGCCAAATACCATGGTAAAAAAAAGAGGCATGGTAAATATATATAAATATAAATAAACCAAATATATCATAAAAAAACCGTTTTTTATATTTAATTCATACTCCTCTCTAAGAAATTATCAAAAAATTAAAGAAAATAAAAAAGTTACCAATTATTATAATATATTAATTAAATGATATGATATTTTAAAATATATTAAACTATATTGAAATAAAATTTTGTTAATGAAAATTTTTACATATTTTTGCATAATAAAAATATTATTTTAAAATAATTAAATAATAATTTATTTCTTTTAAGCAGTCAACTAAATAAATTATAACTTAAATAACTATTACCATATTATAATAAATAATTTTTAAAAATATATATTAAAATATTAAATTGAAATATATATATATATATATATATATATATATATATATGAAATAATTTTAATATAAATAAATATTAATTAAATTCATGATAAAATAAATATAAGGTATAATATTTTAATATTAAGTTAAATTAATTTTTAAAATTTTTAATTTCCATATTTCATTTGTTTTGGATTGATAGTGATTGGATATATTTTTAAGGTACATTTTGACGACATAAAGAAATAAAAAATGGTTTAAAAATTTATGAAAATTATATTTTCATGTAATTGTGAAAAATAATAAAACTAAAATTGGGAAGAAAATTTAATTATAAAATGGTTTCAACTACTCTTACACATTTTGGAGCCTTTTTGTAACACCCAAATTAACAAGCATGTTAATCAAGTTAGGAAGTAAAGCAAGTTATGAACTGAAGCGTTTCCTTTGAATAAAAGATTTAATTATCGTATGTTTCATAAATTTGATGGTAAAGGTTTTCCAAGACTCCAAAGTAGTTGATCAAGAAGTTACTCGTAGTTGCCTATAAATATGATGGTAAAATTTTTCCAACACTCCAAAGTAGGTTATTAAGTAGTTACTCGTAGTTACCTTTCCTCTAGGGATAAAAAGAAAATCCTAGAGGAGGAAATGTGTTCTGTATAGGAAATACCGAACAACTAGGAAGATGGAAGGAGAGAGAAACCAAAGATGGTGGAAAACCAATGCAAAGAAAATCCTAGAGGAGGAAAGGGGTTTTGTGCATGAAATAAAGAACAAATAGGAAGCTAGAAGGAGAGAGCATCCACATCTGGTGGAAAACCAATGGAACTTTGCTACCTGTTATAGGAGAGTCCTGAGGCCTACCTCCTTGAAGCATTGCTCTGAAGTCCTACCTTTGTGAGGAGCATGGGGAGAGTGGAGAACATCATTTCCTTGCTCAAGGTTGCGAGGATGCCATCAATATTACTTAATTACGATAAGTAATTAAGTCTGGAAAGAAAAGATAAATAATATTTTAACTTTATAGTCTTATGATTACAATTTCTGAGAACATGCATATCTATTAGACAGGTAGAAAATGAATTTGAAGTATGTAATGAATTCAGGCAATTTTATTCCTTGAAAAACTAATTATGTGAAAAGAGGTTTCTGAAAGAATGAATATGAGAAATTTTTCTATTTAAAATTCGGCACTAACCATTAACAATTGGACGGTTAGTCCCCTTGGGGAAAATGACCCCAAAATGGACTATCTCTCTATCCTCTACATGAGAATAGTGAATACATGGACAGAGGATAAACCCTCTCAAGGTGGTCTGGTCACCTATGTAAAGTATTTATAGCACCAAGTGTAGATAGTATAAATTTCCATGAAAATATAAGACAGAGAAAGAAATAATTTTCATGGAAGTTGTACTGAAAACTAGAATAAAAACATCTACATATCTATAATTTCAAATCCTGTCATGGAAGTTGTACTAAAAACTAGAATAAAAAAATCTACACAACTGTAATTTCAAATCCATACCTATTCTTTAAAGTTATGAATTTATATAAAGAAACATAGTACAATTTCTCAAGTCATAAATAAATCAAAAACAGAGATTTATAGTTTCAGGAAATAGAAACTATGGTTATGGAACTCTTTAGAATAGACAAGAAAGAACCTAGCTAGAAATACAAAACTGGAACTATACATTTATGAATTATAGCATGAATACATAAACTGGGTCTTACAATCCCAATAGATAGAACTAAACCATAAGTAAGAAGTTAACAGTTGAATTTGGGACTTTTGAATAATGACAAAACAAGTCTAATGACCATAGACCAAATTTCGGTCGAGCCGATTATGCAAATATATAGATTTATATATTACATTCCCAATATTAATAGTGAATATTAAAATACCAAATATCGAATTAATCATTTACCCCTGCTTTGAAAATATAGTTGCGGTGGTAGAGTCAACACATAGTGAGGCTACATACGTGAAGGAAAAATTGAATAGCATGGTAAATAACTTTAAAAATGAAGTATTAAACTGTGGAAACCCTTATGTGTATTTATACAGTAAAGAAAATCACCATGAATTACAGACGGTGCATAGAACATAACCATACAACTCTAATATATATGAATAAGAGTCTCAAAATTACTCAGACCCTCAAATAGGAACTTCAGCTCTGAATGTAACATTACATAACTAGAATAACCTTGAATTATTATACATTAAGGGAAATGTTGAAAATGAATAGGCAGGCTACCCTTGTGCACCTATAAGGGAGTGCAAATCATCAGATGGGTATGCCACATGTAACATGAAGACAAAGTTTATTACAAAGGGATGAGATTATACCTAAAAAGCATGCGAAGGAAAATCAATAACCCTGAACGTGATACAAATGTAAATACTAGAAGATATGGTAAATATGACAAGGGAAGGAGCAAACTTACCTTGAGACGAATAGACAGTGGAATTCCTCGCACATGTTCCAACAGTAAGCTTATTGTGTTAAGAAGAAAACCAGAGGTAAGTGATGGAACAAAACGTAAAACTTAAACACGAATCAGAACATCTTTACTCACCGTTGAAGAAATATGTGGAGAAAAACCATTCTGGCTACAAACTAGTTCTAAGGACACAGTGGGAGCTTGACCCTTTAGGTTCCACTGTCGACGATCTCGATGACTATGTAAGAGTCGCAACAAACATCTTTCAAACCCTTAGTAACAACACAGAAACAATGTGCTAAGTAGATTGTGACAAGCTCAGAAAATAACATGAAGGATTGGTGAAGAGCCATGGACATACCTTGCGCAGAATACAAAAATGGACAAAGGAGCTACATTAGTTGCAAAGCACGGTGAGAAAAGAATAGAACCGAGTGAAGATTTCAGTTAGGGTTTGGGTGGTAGGGTAATACCCTAACCACTCGAGGAACCATACTGACCGTAGATCCAAAACACAATCGACGATGTATAGAGGGCCAGCTGTCTCCACATCTCAATGCAACGTCTGAGCAACCTACGATGGATCTGAATGCATATAAGCATAGGTCCAATCATTTATTAAATTTATGCCAAAGGTTGAATAATCGGCTCCAACATTACTGTTTGTACAATGTAAATATAGTATGACATAAGATGTTGACCAACCTCAGTGCGGGAGATATGGTCGACATAAATACTTGAAAATTATATAACGGTTGTTATAAAAATCGCTCCAAAAGTAGAAGAAAAGAGAGATCAACGCCTTAGAAATCATCCACTTCGTGGGGGAAACCTCCTTTACATTACATAAATGAACAATTCTTGGATGATTCAAATGACAAAGCCTCCTTTCTATATATAGGAGTCCATGGGGTGACAATATAATCCTAGCCCACCTAGAAATAATAATGTGATTGCACAACAATAAAAATAATGGCTTTTATGGGGCACAATAATTCCAATATGGGGGCTACATGGGTACAAAAATAAAAATAAGGGGGCTACACTACCAACAATAAGGGGATACACTAGTAATATAGCGACCTAACATGCCCCTCTCCTTTAGAAAAGTGTTTTCCTCAACACTTGAGTAGCTCTAGATGCTTCTGTATAAAATTCCATCCTCCCATGTGAAATATTCAGTGGGTAAGTTCTTCCACTTAATGAGATACTCTGGAATTGATCGATTTTGTAGCTGTCGAGTTCTTGTTTTCATGTTTGCTTCAGGTCCCAATATGATTTTTTCTTCCTCATCAATTTATGGCAATATTGTTTGAACTGGAATTTTTTCACCTATAACCTTCTTTAAGCATGAAACATGGAAAACTGGGTGCACTCGAGAAGAACCCAGAAGCTCCAATTTGTATGCCATAGTACCAATATTTTGCAACACATTGTAAGGACCATAGTACTTTGGCGATAATTTATTATCCTTCTTATCTTGATTGAGGGACATTTTTTTATGGTTATAGCCATAAAAATACTTGTCTCCTACATGAAAACTTGTCTCACTGAGATGGTTATCTGCCTATTGTTTCATTCGATTTTGTGCCAAATTTAGGTTATCCTTTAAGAGTTGGAGAACTTCTTGTTGATGCTCGATGTGATCTTCCACTGATTGAACCTTAGAATTTTTTCTTAAATATGATGTGATGGACGGTGGATGATATCCATAAAGTGCCATAAATGGGGTCATTTTTGTTGCAGTATGGAAGGAAGTGTTATACCACCATTCAACTAGAGGTAACCACTTGACCCATTGTGTTTTTTTATCAGATAGAAAACAAAAAAGATATCCTTACAAACATTTGTTCACTATCTCAGTTTTCCTATCAGATTGAAGATGATAAGATGAGCTATGAGCTAGTTTAGTACCCAAACAAGAAAATAATTCCGTCCAAAAATTTCTAGTAAAAATGGGATCTCTGTCACTTACAATAATCTTTGGGTTTCCATATAGCTTTTGAATTTTTTCCATAAATGAAGTAGCAACTGTACTTTCTTTAAATGGATGACATAATCCAAAAAAAGTGTGCATACTGGGTAAGTCTATCAATTACCACCATGATGACACTCTTTCCTTCAGACTTAGGAAAACCTGTGATAAAATACATTGAAACCTCCACCCAACATTGACTTGGAATGTGTAAAGGCTGTAGAAGACTCGAGGTCTTACTTGTCTCCACTTTATTTTGCTAGAAAACCAAACATTCCGCCACAAAATTATGAATATCAGATTTAAGGCCATCCCAAAAAAATTCTTTCTTCACCCTGTGGTAAGTTTTTGAGAATCCTGAGTGTCCTCCTAAGGGAGAGATGTGAAATTCCAAAAGAATTTTTCGCTTTAGTTGGGAATTCTTACAAATATATAAGAGATATTTGTACCATAAGGAATCATTTTTCCAACTAAATGTATCAGATGTACTAGGATCTTGCTGCAACTTTTGAATGAGTGTCCATACTTCTTCATCATTCTTCCATTCATCCCTTTCTTCAGTTATCCAATCTGATTGGATAATAGAAATGGCACAAAGCAATTCTTCCACCTCTTCATCCTTTCTTGAGGGTGCATCAACAACAACATTTAGCTTCAATTTTTTGTAGATGATTTCAAATTCATAACCCAAAAACTTTGTGACCCATTTTTTCTTCTCTTCTAAAGACGGTCTTTGTTCCAAAAAGTATTAAAGACTATCATGATCAGTTTTTACCTTGAAGTTTTTTCCCATTAGGTAAGGTCGCCATTTATTTAGTGCAAATATTTCCAACATTTGCTTCTCATAAATAACTTTCTGTAAATACTTTCCTTGTAAGTATTTGAAGAAAATCTCAGCTGTCTTCTTTGCTCCACATGGCATCTTCATTTGAACGAAGGTGGCATACTTGGAAAAAAGGTCTACAACAACAATGATCACTTTATATCTCTGTGCCACTGGTACATGAGAAATGAAGTCTACAGAGACACTCATCCATGGTCTCTCTAGAATAAAAAAAGGCTGCAAAAATCCCCCTTGTCTTTGAGTATCTGATTTTTCCTATTGACAAATGATGCACATATGTACATAATCCTCCACTTCCTGCCTCTTCCTTTACCATAAGTATCCTCTCTCCATTAATGCCATAGTCTGATGCTGCCCTGGGTAGCCAGCCCAATCTGAGTCGTGGAATCCCTTCAAAAGGTGCCTCCTAAGTCCTGATGACTTTTGAATGTAGAGTAGATTCCCAAAGAACAAGAAGCCATCCCGTAAGTGAAACTTCTATGTTTTCGCCTCCTTTACCAGCTTCAAAATCAACTTTGCTTGTGTATCTATGTCAACACTAGCTCGAAGTATATCCTGCATCTCTATGGACATGTTGACCCTGCTTCTTGTGTTTTCAGATTTAAATTATTCTTCTAATGATGCTAGTTGTGCCTTAATACTGAGGGCATCTGCAACAACATTGAGTTTACCCGGTCTGTACTCAAGTGTCATGTCAAACTCTGCCAAGAATTCTTGCCAACAAGCTTGCTTCACTCAAAGGTTTCGTTGCTATGCAAAATAGCTTACAGAAACTTTTTTAGTCTTGACAACAAATGGTTTCCCAACCAAGTAATTTTTCAAGACATGAAGCCAATGAATGATGGCAGTCATCTCCTTTTCATGGACTACATATTTGCACTCTCTATCCTGAAAATTTCGACTTTCATAAGCCACTAGATGCCTATCCTGCAATAGAACCTCTCCAATTTAAAAATCTGATGCATCAGTGTGAACCTTAAATGGTTTCTCTAAATCAGGTAGGATCAGTATCGGTTGTCACCATCCTTCTCTTCAGCTCCTCAAAAGCCTCATGAGACTTCTCTGTACAATTCCATCGCTTCCCCTTCTTCAGAAGGTCTGTCAGTGGTGCAATTATCTTAGAATACCCTTCTACAAACTTTCTTTGGTAGTTGGTCATCCCCAAGAAAACTCTCATATCATGGACATTCTTTGGTTCCACCCAATCCTATATGGCCTTGAATTTTCTTGGCTCTATCCGTATGTGACATTGTCCAACAATGTGGCCAAGGAACGAAATCTCGGTTTCGGAAAACATACAGTTGGATTTCTTCAATTATAGTTGTTGTTCCTTCAGCGCTTTGAAGACTAGGGCCAAATGTTTGTTATGATCCTCCATGTTATGACTGAAAATTATGATGTCATCCAAGTACACCACCAAAAATGTGTCAAGGTATGGATGAAGTACATCATTCAGCAACGCACAGAATGTGGCTAGAGAATTGCACAACCCGAATGGCATGAATAGCAATTCAAAGCTTCCATATCTCGTCACAATCACATTATTTTTCTCTTCTCCTTCAGCTATCCGCACCTGATAGTACCTCTTTCTCAATTCCATCTTGGAAAACACTCGAGCTTTCGGAATATTATCGAAAAAATTTGCTGCTAGCGGTAGAGGATATCTGTTCTTTATCATTTTCTTGTTCAACGCACGATAATCACAGCACATTCACAACTCATTTGTATCCTTCTTCCATTGGAAAAATACTAGAGCACCATAAGGGGACCTTGAAGGTTGAATGAAACCTGCTTCGGAAAATTCCTTTAGCTGCCTCTTTAACTCTTCAAATTCCAACCTTGACAGTCGATAGGGAGCTTTGGCAGGAGGTTCCTTTCTGGGCTCTTGCTCAATGGAATGGTCCACTGCGCATCTTCGTGGTAGTAATTTTGGAAGCTCATCATGCATAAGATATGCATAACGTTTCAGTACATCAGAAATATCAGTAGGAATAGGCGTCCCCACTCCATCATCAGTATCAACTCTAGGAATGACTGCTGAAAATGTCTCAATCCTTGGGTCCTTCATAGCTTTTCTCATACTTAGTGCAGAAACCTGTTGCACATTCGCTTCCCTACGCTGCAGATGAGTAGGTAAAGTCCATCAATATGAGTCATTCCATAATTCTATCTCACTCTTGGAAGACATAAAAACTTCTTTGTTACCCTTCAGGAATTCCCACACCAATATCATGTCAAAGTCGCTCATATCCATCATAGTGAAGTCTAGACAACCCTGCCAATCACCAATACGAACCAAAACTTCATTTGCTAAACTTGACACTTTAGTCTTCGAGTTCACTTCCTTCACTTCCACATCAAAGGGAAGAAATTGCAACCCAACTTCCTTTGCTACACTTGTCAACATAAAATTATGTGTGGCACCTACATCCACCATTGCTTGCATATTTTTCTTTAGAAGCTCTAGATCAAAAAACCCTAAGCTATGCAACCAAGTTTTATAGGAAAATTCGGACTTCATACATACCTCGTTACTACAACATTTCTGGTTGGATTTGATACCATCTGTCACTCCCCCATCCTTCGTTCCCTCATTGGCAGGCCATGAGGCCCCGGCTAAACTACTACTTTTTCTTTTCACCATATTCCGAACTATGCCTTTCAAGTTTTCCAAGTGTTAAAGTTCACTTATTAAGTATGTTTCATGTGGAATATAAAATTTCTTCAGCAATTAGAAATGTGCACATAACCATGTTATAAAAGACAATTTCATATATATATATGATAAAATTGGCTCGTTGTTTTTATACAGGCCGAGCACATGTTTTACATAAAAATCAGATGTCGCACGACTCGACCCGTCGCACGTTCAATCACGCTGTCGAGGAGTCACACAACTCCACCCGCACCCTAAACACGTTCAGCCTCCGTCATGTCTGTTGTAGCATCTAGCCACCCGACCCTCACCCACGAGCATGACTGCGACCGTCAAACTCTACACACTATTGTGACCCGTGACCCACGCCCTACACTCTGCACTTGTCTGTTGAACTGAATCCGCTGTCATTGCACGTCTTATGACCCACACCCTCCACTCCGCACTCGCTGCTCAGGCTGACCCAAATACGTTCAGACTTCCGTTGGCCTGACCTACGGGCTTATCCTTTGCCAATCTCCACAAGTGCAATGCTGCGGTAGAATGTTTTTTGGATAATGCATCCATCCGTCGAATATCTCAATTGTCCGTTCTATCATGTTATTAATACCATGTCTTCTATCGATGTGAGGGTGTTGGGTGGCTCTCGGTGGACTCGAGTCGACCTGACCCTCGGCGCACACCCTCTACCATATCTTGTTGTAACGTTGGCCTGCCCAGTTGATTTTGTTGCGACAATGACCGTCGTGCTATAAATGTCGCTATGACGTTATGCCAAATGCGTCGCTCGCCCGTTATGTCACATGCCCTCGGTTATGCTGGGACAAAACACCCATAATGTCTCATGTTGCCTGATACGACTCGAGGTGCCGGTCGGCGCGCCCGTCATCGTGGCATGCCCCCATCCGCCATATTTCCTATGTTTGCTAGTGTGGGGCACCCGACTCACCCGAGTCAAGGAATGCTAACTCGTGGATCTGACACTTTCCCCTCCTCCTCCTCCATTACCCTCACCTCCTCCCTCCATCCTCCTCATCCCTGATCCTCCCCTGACTCCTCCCCTCCCCCTCTGCTCCTGCTTCACTCTCCTCCACTCCTCTCCTCTCTCCCTCCCTCCTCCCCTACCCTACCCTCTTGCTCCTCCCCTGCCATCCTATTCCCCTCCTCTCTATCACCTCCCACTCCTCCTCTTCCTCCTTCCCTCCCTCCCTCCTCCTCCCTCTATCTTCTCCCCTTCCCTCCCCCTACTCCTCCTCCACTACCCTCACCTCCTTCTTCCCTCCACTTCATCCCCAGCCCTCCTCTCCCTCCCTCTGATCCACCTCCTCCTCTCCACCCCTGCCTCTCCCCCTACTTCACCTCCTTTCCTCCCCTACTCTACTGCCCCTACCCTTTCTCCTCCTCCCCTTCTCTCCCCCATCCGTCCCTCTTCCTCCCCCACTCCCCTCCCCTCCTCCTCCTCCTCCTCCTCCTTCTGCCCTACCCTCCTCTCCACCCTCCTCCTTCTCTCCCATCACTCTTCTTCCTCCCACTCCTACCTGCCCCTCCCTTCTCCTCTTCCTCTTCCTCCCCTTCCTCTCCTCCCCTTCCCTACCTCATTCTCTCCCCTCCTCCCCTCTTCCTCTCCTCCCCTCCCCTCCTCCCCTCCTCCTCTCCATCCCATCCCCTCCTCCTCGCTCCCTCCCTCCTCCTCCTCCTCCTCATCCCTTTGTCTCCATCCCTCCCCTCCCTCCCCCTCCTCCCTCCATCCCCTCCCTCCCTCATCCTCATCCCTACCCTCCCCTCCTCCCCTTACTCCTTTTCTCCACTCCCCTCCCCTCCCCCTGCTTCACCTCCTCTTCTCCTCCTCCTCCTCCTCCTCCTCCTCTCCCCTCCTCCTCCGCCTCCAGTACCCTCACCTCCTCGCTCCCTCCTCCTCATCCCTAACCCTGCCCTCCCTGCTTCCCTCCCTCTCCTTGCTCCTCCTCCCCTCTCCTACCTCCCTCCCTCTGCCCCTCCCCCTAATCCTCCTCCCATCCCGTCCTCTCCTACTCCTCTCCATCCCCTTCTCCTCCCCACCCCTCCTCGCCTCCCTCCCCGCTCCTTCACTACCCTCCTCTTCGTCCCTCCCTCCCCCTCATTCCCCAGCCCTGCCTTGCCTCCCTCCCTCCCCCTAGTCCAGATCCTCCTCTCCTCCCCTCCTCCTCCCCCTGCTTCACCTCCTCCTATCCTCCCCCTAGTCCTCCTCCCCTCCTCTCCTCCATCCTCCTCCTCCCCCTCTTCTTGCTCCTCCCCCCTACGCTCCCCTCCACCCTCCTCCCTCCTCCTCCTCTCCATCCCATCAACTCATCCTCATCCTCCCTCCCTCACTGCTCTGTCCTCCATCCTCCTCCTCCTCCTCTTCCCTTTGTCTCCTTCCCTCTCCTCCCCATCCCCCTCCTTCTCCTCATCCCCTACCCTTACCTACTCCCTCCTCTCCCCCTCCCCCATGCTCTGCCTCCTCCACCTCCCCCTCTCCTCCCTACCCTCCCCCTACTCCTCCACCTCCCCCTCTCCTCCCTACCCTCCCCCTGCTCCTCCACCTCCCCCTCTCCTCCCTACCCTCCTCCTCCTCCCTCCCTTGCCTTCCTCCCCTCACCTTACTCCCATCCCATCCCTTTCCTACCTCCCTGACTCCATCCCTCCTCCTTTGCCTGCCCTCCCCTCCCCTCCCCTCCTCCCTTGCCTCCCCCCCCGCCTCCTCCTCCTCCTCTCCCCCCAAGCCTCCTCCTCCTCCTCTCCCTTGCCACTGCCTCCATCCCTCCTCCTCCTGCCTTTGTCCTCCTCCTCCTCCTCCACTCCCTCCCTCCCTCTCTCCTCCTCTCTCTCCCTTTCCCTCCCTCCTCCTCCCTTCCTCTCTCCTCCTCCTCCTCCTCCTCTCTCTCTCCCTCTCCCTCTCTCTCTCTCTTTCTCTCTCTCTATATATAATAACATCACCAATCTAATAATTTATTTTAATAAGATATAATAAATAATTTAAAAATACATTTTCCTAAAATATATTTAAATATAATAGTTATGATCTTTTAACATAGTTAAAAAATATTATATAAAATTAACTTTTGTGAGAAGTTCAAGAAATCCAGTTTTTTGACTAAAATAAAAACAATAATAGTTACTGAAGTTTTGAAATAGTAAACCCTAGCCGAGCAGTTAGTAATTTTCGGTTTTTCTTTTTTTAATTTTGAAAGCATGCTAGATAATTAAGATCAAATTATCAAATAACAAGTAACTAAGGATGAGCACAATTTTAAGTTCTGTTCCTCCTCATAAAGGGGACAAAAACGTTTCTCTTCTAAGCAATTCAAACACCCAAAAACTTTCTCTGTTCTGAGTAATTCAAACAACCAGAAAATTGCTCTATTCTAGAGTAATATGCATGTCATGGTCTATTGTGGAGGAATTCAAAACAACCAAACACTTGCAATTAGTTCTCGGAATTCAATCAATGTGTATGTAGTTAATATTATATTCTGTCTAATTCACCAGTGATAAAATATTAAACCAAAGTTGAGCTCCCAATAATTCCCAATATATGCTAGATAATTAAGATTAAATTAGTAATTAATATTTTTGTTCACTTCCTCGTACTAATTTTTTCTCATGCAGTGTGTTAGAGTAATATGCCTAGCATGACATGCTTTGTTCTAGAGTAATATGCACCCGATTTTTCAATTTGTCAGGATTGTTTTTCCTCCCAAATGATAACAGAATGATTTTTATTAGTCCAAATTCATACATATAAATGAAATATATCACTCCATATTCATACATAATTGAAATTTAACACTCCATATTTTATCTACCGGGCTCTAACCCTCCATTACGGTGTTTAGAATCTGTGTTCTCATTGCGCTAACTCGATCTTATACCAGAAAAAATCTGAAGATAACATCTTGTAGAAGTGGAAAATTGGGTAACTAACCCTTTTATATATAAAATCACAGACAATATGTAACCACATAGGTCTCTCCATTTCATCTCCCTCTATTCAGTCATTCGACTTCACAGAGAAGGGAATGAAATTGCATAATTATTCTTGTTAATCTTGCGCTATTAAATCTTCGACTTGCATTTTCTAAATCTTACACTATGCATCAAGATACCCTGTTGTCCCTTTTCTATGTTATTGTGTTTCATTGGTTTTATACGCTGAAAATTCCTCGATAATTGGCCCAACAATTCCAACCTCCATTGTGAAGATATCCTGCAAACCATTTTGAACTCTGGCATGCCGGATAGTGATAATGACAGAGATTCATATATTGAAGAACGAAGAAACCCCATGGCTGTTGATGGTGGTGGGAGTTCTATGATTCCACAGGCCTGTCACACAGAGGCTCGTATTAGTGTTAGAGACCCTAATTCCAACATTTTGGGTGAAGGATTACGGAAATATAGAGGCATTATGGTTGGACTATTACGGAAATACAGAGTTGTGATGCGTAGTAGTGGCAATTGGACTGCACAAGCTTGTAAGAAAAACAATCCTAAGACATCGAAAAACCTGGTCCATCTAGAACTTTTCCCACAGCATGCATTCTAAGGTAATATGCATGGCATGCTCTATTCTACAGGAATTTAAAATATCTAAACACTTTACCAGAATGACAATTAGTTACAGACATGCAGTCCATGTGTATGTACCCAATATCCTGAATTGGGTTTTGATATCAATCAAATTCACAATTTGTTCCCCATAATTTTTATTACTTTCCTTAATTGTTGTTCCATGAGGTATGTCGGGTTGGGAATCACAAATAGAGATTCTAGCACAAATCTAACTTCTCTTCCCACTCACACAATAACAATATCCCCATCACACACAAGAATATCCTCGGTGAATAGTGATTTGCGGTAATGTGGATACTGTGGATTTTATGTGGAGGTAAATAGATGAATAAATTTCAATTGATTGGCAGAGACTTCAATCCCTATGGACACCTTCCATTTTCACACACAGCAGAGACCTTACTTCTTGTACCTAAGAAACATCAGAGTAGAGACCTTGCTACTTGTACCTAGGGAACATCTCAGTAAATATCTCATGGTTTCACAGAGTAATATCTCTGTAAATATTTTACGGTTACCGCCAATATTTTGGCCATTGGAACATTAAATTCTACATCCAATATCTGGGCAGAATCATCTTGCCTAATAAACCATTTATATCATTCTTGAAAAGGATAGAATTCCAAATAAAATAAAAGACAAAACGTAATGAACACTACTAATCAATTAGCCATGCTAGATGGAGCACCAAAAAATATAGGGAACTCGTTGAGAACAATTGCAGTGAAGACATGTGTTGACAATGAATCTTGATTAAATTATAAATTATGTATTAGGCAAGCATGTAAAAAAAACAGTGTTGAAATTTCTTCTAAATTGGTTAAAAAAACAATCATATAATTAGTATTTGAAGCAGGAAAATTTAGAGGCAACTTGTGCCTACCTCTTCAATTATCTTCTTGACTCCTCATCCCTCTGCATTATCTCCATACATACCTACAAATTGTCAAAATTGGTCCTATTAAACACAACCCAAAAAAAAGTTTATAAATCCAAACAAGAAAAAAAAAAATTACAGATGTTGGATCAAATCGACTATAATAATGACACTCAGTTGATATGGGATGGCTCATGCAACAGTGGAATACCGATCTCCGCTGGAACAAAACACAACTTGAGAGAGTGTTGAAGTAGAAGAAAAAAATAAGGATGAAACATTTTCTCTCGTGTTCTGTTTTATATCATTCTTGAAAAGGATAGAATGCCAAATAAAAGCAAAGACAAAATGTAATGAACACTTGTAATCAGCTAGCCATACTAGATGGATCACGAAAAAATCTAAAGAACCTGCTGAGAACATTTGCAGTGAAGAGATGTGTTGATATATGTATTAAGCAAGAACGTAAAAAGACAATGTTAAAATTCCTTCTAAATTGGTTAAAAAAACAAGCATATAATTAGTATTTGAAGCTGGAAAATTCATAGGCAAATTGTGCCTACCTCTTCAATTCTCTTCTTGAATCCTTATCCCTCTGCATTATCTCCATACATACCTGCAAATTGTCAAAGTTGGTCCTAATAAACACAACCCAAAATAAATCCAAATATTGGATCAATATTGGATGAAATCAACTATAATAATGACACTCAGTTGATATGGGATGGCCCATGCAACAGTGGAATGCCGATGTCCGCCAAAACAAAACACGCGATCTCCGCTGGAACAAAACACACAACCTGAGAGAACACTGAAGCAGAAGTAAAAACTTTATCCCCTGCTCTGTTTTTATGCCCACGACAGTTAAACTTTTTTCCTTTTTCAGCTTTTCTAACCACATCTTTTTGCTTTTTCTGTAACGGTAACGATTCTTGGGCACTGTGAAAAATTTAAGAATTCAAAATAAACTAGGTTAATTGAAATTGTTGCATGTGTAATTTTATTTTTACATTTCAAATAACATTGAAATATTTAATTAATATGAACAGATATTTTTTAATTTGAAAATTATATATATATATATATATATATATATATATATAATCTGATAATTTTAATGTTTGTAGATCACTCAGTAGATGGATGCGTTTTTTGGGACAATTTTAGAAAGAAAAAAAAAATGGACTGAAACTAGCTTTAACTTAGTTTTTTAAACTTAGTTCCACTTAGAAATACAAGAAAAAAGAAAAGAAAATCATTTAAGCTCAATTATATAAGTTATATTTTGATGTAATTGTAAAAATAATAGCTCATTGAAATGGACAAACAAATATATTTAACAAATTAATTTTAATATTTTAGTAATAATTTCAAGTTCATTATGAAAGATGACTGGTACTAAAAAAATTATTATATAATCAATTTTTAATATTAGTTATTATTTTAGACAAATATAAATAAAATAAACACATTTTAAAGTTTAATTTAATTATTATTTAAAAAAGATTATAAAAACTGTGAATTATTTTTAATATAAATTGATTTAGTTTTTTTTTTAATTTTAAATATAATTATTTTATTTAATTTTTAAAATATTATTTTCTTCCTGTTAATTTTTTAATTTAATTATATTATAATTTTTTAGGTTTAACTAGTATTATAATTGAGAAATGGAAAAGAAATAAAATGTATAAATTAAATTCATTTTGGTTTAAAATTTAATATATATTATTAAGAGGAATCATATCTTAAGGTGTCTATTGCTTCCTAATTTAAAATAAATAAATAAAGAAAAAATATATAATTTATGAGAATTTAAAAGTTTTCCATTATATTAATTTTTTTACTTGCAATGGTTTTTGTAAATAAAGATAAGATGTAATTATTTTGATTAATAAAGACATTGAAAATTTTATTTATAAATTGTAATGAAATATATTTTGGAATTTTACACATATCTATTTTATTGGAAAATAAAAATAACACTACATGCAATAATATATATATATATAATCTACCTTGAAATATAACTCTTTCATACATCTAATATCATGTTACAACAAACTTTTTGGACACAATATTATACATTTAATTATAATTTAAAAGTTATCATTGAGCGAAGAGGCCATTTCCAACTTAGTATGGCAGGGGATGTTGTAATATACTATGTTGTCTTGTTATGTAAACATTTTGACTTGGTCAAATTATATATAAATAAAAGTAAATATAAAATTGAAAAATAAAATTGACCTATCTTGGAGCTTGGCAATATGGAATTAAGGATATTGATGAGATCTAAGTAAAATTGATCTTATTGGATTATTAAGGCACATGTGTTAATGTGACAAATGTAAAGTAAGAAATGTAAGGTAAGTAAACATTTAAAATGCTAGAGTATATTCACGAACACTCAAAAAAGAGGTATGGTAAATAAATAAAAATATAAGTAAATTGGAGGTATGGTAAATAAATAAAACCTCTTTTTATACTTAATCTAGAGGTATGGTAAATAAATACAAATATAATAGACTAGAGGTGTGGTAAATAAGTAAAACCTCTTTTTATATTTACTTCATAAACCTTTTTATATTTACTAAAACTAATAATGAGGTTTTATTTAGGTGAAGCTTATGGGTGATATATCCTTTGGGCTAAATACTATGGGCCAAATATCGTATTTATAAAAGAGGTATAGTAAATAAATAAATATAAAAGAGGTATACAGAGTAATGGTAAATACATAAAATATATCAAATATAATTAGAAAGCAACATCTAAGTATATACCAAGCCTATGGGCCAAATACCATGGTTAAAAAAAGAGGTATGGTAAATATATATAAATACAAATAAACGAGAGATATCGTAAAAAAAAACCTTTTTTTATATTTAATCCATACTCCTGTTTAAGAAATTACCAAAAAATTAAAGAAATTAAAAAAGTTACCAATTATTATAATATATTAATTAAATGATATGATATTTTAAAATATATTAAACTATATTAAAATAAAATTGTTTTAATGAAAATTTTACATATTTTTACGTAGTAAAAATATTATTTTAAAATAATTAAAATAATAATTTATTTCTTTTAAACAATCAACTAAATAAATTATAATGTAAATAACTATTACCATATTATAATAAATAATTCTTAAAATTATATATTAAAATATTAAATTGAAAAATATATATATATATACTTATATATCTCAATTCTATATATATGAAATAATTTCAATATAAATAAATATTAATTAAATTCATGATAAAATAAATATAGGGTATAATATTTTAATATTAATTTAAATTAATTTAAAATAATTTTAATTTCCATAGTCCATTTGTTTTTAGATTCACACTGATTGGATATATTTTTAAGGTATATTTTGACCAAAAAAAAAGTTTAAAAATTTATGAAAATTATATTTTCATGTAATTGTGAAAAATAATAAAACTAAAATTGGAAAGAAAATTTATTTATAAAATGGTTTCAACTACTCTTACACATTTTGGAGCCCTTTTGTAACACCCAAATTAACAAAGCAAGTTATGAATTGAAGCTTTTCTTTTGAATAAAAGATTTAATTATCGTATGTTTCATAAATATGATGGTAAAATTTTTGCAAGACTCCAAAGTAGTTAATTAAGCAGTTACTCGCCCTTACCTATAAATATGATGGTAAAAGTTTTCCAGACTCCAAAGTAGTTGATTAAGTAGTTACTCGCAGTTAGCTTTCCTCTAGGGATAAAAAGAAAATCCTAGAGGAGGAAAAGGGTTCTGTGCAGGAAATAAGGAACAACTAGGAAGATGGAAGGAGAGAGCATCCAGAGTTGGTGGGAAACCAATGGAAAGACAATCCTAGAGGAGGAAAGGGGTTTTGTGCAGGAAATAAGGAACAACTAGGAAGCTAGAAGGAGAGAGCATCTAGAGTTGGTGGCAAAGTAGTGGAACTTTGCTACCTATTATAGGAGACGAGACTTGACAGGAGTCCTAAGGCCTACCTCCTTGAAGCACCGCGATGAAATCCTACTTTTGTTAGGAGCATGGGGAGAGCGAAGAAAATCATTGCCTCGCTCAAGATTGGGAGGATGCCATCAATATTACTTGATTGCGATAAGTAATCTAGTCTGGAAAGAAGAGAGAAATAATATTTTAATTTTATAGTCTTATGATTAGAATTTCTAAGAATATGAATATCTGTTGGAGAGGTAGAAAATGAATTTGAAGTATGTAATTATCTTAAATTACATTACAGGAGAAGTAAGAATCTGTGAATGTCAATTCATGCAATTTTATTCCTTGAAAAAATAATTATGTGAAAAGAGGTTTCTGAAAGAATGAATATACGAAATTTTTCTAGTTAAAATTTGACAGTAACCATTAATAGGTTGGACGGTTAGTCCCCTTGGGGGAAGTAACCCCAAAATGGACTATCTCTCTATCCTATAGATGAGAATAGTGAATACATGGACAGAGGATAAACCCTCTCAAGATGGTCCAGTCACCTATGTATAGTATTTATAGCACCAAGTGTAGATAGAATAAATCTCCAAGAAAATATAGGACAGAGAAAGAAAGAATTGTCATGGAAGTTTCACTGAAAACTAGAATAAAAACATCTACATAACTGTAATTTCAAATCCTATCATCGAAGTTGTACTGAAAAATAGAATAAAAAAATCTACACAACTGTAATTTCAAATCTATACCTATTCTTTAAATTTAGGAATTTATATAAAGAAATAGAGTACAATTTCTCAAGTCATAAATAAACTGAAAACAGAGATTTATAGTTTCAGGAAATAGAAACTCTGGTTATAGATTTATAGTTTCAGGAAATAGAAACTCTGGTTATGGAACTCTTTAGAATAGACAGGAAAGAACCTAGATAGAAATACAAAACTGGAACTATAAATTTATGAATTATAGCATGAATACATAAACTGGGTCTTACAATCCCAATAGATAGAACTAAACAGTAAGTAAGAAGTTAACAGTCGAATTTGGGACTTTTGAATAATGAAAAAACAAGTCTAATGACCATAGACCGAATGTCGGTCGAGCCGAATTTGTAGATATATATATTTATATATTACATTCCCAATATTAACTGTGAATATTACAATACTAGACATAGATTTAATCATTTTCCCTTGCTTTGAAAATATAACTGCAGTGGTAGAGTCGATGCATAGTGAGGCTACGTAAATGAAGGAAAACTCGAATAGCATGGTAAATAACTTTAAAAATGAAGTATTAAAGTGTGGAAACCCTTATGGTTATTTATAGTAAAGAAAATCACCATTAATTACATATGGTGCATAGAACATAACTATACAAATATAATATATATGAATAAGAGTCTCAAAATTACTCAGACCCTCAAATAGGAACTGCAGCTCTAAATGTAAGATTACATAACTCGAATAACCCTGAATTATTAGACATTAAGAGAAATGTTTGAAATGAATAGGGAGGCTACCCTTGTGAACCTGTAAGGGAGTGCAGATCATCAGATGGGTATGCCGCATGAAACATGAAGACAAATTTTACTATAGAGGGATGACATTATACCTGCAAAAAATGCAAAGGAAAATAAATAACCCTAAACATGATACAAATGTAAATACTATAAGGTATGGTAAAGATGACAAGGGAAGGAGTAAACTTACCGGGAGACAAATAGACAGTGGGATTCCTCGCACACGTTCCAACAGTAAGCTTATTGTGTTAAAAATAAAACCGGAGGTAAGTGATGGAACAAAACGTAAAACTTAAACTTGAATCAAGACGTCTTTACTCACCATTGAAGAAATATGTGGAGAAAAACCATTCTAACCACAAACCAGTTCGAAGGACAGAGTGGGAGCTTTACCCTTTAGGTTCCACTGTCGACGATCTCGATGACTGTGCAAGAGTCCCAAAAAAAATCTGTCAAACCCCCAGTAACAACACAAAAAAAAAGTGCTTAGTAGAATGTGACAAGCTCAAATGATAACATGAAGGATTGGTGAAGAGCCATGTACATACCTTGCCCATAATACCGAAATGGACGGAGGAGCTACATGAGTTGCAAAGCACGGTGACCAAACAACAGAAACAAATGAAGATTTTAGTTAGGGTTCGAGTGGTAGGATAATACCCTAACCACCCCAGGAACCATACTGACCGTAGATCCAAAACCCAATCGACGATGTATAGAGGGCAAGTTGTCTCCACATTCCAATGCAGCGTCCGAGCAAGCTATGATGGATCTGAATGAATAAAAGCATAGGTCCAATCATTTATTAACTTTATGCCAAAGGTTGAATAATCAACTCCAACGTTACTGTTTGTACAATGTAAATATATTGTGACATAAGAAGTTGATCAACCTTGGTGCGCGAGATATGGTTGGCATAAAGACTCGAAAATTATATAATGGTAGTTATGAAAATCACTCCAAAAATAGAAGAAAAGAGAGATCAACTCCTTAGAAATTAGCCACTTTGTGGGGGAAACCTCCTTTAGATTACATAAATGAACAATTCTTGGATGATTCAAAAGACAGAGCCTCGTTTCTATATATAGGAGTCCATGGGGTCACAAAATAATCCTAGCCCACCTAGAAATAATAATGTAAGGGCACAAAAAGAACAATAATGGCTTGTATGGGCACAATAATAACAATATGGGGGCTACATGGGTAAAAAAATAAAAATAAGGTCGCTACACTACCAACAATAATGGGATACACTAGTAATATAGGAACGTAACATGCCCCTCTCCTTTAGAAAAGTGTTTTCCTCAACACTTGAGTAGCTCTGGATGATTCTGTATAAAATTCCATCCTCCGATGTGAAATATTAAATGGGTAAGTTTTTCCACTTGATGAGATACTCTGGAATTGATTGATTTCGTAGCTGTCGAGTTTTTCTTTTCATGATTTCTTCAAGTTCCAATATGATTTTTTCTTCCTCATCAAGTTCTAGCAAGATTGTTTGAACTGGATGTTTTTCACCTATAACCTTCTTTAAGCATGAAACATGGAAAACTGGGTGCACTCGAGAAGAACCCAGAAGCTGCAATTTGTATGCCATAGCACTTTGGAGATAATTTATTATCCTTCTTATCTTGATTGAAGGAAATTTTTTTTATGGTTGTAGTCATAAAAATACCTGTCTCCTACATCAAAACTTCTTTCCTTGTGATGTTGATCTACATGTTGTTTCATTCGATTTTGTGCCAAATTTAGGTTATCCTTTAAGAGTTGGAGAACTTTTTGTTGAAGATCAATGTGATCTTCCACTGCTTGAACCTTAGAATTTTCTCTTAAATATGATGTGATGGACGGTGGATGATATCCCTGAAGTGCCATAAAAGGGGTGATTTTTGTTGCTGTATGGAAGGAAGTGTTATACCACCATTCAACTAGAGGTAACCACTTGACCCATTGTGTTTGTTTATCAGATAGAAAACAACGAAGATATCCTTACAATTTTTTTTTCACTATCTCAGTTTTCCTATCTGATTGAGGATGATAAGATGCGCTATGAGCTAGTTTAGTACCCAAACAAGAAAGTAATTATGTCCAAAAATTTCTAGTAAAAATGGGATCTCTGTCACTTACAATAACCTTTTGGTTTCCATGTAGCTTTTGAATTGTTTCCATAAATGAATTAGCAACTGTACTTGCTTCAAATGGATGAGATCATGCAAAAAAGTGTGCATACTGGGTAAGTCTATCAATTACCACCATGCTGACACTCTTTCCTTCGGACTTAGGCAAACCTGTGATAAAATACATTGAAACATCCTCCCAATGTTGACTTGGAATGGATAAATGTTGTAGAATACCAGAGGTTTTACTTGTCTCCACTTTATTTTGCTGCAAAACCAAACATTCCACCACAAACTTCTGAATATCAGATTTAAGGCCATCCCAAAAAAATTCTTTCTTCACCCTGTGGTAAGTTTTTGAGAATCTTGAGTGTCCTCCTAAGGGAGAGGTGTGTAATTCAAAAAGAATATTTTGCTTTAGTTGGGAATTCTTAGAAATATATAAGTGATATTTGTACCATAAGGAATAAATTTTCCAACTAAATGTATCAGATGTACTAGGATCTTACTGCAACTTTTGAATGAGTGTCCATACTTCTTCGTCATTCTTCTATTCATCCCTTGCTTCGGTTAGCCAATCAGATTGGATAATAGAAATGTCACAAATCAATTCTTCCACCTCTTCATGATTTCTTGAGAGCGCATCAACAACAACATTTAGCTTCCCTTTTTTTTAGATGATTTTAAATTCATAACCCAAAAACTTTGTGACCCATTTTTGATTCTCTTCTGAAGATGGTATTTGTTCCAAAAATTATTAAAGACTATCATGATCAGTTTTTACCTTGAAGTGTTTTCCCATTAGGTAAGGTCACCATTTCTTTAGTGCAAGTATTTCCAACATTTACTTCTCATAAATAGGTTTCTGTAAATACTTTCCTTGTAAGTATTTGAAGAAAATCTCAGCTGTCTTCTCTACTCCACATGGCATCTTCGTTTGAACGAAGGTGGCATACTTGGAAAAAAGGTCTAAAACAACGATGATCCCTTTATACCCCTGTACCACTAGTAAGTGAGAAATTAAGTAGATAGAGACACTCATCCATGGTCTCTCTCGAATGAATAAAGGGTACAAAAATCCCCCCTGTATTTGAGTATCCGATTTGTCATGTTGACAAATGATGCATGTATGTACACATTCCTCCACTTCCTGCCTCGTCCTTTCCCAGAAGTATCCTCTCTCCAATAATTCCATAGTGTGATGCTGCCTTGGCTGGCCAGCCCAAGTTGAGTCATGGAATTCATTCAAAATGTGCCTCCTAAGTTCTGATGACTTTGGAATGTAGAGTCGATTCCCAAAGAACAAGAAGCCATCCCATAAGTGAAACTTTTGTGTTAGCCCCTCCTTTAGTAGCTTCAAGGTCAACTTTTCTTGTGTATCTACCTCCACACTAGATCGAAGTCTATCTTGCATCTCTATGGACATGTTGACCCTGCTTCTTGACTTGTTAGATCGATCTTCTTCTTCTAATGCTGCTAGTTGTGCCTTTCTACTAAGGGCATCTGCAACAACATTGAGTTTTCCCAGTCCGTACTCAAGCATCATGTCTAACTCTGCCAGGACGTCTTGCCAATCAGCTTGCTTCGCTGAAACATTCAGTTTTCATGCAAAATAACTTGCAGAAACGTTTTTAGTCTTGAAAATGAATGGTTTCCCCACCAAATAATGTATCCAGACGTGAAGAAAATGAACCATGGAATTCATCTCCTTTTCATGGACCAGATATATACACTCTCTATCCTGCAACTTTCGACTTTCATAAGCCACTGGATGCCCATCCTGCAATAGAACCCCTCAAATTTAAAAATCTGATGCATAAGTGTGAACCTCAAATGGTTTCTCTAAATCAGGTAGGATCAGTATCGGTGTTTTCACCATCCTTCTCTCTAGCTCCTCAAAAGCCTCATGACACTTCTCTATCCAATTCCATCACTTCCCCTTCTTCAGAAGGTCTGTTAGTGGTGCAGTTATCTTGGAATACCCTTCTACAAACTTTCCTTGGTAGTTGGTCATCCCCAAGAAAACTCTCATATCATGTACATTCTTCGGTTCCACCCAATCCTATATGGCCTTGAATCTGCTCGTCTCTATCCATATGTGACCTTGTCCAACAATGTCGCCAAGGAACGAAATATTGGTTTGGGAAAACATACACTTGGATTTCTTCAAGTATAGCTATCATTCCTTCACCGCCTCGAAGACTAGAGCCAAATGATTCTTCTGATCCTCCATGTTATCACTAATAATTACAATGTTATCCAAGTAGACCACCACAAAGGTTTCAAGTTATGGACGAAGTACATCATTCATCAATGTGTAGAATGTCGCTAGAGCATTACACAACCCGAATGGCATGAATAGGAATTCAAAGCTTCCATATCTCGTCATAATCACGGTTTTTTTCTCATCTCCTACAGCTATCCGTACCTAATATTGCCCCTGTCTCAAGTACATCTTGGAAAAAACTCGAGCTTTTGCAAGCTTATTGAAAAAATCCGCTGCTAGCGGTAGAGGATATGTATTCTTTATCATTTGCTTGTTCAACGCATGATAATCACAGCACATCCGCAACTCATTTGTATCCTTCTTCCAGTGGAAAAATACTGGAGCACAATAAGGGGACCTTGAAGGTCGAATGAAACCTGCTTCATATAATTTCTTTCGCTGCCTCTTTAACTCTTCCAATTCTAGCCCTGACAGTCGATAGGGAGCTTCGGTGGGAGGTTCTTTTCCAGGCTCTAGCTCAATGGAATGGTCCACTGCACGTCTTGGTGGTAGTACCTTTGGAATCTTATCACGCATAAGATATGCATAACGTTTCAGTACATCAAAAATCTCGGTAGGAATAGGCGTCCCCACTCCATCATCAGTCTTGACTCCACGAATAATTGCTGCAAATGTCTTGATCCTTGGGTCCTTCATAGCTTTTCACATACTTAGTGCAGAAACCTGTTGCACATTCACTTCCCTACGCTGCGCATGAGTAGGTAAAGTCCACCACTGTGAGTCCTTCCATAATGCTATCTCACTCTTGGAAGACATAACAACTTCTTTGTTACCCTTCAAGAAGTCCTATACCAATATCTTGTCAAAGTCACTCATATCCATCATAGTGAAGTCTAGACAACCCTGCGAATCACCAATATGAACCGACACTTCATTTGTAAGCCCGACACTTTAATCTTGGAGTTCACTGCCTTCACTTCCACATCAATGGGAAGAAGTTGCAACCGAACTTTCTTCACTACAGTTGTCGACATAAAATTATGTGTGCCACCTTCATCCACCATTACTTGCATATTTTTCCCTAGAACCTCTAGATCAAGAAACCCCAAGCTATGCAACCAAGTTTTATAGGAAAATTTAGACTGCATACGTCCCTAGTTACTACAACATTTCTTGCTGGCTCTGATACCATCTGTCACTCCCCCATCCTCCGTTCCCTCATTGGCGAGCCATGCGGCTCCAGTTAAACGAGTACTTTTTCTTTTCATGATATTCCGAGCTACACCTTTCAAGTTTTCCAAGTGTTAAAGTTCACTTATTAAATATGTTTCATGAAGAATATAAAACATCTTCAGAAATTAGAAATGTGCACATAACCATGTTATAAAACACAATTTTTTATATAAATATGATAAAATTGGCTTGTTTTTTTACACAGTCGGAGCACCTGTTTTACATAAATCGCATGTTGCACAACTCGACCTGTTGCACGTTCAATCACGCTGTCAAGGAGTCACGCGACTCGACCCACGCCCTAAATGTGTTCAACCTCCGTCGTGTCTGCTGTAGGATCTAGCCACCCGACCCCCACCCGCGGCTGTGACTGCGACTGTCAAAATCTACACACTGTTGAGCTGTGACCTATGCCCTACACTCTGCACTTGTCTGCTAAACCGAATCTGACGTCGTTGCAAATCTTGTGACCCATACCGTGCACTCTGCACTCGCTGATTGAACTGACCCAAATATGTTCAAACTTCTGTTGGCCCTACCTGTGGGCTCATCCTTGACAAATCTCCACAAGTCCAATGTTGCGGTAGAATGTGCTCCTCCTTCACTCTCCTCCACTCCTCTCCTATCTCCCTCCCTCCTCCCCTATCCTACCCTCCTGTTCCTCCCTTGCCCTCCTCTCCTCCTCCTCTCCTCCTCCTCCTCCTCCTCCTCCCTCTGTCTCCTCCCCTTCCATCCCCCTCCTCCTCCTCCACTACCCTCACCTCCTCCTTCCCTCCTGCTCATCCCCAGCTCTCCCCTCCCTCCCCTGATCCACCTCATCCTCTCCTCCCCTACCTCTCGCCCTACTTCACCTGCTCTCCTCCTCTCCCCTACTGCCCCTACCCCTGCTCCTCCTCCCATCCTCTCTTCCATCACTCCCTCTTCCTCCCCCCCTCCCCTCTCATTCCCTCCCCCCCCCCCTCCTCCTCCTCCTCCTCATCCTTCTGCCCTACCCTCCTCTCCACCCTCCTCCTTCTCTCCCCTCACTCCTCTTCCTCCCACTCCTGCCTGCCCCTCCCTCCTCCTCCTCTCCCTCTCCTCCCCTTCCCTGCCTCCTCCCCTCCCCTCCCCTCCTCCTCTCCATCCCATCCCCTCCTCCTCCCTCCCTCCTTCTTCCTCCTTGTCCATCCCTCTTCTCCTCCTCTTCCTCCCTCCTCCCGCTCCTCCTCCTTCCTTCCTCCCTCCCTCCTCCCGCTCCTCCTCCTCATCCCTTTGTCTCCATCCCTCCCATACCCCTCCTCCTCCTCCTCCCATATCCTCCCTTTGTCCCCTGCCCCCCTCCCTCCTCCTCCTCCTCCTACTCCTCCTCCCCGTCCTCCTCATCACTAACCTCACCTCCGCCCCCTACTCCTTTCCTCCACTCCCCTCCCCTCCCCCTGCTTTGCCTCCTCGTCTCATCCTCCTCCTCCTCTCCGCTCCCCTTCCATGCCTCCCTCCTTCCTCCTCCCCCTTCTCTCCCCTCCCTCCTCCCCTCTCTCCCCCTACTCCTCCTCCCCTCTCCTACCTCCCTCGCTCCCTCCCTCCGTCCCTCCCCATCATCCTCCTCCCATCCCGTCCTCTCCTCCTCCTCTCCAACCCCTTCTCCTCCCCACCCTTCCTTGCCTCGACTCCCTCTCCTCCTCCTCCACTACCCTCACCTCCTCCCTCCTATCCTCTATCATCCTCCTCCCCCTCTTCCTCTTCCTCCCCCCCTATGCTCCCCTCCACGCTCCTCCTCCTCCTCCCTCCTCTTCCCTTTGTCTCCTCCCCTCTCCTCCACATCCTCTTCCTCTTCCCTTTGTCTCCTCCCATCCCCTCTCCATCCTCCCTCCCTCTCTCCCTCCCCCATGCTCTGCCTCCTCCTCTCCTCCATTTCACTCCTCTCCCCTCTTCCTCCTCTCCTCCCTACCCTCCTCCTCCTCCTTCCCTCACCTGCTCCTCCTCCCCTCCCATTCCTCCCTCCTCCCCCCCTCCTCCCTCCTTTGCCACTGCCTCCCTCCCTCCTTTTTCCTCCCTCCCTTGCCACTGCCTCCCTCCCCTACCTCCCCTTCTCTATCCTCCTCCTCCTCCACTCCCTCCCTCCCTCTCTCCTGCTCTCTCTCTCTCTCTGTCCCTCCTCCTCCCCTCCCCTCTGTCCTCCTCCTCCTCTCTCTCTCTCCCTCTCCCTCCATCTCTCTCTCTCTCTATATATATATATTAACATCACCAATCTAATAATTTATTTTAATAAGATATAATAAATAATTTCAAAATAGATTTTCCTAAAATATATTTAAATAGAATAACTATGATCTTTTAACATAGATAAAAAATATCATATAAAATTAACTTTTGTGAGAAGTTGAAGCAATCCAATTTTTTACTAAAATATAAACAATAATAGTTACTGATAACTGAAGTTTTGAAATAGTAAACCCTAGCCAAGCAGTTAGTAATTTTCCGTTTTTTTTTTTTTTTTTTTTTTTGAAAGGATGCTAGATAATTAAGATCAAATTAGCAAATAACAAGTAACTAATGATGAGCACAACTTTAAGTTCTCTTCCTCGTCATAAAGGAGACAAAAACATTGTAATTAAAACAACTAAAAACTTGCTCTATTCTCAGTAATTCAAACAACCAGAAAATTGCTCCGTTCTAGAGTAATATGCATGTCATGCTCTGTTGTAGAGGAATTCAAAACAGCCAAACACTTGCAATTAGTTTTTGGAATTCAATCAATATGTATGTAGTTAATATTATATTCTGTCTAATTCACCAGTGATAAAATAGTTATAATTTTCTAACATGCTCAAAATAATAATTTTTACGACAAGTTAAAATAGTAAACCAAAGTTGAGCTCCCAATAATTCCCAATATATGCTAGAGAATTAAGATTAAATTAGTAATTAAGATTTTTGTTCACTTCCTCATACTAATGTTTTCTCAGGTTGTGTGCTAGAGTAATATGCCTAGCATGGCATGCTCTGTTCTAGAGTAATATGTAGCCGATTTTTCAATTTGTCAGGATTGTTTTTCCTTCCAAATGATAACCGAATGATTTTTATTTCTCCAAATTCATACATATAAATGAAATATATCAGTCCATATTCATACATAATTGAAATTTAACACTCCATATTTTATCTACCAGACTTTAACCCTCCGTTATAGTGTCTAGAATATGTGTTCTCATTGCAGTAACTCGATCTTATTCCAGAAAAAATCCGAAGATAACATCCTGTAGAAATGGAAAATTAGGTAACTGACCATTTTATATATAAAATCACAGATAATATCTAACCACACAGGTCTCTCCATTTCATCTCCCTCTATTCAATCATTCGACTTCATAGAGAAGGGAATCAAATTGCATAATTATTCTTGTTAATCTTGCGCTATTAAATCTTCGACTTGCATTTTCTAAATCTTACACTACGCATCAAGATACTGTGTTGTCCCTTTTCTATGTTATTGTGTTTTATCGGTTTTATACGCTCTACTTTCTTGGATAATGGGCCCAATGATTACAACCTCGATTGTGAAGATATATCGCAAACCATTTTGAACTCTGGCATGCCGGATAGTGATAATGACGGAGGTTCATATACTGAAGAACAAAGAAACCGCATGGCTGTTGATGGTGGTGGGAGTTCTATGATTCCACAGGCCTGTCACAAAGAGGCTCGTATTAGTGTTGAAGACCCTAATGCCAACATTATGGTGAAGGATTACAGAAATATAGAGGCATCATGGTTGGACTATTACGAAAATACAGGGTTGTGATGGGTAGTAGTGGCAATTGGACTGCACGAGCTTGTAAGAAAAAAAATCCTGACAAATAAAAAAACCTGGTCCATCTTGAACTTTTCCCCATTCTGTAAATATTTTAGTGTTAGGGTCAATATTTTGGCCATTGGAACATCAAATTCTACATCCAATATCTGCGCAAAATCATCTTGCCTAATAAACCTTTTATATCATTCTTGAAAAGGATAGAATGCCAAATAAAATAAAAGACAAAATGTAATGAGCACATGTAATCAGCTAGACATAATGATATATGTATTAAGCAAGAACGTAAAAAAATGATGTTAAAATTGTTTCTAAATTGGTTAAAAAAATAAATCATATAATTAGTATTTGAAGCTGGAAAATTCAGAGGCAGATTGATTGGCAAATTGTGCCTACCTCTTCAATTATCTTCTTGACTCCTCATCCCTCTCCATTATCTCCATACATACCTGCAAATTGTCGAAGTTGGTCCTATTAAACACAACCCAAGATAAAGTGTATAAATCCAAACAAGAAATTTTTTTTTACAAATATTGGATCAAATCGACTATAATAATGACACTCAGTTGATATGGGATGGCTCATGCAACAGTGGAATACCAATTTCCGTCGGAACAAAACACCCGATATCCGCTGGAACAAAACACACAATCTGAGAGAACGCTGAAGCAAAAGAAAAAACTGATGAAACATTTTATCCCCTGCTCTGTTTTTATGCCTACGACAGTTAAGCTTTTTTCCTTTCTGAGCTTTTCTGACCACATCTTTTTGCTTTTTCTATAACGGTAACAATTCTTGGGCAGTGTGAAAAATTTAAGAATTCAAAATAAACTAGGTTAATTGAAATTGTTACCAGTGTAATTTTATTTCTACATTTCAAATAACATCTGAAATATTTAATTAATATGAACAGAAATTATTTAATTTGAAAATAAAATAATATAACATATATATATATATATACATATAGATATTTAAAAAGTTTTTTGATAACTTTAATGTTGGTAGATAACTCAGTAGATAGATGTGTTTTTTTGGACAATCTTAGTCCATTTTTTTTTTTTTTTTTTACTGAAACTCTTTTTAACTTACTTCCATTTAGACTTAGTTCCACGTAGAAATACAAGAAAAAGGGAAAAACAAATCATTTGAGCTTAATTATATAAGTTATATTTTAATGTAATTGTAAAAATAATAGACATTGAAATTGACAAACAAACATATTTAACAAATTAATTTTAATATTTTAGTAATAATTTCAAGTTTATTATAAAAGATAACTAATAGTAAAAAAAATATTCTGGTTGGAATAATTAATTTTCTATAATAATTTTTTTTAATATTAGTTATTATTTTAGATACATATAAATAGAGCAGAAATATTTCAGGGTTTAATTTAATTATTATTTAAAAAAATGTAAAACTGTTTTATTAAATTATTTTTAATATAAAATTAATTTACACTTATTTTTTTTTTAAATTTTAAATATAATTATATTTTCTAAATTTTATAATATTATTTTTTTCATATTAATTTTTTAATTAAATTATATTGTAACTTTTTGAGTTTAAAGAAAAAAAAATGTATAAAGTAAATTCATTTTGGTGTAAAATTTAATATATATTATTAAGAGGAGTCATATCATAAGGTGTTTATTCCTTCCCAATTAAATTTAATAGAAAATCAATGAAAAAATATATAATTTATGAGAATTTAAAATGTTCCTAGTATAATATATTTTTTTTATTTGCAATGGTTTTGATAAATAAGGATAAGTATAATAATTTTGATTAGTGTAGACATTGAAAATTTTATTTATAGATTGTAAATTTTTTATTTATAAATTGTAATGAAATATATTTTGGAATTTTACACATATTTATTTTATTGGAAAATAAAAAAATAACACCACATACAATAATATTTGTATATATATATATATATATATATATATATATATATATATATATATAATCTACTTTCAAATATAACTCTTTCATGCCTCTCATACCATGTTATAGCAAACTTTTTAAACACGACATTATACATTTAATTATAATTAAAAAGTTATCATTTAGCAAAGAGGCCATTTCTAATATGTAAAAATTTTTGCTTAGTCAAATTATCTATAAATAAAAGTAAATATAAAATTAAAAATTGAAATTGACTTATCTTGGAGCTTGGAGATATGGAAATAACCATGGTCTTAGGAGTGCTTTACAAAAACCTTAAATTTAAAATATGCTCCTCACAAATAATTATAATCATTACAACCTAAATCGTTATAGTAAAATTTTATAATTAATGGTCACATGTTGAGGTCCAAAGCAGTTAGAGTACATATTTCTTCATTAAAAATCATTGATAAATTTTTTTTTTAATCTTATTGGATGATTATTGTGCCTAGCTCTACAACCCTATAGGGTGCATGTCTAGATGTAATGTGAGAAATGTAATGTAAACATTTGAAGTGTGAGAGTATAAGGCAGATGTGTACATGTAATGTGAGAAATGTAAGGTAAGAAATGTAATGTAAGTAAACATTTGAAATGCCAGAGTATATTCACAAACAGTCAAAAAAGAGATATGGTAAATAAACAAAAATATAAATAAACTAGAGGTATGGTAAATAAAAAATAAAACATCCTTTTGTACTTACTCCAGAGGTATGGTAAATAAACAAAAAAATAAATAAATTGGACCTATGGTAAATAAATAAAACCTCTTTTTATACTTACTTTAGAGGTATGGTAAATAAATAAAAATATAAATAGACTAGAGGTATGGTAAATAAATAAAGCCTATTTTTATATTTACTCCATAATTCATTTTATATTTACTAAAACTAAAAAATGAGTTTTTATTTAGGTGAAGCCTATGGGCCAAATACTTGGGAACAAATTATTATTAATATCATGAGCTAAATACTAGGTGGGAAATACCATATTTATAAATAGGTATGGTAAATAAATAAATATAAAGTAAATACATAAAAATATAAATATGATTAGAAATCAACATCTAAGTATATACCAAGCCTATGAGTCAAATACCAATTTAAATAAAAGAGGTATGGTAAATAAATATAAATATAAATAAACGAGAAGTATGGTAAAAAATAAAACCACTTTTTATATTTACTTCATACTCTTCTTTATAATTACAAACACTCAAAAAACACTCACAAAATATTTTTTATTTAGGTGAACCCTAAGGGCCAAATACCCTAATATTAAAAGAGTAATACTAATATTATTATTAATTATAATATTCATATTAATATATTATAATTTTAATATTAGTAAATTTAATAAATTTGGATCGTGGAAGTAAACACTTAAATGTAAATGTAAAAATATTGTTTAACTTTTAATATTTAAAATTTAATCTAATTAATATAATGCTGGCCCTAGTGAAAAATCACTTCTCTCCCTAAATATATAAATTTAAAGTGTTTTTTTTTATTCTACCTTTTTGTTTTTACCTTTTCATCTACTTCAACTCCATGGATGCTATCATGTGTATTGAATCACTCTTACCACCAAATTAGCATTATTTAATTTCTACCTTGAGAGATTTCTTGCCCAACCTTGCCCTGCTATGAAACAAAGTGATTTCAACAATCTATTTCTAATTGTGTAAAAAACCAGCCTACATCAATCTTACCTCTCGATCTATCAAGCCACTACAAGGATCAAATATTTAAAGGTGCAATCCTTTTCCTCAAGTTTTGCACTCAAAAAAGGTTAGCACCTCTAGAGATTTGTTTCCTCAGGACTCTTGATAAATCAAACTTAAGATGGATTTAGACTCCTTATTATTACAAATAAATGTTTTTCAATACTAATATTTATATTAATTAATTAAATTAATTTTAATTTATAAAATATATTAATGATAAATACAGCATATACAATAGAATTTATAATAAGTTATATTATATTACAATATTTAAAGTTATTTAGATGATTAATACAATAGTGTATTAGAAAATATTAATTAATTTATTTCAAGAAATTGCCAATTATTATAATATATTAATTAAATGATATGTTATTTTAAAATATATTAAATTAAATTAAACAAAAATTGTCTTAATTAATTTTGATAAATTTTAATTTTTTCACAATAAAAATATTATTTTAAAATAATTAAATAATATTCGATTTCTTTTAAACAATCAAGTAAAAAAATTATAATGTAAATAATTATTACCATATTATAATAAATAATTTTTGAAAATATATATTAAGACATTAAATTTATATATAATTATATATCTATCCTTATATATCTCAAATAATATATTTGAAATAATCTTAATATAAATAAATACTAATTAAATTCAAGATAAAATAAATATAGGGTATAATATTTTAATATTAATTTAAATTAAATTTTAATAATTTTAATTTCTATAGTACATTTGTTTTGGATTCATAGTGATTGGATATATTTTTAAGGCACATTTTAATATATATATATATGGTTTAAAAACTTATGAAAATTATATTTTTATGTAATTGTGAAAAATAATAATAATTAAAATTGGGAAGAAAATGTATTTATAAAATGGTTTCATTTACTCTTACACATCTTGGAGCCCTTTTCTGACAAAATATTATTTAGTCAAAGGGATTTACTTGTTGTAACCTATATACCTATTTATAAATTATCATAGAAAAAAAAATTATTTACATGGTCTCAACTTACCATGCTAGAATATATATATGACATGTAACTTTATACTTATGATAAACAGTAACAACATGAAATAAAACATGTCTTAGGTTCATTAACTTATATTGTTACCTATCACATTACATAACATTTATGTCAAGTCATGCAACGCTGGCATATATAAATTATCAGTCTGGATTAGTTGGTTTGCTGTGCATATGGCAAACCTTGACCTCTTGAGGTGTGTGAAATTGAATGTCTTGATAATGGTATGTACAATTCTCAGACTTGTTTCCTGACTCGTAACACCATTCCTTCACTCAAAACCTTATTCACCAGTAAATAGGTGGATGAAATTCGAAGCTTCTCGACTCCTCCTTAATCAACATATAATAGTGGCGAGGAGGCAACACTTGTCCTACCTTGATCTAATCCAATGGTCATGATGAAAGACGTGGAGGTTAGGGTAACAAATTCCCTCCCCTGTCTTGGTCCTTCTGTCCATTCTCTATCTACGACGTTGTGCTATGATCTGAGAGGTAACTGGTGTTCACTACATTCCATATGCTCCTCTAGGGCCTACATTGCATCTTGTCTGTTTTGTCCAGGTATACAACTACCTACTACTTTCTACGCAATGCTTCATTCATTCTGCTATGTTTCATGCTTTGTCAATTGCTTATTTTCAAGTTTTGTCAATTAAGCTTGTTGTAAAGAATTGTCTCGTTTGCAGGGATGTGTGGAACCTCTTCAAGCTTAGAGCGTCGGAAGGAAGATGGGTTGGTTCTTGGTAGGGTTTTCATTACATATAATACCCTTGTAAAAAATCCTTGTTTTAATTCATTATTATATTTACATCTCAAATTTCTCTAGAATCACATGCCTCTGTTTGTGGTTGTGAACTAGCATTCGACAACAGGTGAACTTTCTGGCTTACTCAAGATTTTGTAAACCCTACGCTCCACTACACCAAGCCACCAATTCACTCAAGTAGGTTTTCTCTTAGCTCCAAAATTTTAATGGATTTTGAGTATTTCTTTATATCTGGAAAAATATTAAGGGATACCAAACTCTCCTCTCTGCTATGGCATGGTTCGACGATATCATCCCTTATGCTGGAAGCTTATATGGCATATTTCATCTCAAAAACTATGTTTATCTATTATGTCTAACTTTGGAGTGGTTGTCACTGTAATTTAATTGTTTTAAGGGTCAATAAAGAGGGATTATTCTCCTCTTTTTGCAAGGTTGTAATATATTTGGAAAAAATTCCCTCGGGATTATTTATGGTTTACACGTAGATTATGGCACTTTTCCTAGAGAATTTCCTTAATATACATGTATAATTAAGATACTCTCTTGACTACTGGATTTAATCATTGCATGCCTACTTACTAAATAATAATTCTATAATTCATGCATTTTGTACTTTTATTGTTACCTATTATTGTTTTTGCTTAGTGTTTTCTTCTACATGATTTTATTCCTATTATAATTTTTCAGTCCTTCTGTAAACATTGCCTGGTTTCTTAGATGTTCTCAAAAAAATTTTAATTTCTAGTTTTAGACATTCTCAATTTCATTCTATAGCTAAGCTTTGGCTAAAATTTCGAAGTGAAATGTAGATTAGTTATTTTACCCCACAATATTGAAGGACGTAAGAGCCTAGTTCCAACTATTTTATTGGTCTGGGGTTTAAACCTTCACGACTATTCTCCTGAGACAATCTTATTTGTGTTATCTCTGAAGTTTGAATGTTTTTGTTTGAAGCCTCTCGACACCAAGTTCTAGGTTTACTTGTTATTTTCTTGAATTCCTAAGACAGATCTTGGTTTCACTATTTAAAGCTACACTTAAGACTCTGTCATAAATGGAAGATTTATCGACACGGTAATTTGGTTTCAAATTTATGATTGTAGGCAATACCCTAACCGCTTATTTCTAATCCCATTAGATAGTAAAGAAATGTTTCCATATGCCAAATTATTATTAAAACATATAATTCTATTAAGTAGAGTATTTCCTTTAATTTCATCGAACCATATATTGTAGATAAGATACTTGCATAGCTGTTCAAGTGTAACTTTTGAAGAAAAGTTATTCCAACAATATTTGTTATTATCAGTCATCTTTAACTTCAAAAGATATTGTATCTAACATTTATAGTTCATAAAAGTCATGTGTAAATTTTAACTGGATCTAGCAATAATAACTCATAATAAGTATACAAAATTTCCTTGAAAGGAAGAAAGCTAATTTATGTTCCAATTTCCTAGGCATACATCTATCATTCACCATGAATTCTGCATAAATTTTTTTAAAGTTAATTATAACTATTAATTTCCATCGTAGTTCATCCACTTATCTTAGAATAAATTAAACTGGTTGATCTGAATTTGAATGTTAGTTTCGTTGTGCTTATTTCATCTTCAGATTTATATTTAAAATTCTGATATTTTCTTCATGTGCATAGGCTTCTTCAAGTGTTTCTGATTCTTAAACAAGTAAATGTATGGAGATTATGTTAAATTCATTAACTTAAAAAAAATTAAAACAAAATTCTAAACAACGGTAATAAAAAGGTACAACAAACCATCAAAATTATCCATTAACATTGTTTTTTGATGATGGAGTTCACCCCTCATGCGCTACATCTCCTTGCTCCAGCTTCCATGGCTTGGGCCTAGATATTAGCGAAAAATGAAAAAATTATTGTTTACAATCATCTACTACTCATGAAACCTGCTCCAATGTGTTCATAACGTCTAAATATGACGGGATATACTCTTCCTGAGCCAAAAAAATGGTCGAAACTTGCTCTAGTTATGTTTCATTCAATTTATCCCTAGAAATCTCCTCCAAAACTGGAGAGAACACCAATTAACATAACGAAATTTTGAATTACCCCGAAACTGGCAGAGTCCGCCACATCTGCCACTATTTTAAAGTTGTATTAATTAGTAGTTAAAAGTATGGTAATGGCAGATAAGCTTGTGTTATCTACACATAAACGTCGTTTACATTAAACATGGTTTAAGGTCTTAAGCTAAAATATTAGTAGCACTTAACCCTGCATTAACCCATTAATCTGCCGCTTAACAGTCTTCACTCTGCCTTCGGTTTGGTGGATATGTTTCATGGGGAGGGGGTTGGCCCCCTCCAAACCCCCGTCGGTGCATTTCAATGAATTTAAATAATTTCGAACACATAACATTACAAGGACTTCTGTGATGAATTGGTCGTAAGCCGGTTGGTTTGCACGGGGGAGGTCGTGGGGTCGACCTCGACCTTCGCTCATCCCTTGGTACATTTTTCTCCAATACATACATACATACATACATACATACATACATACATACATACATACATACATACATACATACATACATACATACATACATACATACATACATATATATATATATATATATATATATATCAACACTTAACATAGTTCAAACCTTGGAATAATATATGCCAAATCTTGATATACCTCGACCCTGGAGTATGCGAATTATTTCGGACATAGACCTGTATAAGAAAATAATGTGCCCAACCTTTATGTAATTCAGAAATTTTCCACTTCATAAAATTAAACTTTGGAAGGTGGCACGTGGCGGCCTTTGGCTAGCCGCGTCCTCATGCTCTTGGTTCTTAAATCCTTGAGTAAGGTTGAAAGAAATCACCTTCCTTAGCAACCATCCATAGTGTGAAACTTGGCATGGTGTCATTGGGATAAATGGAGGAATGTTCCGAGAATATCCTTTTTTGCTAACTAGGTTGTCATGTCACCTATCTGTCCTTTTCTGCAAAATTTTTAGCTATTTGGGAAAATGGACAACATACCATAACTTTCACATACAGAGTCAATTTTTCATGAAACAAATTTCACTATATTTCTGGCGATGTGCTCTTCGTTTTTGTTCAAGTTTGGAGAATTTTTGAGAACTTCCTTTTTTGAGCTTGAAACTGAGCCTCTAATCATTCCTCCCCACTAGAAGCCTTTTGGACCCAAAAAGATACTATCGATTGTTCACCAGGTGAGGGTAATACTCCCTCACCTTCTAAATATCCATCAATTTGGCCTTGGAAGGATTTTGTCCCTTGATTCCCACTCGAAGATATTCAACATTCCCTCCCCTTAAGGTTTTGGTTCTTCTGTGAAGTATGAGATCTTACTAAAGTTAATCAAGATATTTTGGCAAAAAATCATCTATTGATGGCAGCTCAACATGCTCTCCTTGATCATTAATCAACAAAGGCTCAAATAATCTCAAATTATCAACATTAACGACAAAATATATTTGCATATAAGGAGGAAAATATAGCTTAAAGGCCTTATTACCAATCTTTTCCATAATTTTAAAAGGAACATAATAGATTGGCTTAATATTTTTACCTTCCCCTTGAAGTCTTTAATTCCTAATATACAATCAAACCTCGACACTAACTTGGAATTTATGATCAACGAGGTGTTTATCATGCCTTGCCTTGCAGCTGCTTTGACTCTTTTCAAGCTGTTATTTCACTGTGTGATGTACTTACTGAATTTCATCATTGAAATTATTCGCTTTATCTCTGTCTCTATGACCATAAATAGAAACATCTTTCCCAAATACGAAGTCCCATGGAAATATTGGAAAGTACCCAAGACATGCCTCAAATGGTGATGTGTTTGTGGAAGAATCCTTTGCCTTGTTGTATGCATGCTGAATGTAATGCAACTGTTCATCCCAAAATTGGGATGCTTGCTGCAATAACCTCTAAGAAGATGAATGACTGTCCCACTAACCATCTCGGTCTGACCATCTATTTGTAGATGAAAGGTTGTACTCTTCTTCAACTTAGTGTCCATCATGTCCCATTATTTTGACCAAAAATTCCCAACAAATCGAGAATCTCAATCACTTACAATAGAAGTAGGAAGACCAAAATGAACCCATACATTTTGAAAGAAAATATGAGCTATTTTTTCAGTTGTAATTTTCTTTTTACATGGCATTAAAATACACATTGTGCTGAACCTATCTAGAACTACATACAAGTAATAATAACCTTTCCTTGACATTGGAACACCTCCTACAAAATCCATTGAGATACATTCCCAAGGATGTGAAGGTACCAAAAATGGGGTGTACAATCCTAGTTTCATATTTATAGACTTACATATTGCATACAAAGAACATCCTCTAATGAAACATGATACACTATCAAACATGCGTGGCCAATAACAATACCTTTAGAGATTCACTACCCTCTTGCTTACACTAAAATGTCCAACAATAAATGAAGTGTGTTCCTCCCTTATGATATTGTTTCTTTCTCCCTGTGGAATACATAAGTTTCCCAAGTGATACAAAAAAATCTTATGTACATGGTAATATAACTCTTCAATTTGGTTTCCTTGACTCAAGCTTTCATACACATCTTGAAATTCATTATCATGTGCATATTGTTCAGTGTAACTTTCATGCATAACTGAATTGTGCTTGAGTATAATGCATGAATTTACAATAGGCCTAGAAATCATATCAGCTACCTGATTGTAGATTCCCTTTTTATACCTGATAACCAAATGGAAATGTTGTAGAAATCCAATCCATATGAATTGTCTTGATTGTTGCAACTTTGATTGTGACTATAAGTACTGAAATGGTTGATGGTTGGTATGCATAATGGTCTCCTTCCCCATCAAATAATGTTTCCATTTATTTACACTTTGAACCAATGCATATAGCTCTTTTTAATAAATGGGATAATTAGTTACAAATCCATTAAATTTTTTAGAATGAAACGAAATGGGCTTACCATGCTATATGAGAACTGCTCCCAAGGTGTAATCACTATCATATGTTTGAATCTCAAATGGATGTATAAGCTCTGGAAGAGCCAATACCGGTGTTGAAGTGATCTTTTTTTTTAAAGCATCAGATGATTTTTTCTTCATATATCCCTAATGGAAGACTTTTTTGACACTTTTCAATGCATGTAACAGAGTTGTAATTGAAGAAAAATTAGTAATCAATTTCCTCCAATATTGTGCTGCTCCAAGAAATCTTCTTATTTTGTATTGGGATTGATCAAATTCACAATGAGCTCAACCTTGGAAGGTTCTATATTCATCTCACCTCCTCCAACAATGTGTCCCAAATACACTAAAGTAGTCTTGCCAAACTCACACTTTAACATCTTTAAAGATAATTGTTCTTTTTTCAAGACAACAAGTACCTTATTCACATGCATGACATCTTCATATCTTGATTTTTTGAATATCAAAATACCATCTAAGTAAACAATGAAAAAGTCATCTAGAAATGGTCTTAATACATCATTCATAACTCTCATGAAAGTAGCTAGAGAATTGGTAGGACTGAATGGCATAACAAGCTACTTAAGCAATCCTTGCCTAGTATTAAATGTGGTTTTCCAAATGTCCTTTTAAGCTATTATAACTTCTTGATAACCACTTCGTAAGTCTAGCTTAGTGAAATAATTTTCATACCTTAAATCATCAAGAAAATAATCAATTATTGGGAGTGGATAGCGATTCTTTACCGTGATTCTATTTAGTGCACAGAAATCCATGCACATGTGCCAAGTCTTATCCATATTTGGCACCAAAAAAATCAGTGAACCACATGGTGAACTAGATGGGCGTATGATACCTTTGTTCAACAATTATTGAATTTTATTCTTGATTTTAATGCTCTTCATTATTGACATGTGATACATTCCAATGTTCGGAAGTGGAACATATTCCTATAGCTAAATCTCATTTTGAATTCCCCTCTTGGGAGGTAACCCATTTGGTTCTTGAAACATCTCGCCATGCTGACTTATCACATTAAACAAATTCGATTTAAATTTTTCATCACAAACTTCAAAAGATACATATTCCATATCATTATTTTTCGTGATCATAAAAAGCGCAAAATTTTTACTTGCGTTAACTAGTCTCTTTATCTTCCCTACATTAAATAAAAAAATATCCATCTTTTTATGCTGAGATCTCACAATATACTCCATCCCATCCTTGAGAAAATGATATTTTTTCTCATGGTGATAAAATACTGCTTTCCTATCATAAAAATATGGAATTCCTAAGATAATTCCTTAAATTTCAAGTGGAACCACATCTAACTCAACTTCATCAACAAAATATACAGTGATGGAATATAATATTCCAAATCCGAAACAACTAGCAAGGCATGACTGGAAAATGCATTTTCCAGTAATGGCTGCTACAGAAATGAAAACCAGCACTTGTATCCCTTATATCTAAGTATCTAAGTCCTAAATCCAAGATTATATCAAAAATAAATCCTTCTAGGTGGGTTAAACAGTTCTCCCACACCTAGTTTCCTTGAAAAATGCCCCAAAGAGGGACTGCAGCAATATATAAACTCATTAATGGATATTAAGTGTCCAATAAGCTCATAGAACATGTTAAAAACACATATCCATCAATCCAAGCTACAAAAACAAACTGTACTTCATTTTATGAGCCAAAAGTTGGGGAAAAGCAACAATTTATGCCCTAAAATGGTTAATTTCAGAGATGAGCGTAAAAATAAGGGCAAGAGACAGTGGGATTACCTATCCTAGGTCATAAGAGACTTACATATCAAATTTCAGCCCAAAAAAATGACTCTAGATATGTTAAAAATATCTACCACTCCCGATATGGCTTAAAATTGCCCAATCCCCATGACTTAATTACTGCAGAATTTACGAAAGCACAAGAAGCGTGCTTTTCTGAAGATGATGGATGAAATATGGTATGGAAATCAGAAAATAGGATCCATATCATAGTTCATACAATGTATAGTGGATAAACAAAATATTTACAGAAAGAATCCCTCAAGATTGAGGGGTTGCAACAACATATTAAGACTGCAAAGCTTGACATCGTTATTTTATGGGCTAAAGAAGTTGTATATTAAATTTCAGATCTATAACATATATGTGTACAAAAATATAGATCTATATCAGATCTGTACACTAGATGAGTTCCTCTACAATTTCCCCTTGGGGTTTTGATCAAAAAATGAAGGTACAGGATTAGATCTGAGATCTAGAATTACAAGTATGTAGCAATATTCAGGAATTCTGTAGTAAATAAATACATAAGTAAATTAGATCTGAAACAAACATGGATTGGTTGGCCAATCTATGGATCACCATAGTGAAAGGGAGAATCCTATCACCGGAGATCTCTCCTCCAATTACCAGTCAAAACACCTTGCAACTCTCCTCTTGTAGATAAAACAGTAGGGAAGGGAAAAATAAATTGTTAGCTTCATTAGTGATTAGGCCTGATGCCTTGATATGAAAATGTATCTTTGATGATCCAATACACTCTTCCAGGAGGTTAAAAGACACACTCACTAAGAAGAGGCACTGGGTTTGCATAGATCTGAATAGATCTAGCTTCCAGTACTGTAGCTTACAAAAAAAATCAAACCCTCAACAGGATTTGAATGGTGGTTGGAATATGAAGCTTGGCCCAATCCTGATAGTGGAAAAGATAGAACAAGTCTCCTCCAAGAGCTACTCAAGAAAGGAGGCGGGATTTCCGACCAGGAACACCCAAGTGCTAATTAGCTAGAGAATGAGGGTTTTCTAAATAGACAATACCTTCAGCAATATCAAATGATCAACCCCTCTCTTGGTGTCCTCATCCTTCTTTTATAATATGGGATCCTTGCCAGACCCTAAACCATCTTGATGAATTAGCCTCATTCACAGGAGTGGCTTCCAACATGGACTGCGCAATGCCTTTTGGAGATACATTGCACCTAGACAATGCTGTTGATTTGGTCCTGTTGACCCAGTCAATTTTTCCAGCCTTATTCACACTTAAGTGTCTCTATGAAAGTAGCTCATATTTAGCTTGTTTCACATTGAGCATTGATTTATTTGATGTTTTAGGAGTCATTATTGGTCCTCCTTTACAATTTTATTCATAAGCATGAAAAAAAAAACAAAATTGAGTATTCCTATTAGCTTGGGCTAATTAGGCATATTATAGTCCTCCCCCTTCAAAATTTTGCTTGTCCTCAAGCAACTGCAAGGTAGAGAAAAATTTCTCCCTCCCTCTTCTTATGGCCTCATCAATGGATCCCACCATGGTTGAAAATGATAGGCAATGAATCTATCCTCCAATGATTACTTCCAAGTGTAAGATAACAAAGTGTACATCATGAAGAAATGGAAGGTACAAGTGGTGATCTCCTTGCTACTCAATGGCCTCCTCAAGGTAGGAGTGATGAAAACATGGGAAGTCTTTTTCCCAAAGAGTGACTCCCTCACCCATGCAATCATCCAAATGAAATGAGCCATTTTAGGTAGCTCATCAAAGAAAACTTCAACGCCGGATCGATGCAATGTGTTGGGGTTCAATGGAGAGTTTAGATTTTCCCATCCAAGTAGTTTATCCCTCCATTTATGGTAAGTATGGGGCTCTTTATGCCCTTGGGATGAAATGATATGGCCTCCAAGAATTGCCAAAGCTACCCCATCAGAAAATTCAACCATGAAGTGCCTCCTCCAAGCACTCAAGTTCTTCAAATGGCTAACCCCATGTGAAGAAAAGAAATGTGATGTGGCAATCATGGTTTGCCCATTGCTCCTCCTGTGACATACAAAATGAATAGTAGGGAGAATCATACTCCCAATGGGCATCTCCATCTCATATCCCACTCTCCAAACATAGCTTCCGATAAAAATAGAAACATCAGCAATATATGGAAGAAAAACAAATTGGAAACAAGCTATCACATGACAGCCAAAAAGTGGATCATAGTTCCTCTCATGGAACCAGCGTAGTGCATCCATTGTCTGCATCAAACCAAACAATAACAAGTTCTTTTCCAGCCACTTGTTTGCTGCCACGATCATCTTACAAGATATAAACATGAAATTACAGAGTGGTATCAATGGTGCACACCAAAAATCATGTGGCTTCCCCCATAGCCCACCAATGAGATAGCCAATCCCATTTCTACAAATGGATTCAAGTACATCATTATACAATATGCAAGAAGGAAAAACTCTTCTTGATACATCCTTCTACTGAAATGAGGAAAAGAATTACAATAAAAAATGTGAAATTATACCTACTCCATCATGCACTTAAGATCTTGAGCTGAAATGGCTCAACTGGAATTTCTCCCTCACCTCCAATAAGTAGGGAAGTGGCTGTGACCTCCTCTTCATTACCATCTGGGCTATGCATCTCTCCATATACTGAAATATGTCATGCTGGATGCCCTCCCAAGTGAACTCCTCCATCAAATGGAAAAATGCATCAAAGTTCATAGAAGAGAAGTCCTCATGTGCTGCATGTAGCAACTTCCCCTTGAGACTAGAAGATCTAGTCAAAAAGATCCTGCCATAGGAATAGATGACCACATCATCCCCCATGTATCTATCATCTCCATCCGGGTCATCAAGAATCATGCATGCACCAAGATCCTTTGAGTACTCTACCAAAAGTTGAGACTTCCAATAAGGATCAATCCTCCTAAGAGACAACACTGGTGATCTAGCATATGAAGCTCTCCTCATGCTGTTGCCTGCTACATTGACATCCCGCATGCCAAAGTCATCCTCCAAACTCCTCACCTCCCTGGAATCCAAGAACGGTGAGCCAAGAGGCAAGATGTCTCTCACCAATTCCAGATCTGATGGCCTCACAAGTGGAATGCCTCCATGTAGTGAGACATCAAAATCTAAAGTGGACTGCATGTATGAGTGGACTGATCATCCCCTCTCTTATATGCGTAGTGCAGTCTGCTTCCTTGGTGTAGAATTATTCTGAAATATATAAGGGTGAATGCTCATCATCCCTTGATGCTTATCCTTCTTCTCTTCCTCTCCTTCTATCCCACAATCCACCAATGCTACTGCATGTTGCTCCGGAATTGTGTTTTGGTTCCCACATGTTGAATCATTTGGAACCCTTTGTAAAGATGCAAGGGCTCCTCTAGTGGAAGCAATGGCTCCCCTTTCACCTCCATGTGGTGATGGATATTACTCCTACACCCTCCTTGCAGTAATTGTGAGCAATAGATTGCACTATGGATCTACATGCACTACAACAAAAAAGGACATTGGTGAGGGTCATGCTTGTGACAGACCTTTAAGGTCTGTCACCAATGTCACATATGGTGACGGTCCTTAAAAAAGCATTGTTGTAAGTGTATATAGTGATGGTCCTTTAAGGTCCATCACCAAAGCCATTTTCAATGACACTTTTTGTGAGGGTTATTAAAGGCCCATCACTAATTTTGTCTTTAGTGACACTTATAGTGATGAACTTTTAATGACCCTCACCAATGCTATTTTTGTTACTTTTGGTGACAGTAAAAAATTTTTCGTCACCATTGATCATTCCAATGAATTTTTGATGAGGTTATGTTCTTGTTAATGTATTTTTTTTGTCAAAAGATAAGGATTTAATACCATTATTGTGGAGTAATTTTTTATAATATGTCCAAGGCCATAGTGATTACATTCAATAAATTTTTTACGAAGTAATTAGTGTGTATCATTTCCCTCAAATAATGACTAGTCGAATAGAGTTTTCCTATGACTTAACACATTATTCATATCTATTAAGTTTATTATCTAGAAAATTCCCTTTAGATAAAGTCCCACTAGTGTGTGTAGGAAATATATTATTTAATACATAATCAAGCTCTATCAATTTTATTAATGAGAAATACCTAACACTTCTCAACAATCCGGGCACACCTTAAATTAGTTCTTTGGTGCACACTAACATATTTTAGAACCTCGCATGTCTTGTAACATCTTTCTACCTAGAACATCTTGCCATTACGCTGACGCCAAAGCACATGGTGGCATGTACTAGCACAACATAGAACTCTCCTAGCATGTGTTGGCATGCATGTAGTCCCTAGCATGTTGTGGAACACCTTGGTTGAATGCATTGACATACATTAGCACTTGGCACACACTACCAGTTGGAATTTATTGGGACCTATTATTAGTATGGTTAGCATGCCCCTTTTAAAAAAGAAAAAGTCCCGACTTATTAACCCTCTTATTGGTTCTTCCTTTTGTTTCCTTGAAACTTCTTCACACATATTGACATACCCTGGCACCCAGCACATCCTTAGCACCTATCATGTATTGGCACTATTTGGCACATATAATTAGCACACCCTGGAACTCCTAAGAACAATTTGAGACTTCTTTACATGTCTTGATATTCCCTAGCATGCCTTACCAATCCTTATCATACCTTGTCACTCCCTCCTTGGCATGAAAACTAGCACTCATTAACACTAGTCCCTACCACACGTTCCTCGTATTCACTAACTTCCATGAATTTTGACCTAGTTCTCCCTTAATTTTTTGTACTAGTACTCCTTAACACTCCTCAACATGCATTAGCACTCTCTAGAACACCTTATAACTCTTCAACATTCCCTTCCACTTCATAGCATGCATAACAATCTGTGACACATATTGGCACTTGGAAAGTGTTGGCACTTGGAAATTCTTAGCATGTATGGAATACGTTGACATGCCTTGGTATAATTTGGTATGGTTTAATATTAAATTTATTTGAGATCAACTGTTGGAAATTAGATGAGAAGCAACAAAGGAAGACTTGGAATTTTGAATGCAGTAAGACTTTGCACTTGGCACCTATTGGTGCCTAGTGTTGGTGTGCCTAGCATGCCCCTCTTGGAAAAGGTAAATTGATAACTTATTAACCCTCTTATGTGCTCATTTCATTGTAGTTTAACTTGTTTCTCCCTTTTTTTTCCTTGAATGTCCATGGCATGCATTGACACACCCTTGCGCATCTTGGCATGCCTTATCACTTGGCACATCTTAGCATGTTTGACATGCCTTCGCACTATCTGATACATCTTAGCATTCCCTAGCATGCCTTGGCACTCATGTCCTCACAGCTAGCCTTTACATTTTTTCATGTCTTGGGAACCCAATCAATTCCTTAGCTACTACAGTTCATGTGACAATATTGGCTTGCTTCAATCGCAACAACTTGACCAATTGCACCAACTACAAGTAGATTGTGCCTTATACACCTAATAACTTCCTATAACTCATATTATGCCACTCATGTCCAAGCTCAACTTGTCCCACTTAACTAGTTACCAAGACAAGGATAACATGATGTAGCCATGGCGATAAAACAACTAAGCAACATAGCTTACATAGGAAATATTTCACATGTATGCTCAGTTGGTATAAATAGTATAAATTTAACTGAGAGTTGGAAAGAACCAAAAGATGCACAAGGCACACAAGATATAAGCTGACACAAGTCAAGTGCCCCAAAAATTATACACAACAATGTACAATATGCAATTATCTATAATAGTTTAAAACATGAGCATGTAGCCAAAGTGTGCCACATCTCATATAAAAAAATAACTAAAGGCAAAACAATGTTGTGCCTAGCACAAAGTGATATTCCTTTGTCTAAAACTACTATGTCGAGCCCCATATAATAACCATAGGCTTGCCTCATATAAATCCTATTCTGAACTTCTCCTAACATAATTCGTCCTTAGCACACTTTAATTCACTCACACTCCCTGTCACACACTCTAATTCATTCCTTTCCATGCATTTTGACCTAGTTATCCCTTAATATGTCCCGACACTCCCTAAAACTCTTCAAAATGCATTGAAATTGTCCAAGATGTGTTAGCATGCCTTTTCATTCCTAATGTGCATACCCTAACCCTCCTTGGCTATCATGCCCTCACAACTACCCTTACTTAATTTTAAACTTGGGAACCCAACCAAGCCCTCGCTTGACTACAAGAGCTTGACCAAGTTCTTGCTACTACAACTAGATGATGTTGTTGAATTATGTAGCTTGGGAGGTACTCCACAAGCCTAGTGAGATGGGTTTCTATTAGTTTGTTCAAAAAAGGATTTGTGGGCAAAGAAGCCAAGCAAAGGGATTTTGGACCCAAGATGGGGTTTAAAATATAAAAGAAAATTAAAAAGGAAAATTAATATTTCCTAATGTATAAGTGGATAAAACCAGAAAGTTCTAGAGGGTTCCTAATAAGTCAAGGAAAAACCGTATAAGGAGGCCTTAGGATGAAGGAAAGAACATCAAGTGAGAAGGATCTCATTTGATCAAGGGGGCGAAGAGAGATGTAGTCCTAAAGTAGGACGAGTAAGGGTTGCTAAAGGGATGCCATGATCATCCTCCAAGAGCAAGATCATCATGTGAGGGTTCACAAGAATGTTGCATACCTCAATGGTCAGTTCGAGCTAGGAAGTAGGATGATATATTGTTGGTTCTCTTATGGAAGATCGAGCTTAAGAGAGGTTGCTCATGAGAATCTGGGCATGTGATTTCAAAGGTGTCTTTGTGTGAAGGCTGCATCAAATTATGAAATGTTGAAATTTACAACAATAAAAATTTAAATTGGAAATCGGAAAGGAAAAAAAAATGCACCCACACTGGTGAGGAATTTTGATGCACCAGGAGTGAGGAATGTGGGGCATCTAATTCATTTTTCCCTTAAATAAATTGTAATTTCATCTCATTACAACTTCTATCAGTTAACTAAGTCATGGTGACTAAGTTAGCTCAAAAAATTCAAGTTGAGGGTCTAAGATGAGGCATGCAGAGGTATTAATCTAATATTTTTGGAGTCCATTTGTAGTTGATGCATTTGTGGGGTGCAGGTGTGAATTATTTAACTCAATTAAATGAGTTAAAATCAGTTTAAATTGTTTTAACTAATTGATGAGCTAGAGAGAGGTCGGCCAATGAATCAAATTAGATTTAATTCACAATGAGTGATAGATAACTGATAGTTCACTATTAATGGCAGCATGCATGTCAATTCCGGGGAAGCCCCAGTTGAGACAGAGCTTAAAGGGAACATAACTATCAGCTGTGTTTATACTAAATTTCCCATACGCAAGTCATTGGTATGCCACGATGGATTGCACAATCAAGGAAGATTGATTTTCCTAATTAATAGAGAGCTAATTCCCTAGGAATTGCATGAGTAAGGCAGACTATAGGAAGGCTAAGAATTCGCTAAGTACTAAATCGAGTGCACCTAGATCAATGAGAGACAATTGGGAGAGTGTTGGAGAATCTCATGAGAGATTAACCATTGTATTGTTTCATGATTCCTTGAATTAATACACAATATAGATAGACGGGCTTTGAGTAGTTGCTTTCCCCATATACATCTTGTGTTGTGCGATTGATAATTTATTTATCTTACTTATATGTGACTGTGCGATCATGTTTTGTTTCCAAAAATTGTAGGAAGGATTCAACATCTTGTTTTAGTACATTACATGATTAGATTGAATCTCGTTGGTTAGATTTTCTACATGGTATCAAAGCAATAATTTTTTGGGTGGCGAGTTTGCAAAGAATATTTGAAGATTTTGGTGTAAAATTTTTTAAAAAAAAAGCATATAATTTGGATTCCTTGCGGAAAAATACCCAAATGGAAATTCAATTCGGAGCTCAGATGAGGGAGATATCGTCGGTTTAAAATAAACTATTTTTTAGAAACTTTTGTAATGGTAGGACAATTACAATGTGCGTGAGTCAAGAACCTATATGCACTTGAGGTACCATATGCATGCAAAGCTTTGAGGAGCAAAGTAGAGGTTAGAGACTTGGTTGTTGAGAGGGAGTACAAATTACCTCTCAACATGCAGCCTTAGAAGCAGTTTCAGAATGTTGTGGACCAGCCACAATTGGAGAAGAAGAGAGGAGACTGAGTGGAATCGTCCACTCATGTAGAGACCTCCATGAGGGGGAAATTTTGATCCAGATGGGAAGAGGGAGAACATGCAGCCATACCTCCAGGTGAAAGGTAGGGTGATGTGTATACATAATCCCAAGGTAAGAATTTTGGGCAGGGTCCATTGAGATGGTGTGTCTCATGGATCGAACCTAGCTATGAGGAGTCCACAGTACAACAATAGCAGGAAGGATTAGTTAGATTGATGTAGTCAGATGTCAGGAAGATAGAAATCAGAATGACAGATGTCAGATACTGGAGCACAGATTAGAGTTGGAAATAGTGCGAAGGGCATGGATGCAGATGCTGGCAGCAACACAAAGAGTCTAGTAGACATGTCCAGTAGCTAGCAGTAGTCATAAGACTCTAATGACAAATGCATTATATTGATTCAATTGTTCGAACGCTATTCAGTTTCAGGATTTGCAGGTGAAAGCAACCCTATACAAGTGTTGCATGGAAAATTCCTTGACTTAATACAAAATAGAGATAGAGGGGTTTTGAGTAGTTGATTTCCCCATATACATCTTTTTTTTGTGATTGATAATTTCTTTCTCTTACTTATATGTGATTGTGTGATCGTGTATTGTTTCCGCAAATTTTAGGAAGGATTCAATATCTTGTTTTAGTACATTACAAGATCAGATTGAATCCCGTTGGTTAGATTTTATACATGAAATAGAAGAGAGAGTTGATCCGATCTTGTCTTGCAGTGATTATAAAGAAAAACATAAATGGAGGAGGGCTTGCACTATAATTTAGAGCCAAAACAGAAGTAGACGCAAGCATAATATTGACTGAGCTAACCCTAGTTTGAGGGTCGACATTGCGATCTGAAGTTCATGTCAAGATTCAGTCAAAGAAATGCCCAAAATATATGGATCCATATGAGCTAGGTCGAGTCACTTATGGAGGCAAGAGTCGTGGTTTTTTCTATGGGTGGATAGGGTTTATTCTACAACAATTAGAAGTACAAAAGTATAGCGCCCTAGTTAGGACAATTTCCTAGCATGTTTAGTTCATAAGGTATTCCCTTAATATTGTAAAAAAATTGCGCAGAAGAAGAGCACTTGTGACCCTTAAAGCTATGTTTATTTCTGAAACATAGACTGCAGATCTAGAAGATGGTTTGCAGATTCAGTATGTGTGGAGATAACAAATCCAAAGGAGGATGGAACCTCAATAGAAATTTGAGCATGCAGAAGAAATGTGCCAAGTGAAGAATGGATTGACATGTAGAGGAGTTGATTTGGTGGACTATACATGAAGTTTTAGATATATATCTGAAGCAACCTATAAAAAATTAGTCAATGGACTATTAGTGGTTGATTTGTGACCCTAGTTCAGTCATCTACAGATTTTTAGAAGGATGATAAGAGGAGTAGTTCAGATTTATTCATAGGTTGGACAACGAAGATCGAATTGTCGATAAACAAGAACAATGATTTTGAGAGCACTCAAACCATTGTTAGGTGGAAGATTTGAAGAGCCCTAGATGAAGATAATATTGTGAGCCCTAAATCAGTAAAAATAATTGACTGTGGTTGGGTAGATTGATGGTAGTCCAATTATAGTTGGAGGGTTGTTAGGTGACTGTCAAAGAAGAGCCCTAACTCTTGTACTTGTGAAGGACAACAAGATTGGTAGAAGGGAAGGTATATAGGGCCTAAGGATGTGTAGACTTTGAAGGACTAAAGTAGTAGTCAAGTGGGCCAACCAACTAGCCCTAGTTCACTATATTGTAGAGGATTAATTCAATGAGAAGAAGGGAAACCTCCATAGCCCTATACTTCTCATCTTGGAGCCATAGTATGGAAAAGTGGGCATACCAAAGATTTTTTCACAAATGGAGTTGTGAACAACTTGTAACCACTCAAAGTAGTTGTGGACCTAAAAGGGGCTTGTAAGAGGGCAACGGCTAGGACAAGGGAAACGGTGGAGGCTTAGCCCATTGTCACCACAGCTAAGGCTCCTTGCTCTTCACAAAATTTCATCGATGGGAGGAGTCCCGGTAGTTTAGGAAGTCACTTGTGTATTATAGGTCAATGAAAAGGTGTAAAGTGACCCTAAAAGCCCTTTCGCTAAGATAGAATAAAGAGTGGGACATGCTTGCATTTTAATCAAGGGACTTGATCTTCTAGGGAGAGAGGAGGGGGATTGAAGGTTTGAGGGAGAAGAATAAGACTTATGAAGGAAGTTACCAATCCCCAAAATCCTTTGGGAACTTGGATTCCCAAATGGTCCTTGATGAAAGGCCTTCGACACCAAATGGGACCACATGGGGCCAAGTGGACCCAACCCAAGTTCAGGGATGGAATTTAGCAACCAATGATGTTCCTATCTTCAAAAATGTGAGGGGAAAGGATCAGGTAAGGTTTTTTACTTCGATGGGTCAAATTGATCCTACTAGGTTCTAGCCTTGGGAACACCTATGCAAAACTTAATCCTAGAGCTAGGACTTGAGGTATCCGAAGATTCCATAGTCGGAATTGGCCCAAATTATGAGGAGAGTGAGGGGACCCACCAATGCAGTTGCCTCTAGGAGATCAAAGTTTTCCTCTGGCTATATTCTTGGTAAATTGATGCCCTAGGTGACCTAATAGGGCTAGACCTAGGGGAAAATGGAAAATTGTGAAAAAAGGGGGGGGGATCATCACCCTTTTTGAGGTACTAGTGCATAATTCACTTGGGGATATGGAATCAGGGGTTATAATGAACAATAATTCAGTTTCTTGATCAAGGAGGCCCAGAAAGTCAACTTCGTCCAATGTTAGAGGAAAACGAAAAGTGACCTTCAGGCATTTATACTTCATACAAGTGGTACAATTTTATTGAGATAAAATGATCTCTAAGATATTTCATTCATCCAAAAATGTCCCATACATTAAATAAGCTAAATAGACACATAATTCCACATTTCCATCATGCAGCAATTAGCCCTAGTTATAGAAAAATTCAATAGTATGCAACAACAACAAGAATAGCGTTAATTTTTCACTCACAATGTTAGAGAGTATATCCAACCAGCTTCACATTTGCAAAAACAAATCTCCAAGATAAAATTAGCCCAAATCCATACATCAAAATGCCTCCATCATCCAAAATAGTCCTTCAAGGAAAAATGTGAAGTTCTCTAAAGATAGAGAGATCCCAAGTCAAGTGATGATACAAATGAATCCAATGAACTCCTATTTATACATTGATTAGGAGTTGATCGAATTAGCTTATGGGCCTACATTAGCCCCCAAACATAAAATAATATGAAAGCAACCCTAAATTTTGGTGACAATCCCACCAAACTATCTCATACATGGAATAATAAGCCTCATAAGAGGTTAATTTATGCATTAGGGCCTTCTAGGAGGCATATTGGGGTCCATGAGTGCCATAATGGTGCATGGGACCCATAAAAAGTGTTGGACAAGGGAGTGACCCCTTGTTCTCTGAAAATTAAACTTGTGGTGCTCTCATTAAACTTGTGGACTAAAAGGGTTGTGTGTGGCCACCATCAACAAGTAGGTCAAGTGTTGTCTTGTTCATGATAGATTGGTTGTCAAAGGATTAACACCAATCCCTATTTTTATTCCTTGTATCAGTGTGATTGGAAAGGATCACGATCCATGATACAAGAGCTCTAGCCTGTTGTATTGTATTTTATAATATACTGAAGAAGGGTTTGCAGACTAACACTCCCTGACTTGCGCTAGCACTCTAACATACCTTGAAATTTCCTAACATGTAACCTTGCTACTCCCTCCTTATCACACCTGATACTCCCTATCAGACACTCTTATTCGTTCATTACCATGCATTTTGAACTAGTTCTCCCTTGTGTTTCCATGGCACTCCCTAGCACGCATTAACACACCCTAGCATTTGGCACATCCTAGCATGTCCCCCTGGCACTCTAGCATTCCTTGGAACTAACTTGCATACCTTTAAACTCCCCCCTTGGAACACCTAGAACTCGTTGATACTCACTATCACACACTCTTATTCATTCATTTCCATGCATTTGACACTAGTGCTCCCTTGTCTTTCCTTGGCACTCCCAAACACTCTGCCCTGGCATGCATTGCCACAACTTGGCACCTGGCACATCTTGGAATTTTTCCCTTGCCTCTAGCATGCCTTAACATTGCCTAACATACCTTGACGTCACTCCCTCCTTAGCACACCCAAAACTCACTGACACTTCCTGTCACAAGCTCTTATTTATTCATTTTTAAATATAGTTTTATCTGTTTTGTTATGACGAACTGTCTAGTGGAATATCCATGATATTTTACGAATCACCCAAGCATATATCCTTTATGCAAGTCATATGATGATATTTCTTCACACTTATTTATATCTTTTCCCAACACAGTGCAGGTCATCACCACCACCCTTGCAAAATTGAACATGATAGGTTTGCGGTCCTATCTAAGCTTGGAAGAAAATTTCAAAACTTAGTTACACAACATCATGGAAGATTATTAAAATGGTTTCCCATGCATTCTAATCAGCAATATCTGGTGGGATTGGAAATATCCATGATAGTTTACGAATCACCCCAAAATCTATCCTTTATTCAAGTCATATGATGATATTTCTTCACACTTATTTATCTCTTATTCCAACACAGTGCAAGTCATCACCACCACCATTGCAACATTGAAAATGATAGGCTCATGGTCCTATCTAAGCTTGGAAGAAAACTTCAAAACTTAGTTACACAACATCATGCCTTTCAAAAATTTCCTTGGCTACTGTAGTTCATGTGAAAACATTGGCCTGCTTCAACCACAACAACTTGACCAATTGCACCTACTCCAAGTAGATTGTGCCTTGTTCACCTAATAACTGCCTATAACTCATATTAAGCCACTCATGTCCAATCTCAACTTGTCCCACTTAACTATTTACCAAGACAAGGATCACATGATCTAGCCATGGCCATAAAACAACTAATCAACATAGCTTACACAGGCAATATTTCACATGTATGTTTAGTTCATATAAACAATAGAACATTAACTGAAAGTTTTCAAGAACTGCAAGATTCACAAGGCACACAAGATATAAGCTGACACAAGCTGAGTTCCCCAAAACTTATACACAACAATGTACAAAATGTAATTTTCTAGAATAGTTTAAAACATGAGCATGTAGCCAAAGTATGCCACATCTCATATAAAAAAAATAACTAAAGGAAAAACAATGTTGTGCCTAGCACAAAGTGATCTCCCTTTGTCTAAAACTCCTATGTCGAGCCCCTTATAACAACCGTAGGCTTGCCTCGTGTAAATCCTATTCTAAACTTCTCCTAACACACTTTGTCCTTTGCACATTTGAATTCGCTAACACTCCCTTGAAAACACTCTTATTTGTTCCTTTCCATACATTTTGACCTAGTTATCCCTTGATATGCCCCAACACTCCCAAACACTCTAGTTCAACATGCATTGACATTGTCCGACATGTGTTAGCATGCCTTTTCATTCCTTTGCATGCCTTGACCCTCCCTAACTATCATTGCCTCACAACTACCCTTACTTAATTTTCAACTTGGGAACCCAACCAAGCCCTCACTTGACTACAAGAGCTTGACCAAGTTATAGTTACTACAAATAGACTATATTGTTGAATTGTGTAGCTTGGGAGGTACTCCACAACCCTAGTGAGATGGATTTGTGTGAGTTTGGTTACAAAAGCATTTGTGGGAATAGAAGAAAAGAAAAGGTATTTTGGACCGAAGATGAGGTTTAAAATCTAAAAGAAAATTAAAAAGGAAAATTAATATTTCCTAATGTCTAAGTGGATAAAACACATAAGTTCTACAGGGTTCCTAAGAGGTCTAGGAAAAACTATTTAAGGAGTTCTTAGGATGAAGGAAATAACATCAAGTGAGAAGGAGCTCATTTGATCAAGGGGGTGAAGGGACATGTAGTCCTAAAGAGGCCATGATCATTATCATGTATATAATTCATTAAGATGCCTCAGTATACTTTGACATGGTTTAATATTAAAGTTATTTAAGATTAGTTATTGGAAATTAGAAGAGAAGTAATAGAGGATGATTTGGCACTTAGAATGCAATAATACTTGGCACTTGACACTCATTTCCACCTAGTGTTGGTGTGCATAGCATGCCCCTATTGGAAAATGTAAATTGATGGCTTATTAACCCTATGATGTGTTCATTTCCTTGGATTTTTTAGTCATCAGTATTTTTCACCTATTGATGATGACTAGTTTTTAAAGCCAAGTTTTCTAGAAGCTGATCTCAAATTTGTCAAATCTGTCATCTAGACAACACCCCTAAACAATTTTTGTGCTCCTACCTTTTCCGGTTAGCCTATGATGAGAAAAACCTAGTTGTCAGGTCCTATCTGTTTTCAGTCATATAATCCTGTCCATGAGCTATCTTGTGCTAATCCTACCCAAAAAAAATACTCAAAATCTATCAAACATCTCCCCTAAGTTAGGTAGTGGCGCTGTAGGATATCCTTCCTTGGCAAAAACATCCTGAGCCAAAATCTTTTGCTTAATACCAAGCAACCCTGAATTAGCGCTTAATCTAAAAATCTTGATACACCCATAGGTCACGCCACTAAAAGGTATTGATGTCTCAACAGTACATGTTTCAAAAGACAAACTGATATTATGTTGATCTATAGTGTTTCAGTGTCTCTTTCAAAATAAGAAATGTACAAGTATTCCAGAAGACATTGTCAAGCTAAACATAATAAAACAGCTGCTTCTCATGTTGTCTTGAGCCTGGGATAAGAATACTAGCTAGAAAGAAAATTCAATAAGCCTCTGCAAACACAGTCAAGAAAGGTTAGTAAGTAATGAATAGCCAAAAATTACTCTACAAATACAAGTCATGTGGCTCCTGGTTTAAAATATTCATAAGGATATTCCAACCACAAGATACATATATCAGAACATGCCTCTTATAGCATATTGTCAAATTTTCACTTTATTACTTATTGTGACATACCAAGCAGAGATATGTATTACAAGGAAATATGAAACAGTTTAATAAAGGGATGAAAGATCATGACTGTGTTAACCTCCTCCAATATAAAGAGCAGATGGTTTGGCAATATTATGTTAACCTCCTTCATTTAAAAGCAGATGGTTAGGAACATGATAAGGGCCTACTTCATTCAAAAAAGTAGAGGGTTAGGAACAGAGGTATAGCCTCATTCAAAGAACACAAGAATAACAGTGTTTCAAATGACCTAAAAACTTGTTTACACCACTTCCTCCAAAGTATGAAACAAATGATACAACAGTAGTGTTTCAATGGTGCTTAAATGAGTTCACTATTTAAAGGACATATTTGAAATTCAGTGGGAAGAAATTAAAGGTTTATGAGTTGAAGTCTGGTGTTAAACATAGGCCAAGCAGTGATATTATGATGTTCAAGAAGCTTTGTTTTTCCTGTCCATAAAGGTCTTCTTCAAAGGAAATCTGAAGCTAGAATGTCCATAGCTTGGAACAAGCTCATCAAAATGACAAGAAGGTAGGATAACCTTGTTTCTTAAAAAGACCTTGGAAATTAAATACACAGAGATAGTATGGATAAAGAAGGCTATATGACAATGATTCAAGTTCAAGACAACCTTCAAAGAAATAAAACATACCATAGTCATAGAGAAGACCTTTTACTTTACATAAGAAAAAACTCTGTTGTTGTATATTATTGCATTAAGGGTTTTTAAAATCCATCTCCTTCATGGAAAGATGAAGGTCAAGCTTGGTGAGTGTAAATAAGATTTTACCCATAGTCAAAAGGAAAATGTTAATATAAGGTGCCGAACAGTTTAGCAGTGTTGGATATGGTTCTTGAGCATGTTCCTTTTGAAGGACAGAATAGAAAAATAGTGACAGAGTTATTTCCTAAATGAAAAGGTAGTGAAAAGGGTCTTGTTTTTAAGGAGTCCTATTTACTTCAACAAAGTTCATGGATATGAGGGTTATCAAAAGGAAGCTGGCCACAACATTATGTCTATAAGTCTTGTTCGAAAATGGGTCTTTATGTTATTTTAAAAAGGTGATATATTACTGAAGGCAGTGACTTATGTTTTTATATGACAAAAAACTTTTTAAAAGGCATCCAAACCCTTCCAAAGCAAATGCAAAGGTATTTGAGCTTATTTGAATTTTAAAAGGTGGAAGAGACCATTTAAGAGTCCCAAGAGCAATTGAAAACTACAAATCATACCCTCATTGACTGCTCACTGAAGAAACACAACATTTTCGGGCAAATTTTCAAGTGTTTGGAGCTTAGAAGCCTGCGCGGCATGCCTGTAGGTGTGTGCGGCGTGCCTGTGAGTGCCCGAACATAGTAGTTGAACTATGGTGTGGCGTGCCTGTAGCGGCATGCAACGTGCCTGTGTCTTCAGTCACTGGGCGCCCGAACCCGACCCAACTACCTCCATATGTGCGGCGCCCTCTGCTTCAAATGGCCCACTCCTCCATTAGCCTTAAAAAATCTCTTTTACACTCCTTCAACGATCAAAGAAGATCCATAAACATTGTTCAAGGTATTTTCTTTGATTCTTGGTAAATTTTGAAGTTTAAAGGGGGTGTTTTTCCTGTGTTTTCCCAACGAAGAAACGGTGATTTTTGAAAGCACTCCATCATCTAAAAACATAGAGATAGACAATGGTAAAGAGATAGAGTTTTTGTCAAAATTGAGGAAGGTATTTTTGTGTTGTGAAGAGGTCTCAAATTTTCTTGAAGAGGTGTCCCAATAGTGTTAAGAAAGCACAAACCGTGTCTCCTAAAAAACAAAGAAAGACACAGTGATTAGGAGTTTGGGCATTTGGTCAAAATCAAATAAGTTTTTTTTGTTGCTGTGAGTGTCAAGGATTAAAACAGTGAAAGAAGGGAGGTTTTTTATCCCAATTTGAAAACTCTTTTTGAGCTATAAAAATAGCTAAGACTGCCCACAGTTACTATAAAGGAGCAGAGTTAGTTTAATAGGTCTTCAAATCAATGTGAAAGAAGTATCTTAACAGTATTTTGCAAAGGATTTTGTTTGTTAAAACTTAGACAGAAACAATGGTTAGAATATGAAGGCTTGGTCAATTTAAAGAGTTCCTTTCTGTGTTGTGAGATAGTAAACTTTGTACAGCTCCCAGAGTCCAAAACATAGAGTCTATTTTGAAAGGTCCTCAAGTCAGTTGAAAGATATCTTGCTTACTTTTTAAAACTGGCAGTGAATAACAAAGGGGTAGTGCTTGAAGGGAGGATTTTTTGTGCCAAAACAAAATAAATCCTTCTTCAAAAAATAACCTCTAACACATCTTTTCCAGATTTTTCCCCAAACACAGTGATAAAGTGTTTTTGGTTATCATTTGACAAATACTTGTTTGCTAACATCAAAGAAGCACAATGACTTGCAAGGAGGAAAAGGTGTGGTGTTGGGAGATTATTTCAGAGACCATTTGAATCATCCATTGTCTTGGTCAGACAAAAAATGTTATCCAAAGAAAAATTCCTCCTAGGCAAGATACCAGAAGTGGCCCTCACAAGAGGTATGAACCTTTTTCAACTGAGGAAGTAAATGTCCATCCTTCAGTTCTGTTTAACTTTCATGAAGTTGGATGTTTAGAGTTTTGTCAAAGGGTTCAAGAGGTGAAAAGTTATCTTCCCTTGACACATCTATGGGATTTAAGACTACAAGGGAAACATGTTCATCTAGTAGGCTTAGATTTCAATTTTTCTCCTAGATCCATTTCCAGAGCTACCAAAATTCCGTATGTCAGAGAAAAATGGTTTAAGAAGAGCTACCTAGACTCAGAACAGTAAAAACCATTTTTGAAACCAGAGCATCGGGACACATGCCCATACATTTTTCCTATTTCATATTTTTTGACCAGCTATGCTCCACTCATGAAGATAATCATGAAATATTTCACATGTGAGGGAAGGTTTTCCTGGGTCTATGCTTACCATGTTTGGCTACTTATGCACTTCACAAGAGCCCAATTGTTAAACCTCCCCTTTTTCCTCCATAGAAGTATTGAAAATATGACTTCCACTATTGAAAAGAGACCCTCCTCTCAACATCCATCTTGTCTTTTCCATCATTCCCTTATCAAGATTGGCATTCTTCATCAACTTGAGAAGAAGGGAATCTCTTGGGACACTTTCATTTCACATCCTGATTTCCCCACTCTTTCTTCATCGCATGCATCTCCTTCACCTTCCACTCAACATCTTTCTCCTTATTATAGTAAGCCTATTACTAAGAAGCTAAAATCTCCCATGATTGATCAAGAAGAACAACATAATGATGAAGAGGATCACAGTGAGGAAAGGCAACATAGTGATAAAGAACAAAACAGTGAAGAGGATCCAAGTCAAGGGGAGCAAAGTGAAGAAAAACACAGTGATGAAAGGCAACACAGTGATGAAGAAGAGTGCCATGAAGAAGAGAAAAATAGTGAAGAGGGAAATGATGAAGAAATGGAACACTTTGATGAGGATATTGGTAGCCTTCACAGCAGTAAACATGATGAAGATGAAGCACAAAAAATTGAAGATATAGAGCCTAAAAGTCCTGAAGAAAGTAGGGAAAAGAGTGTAAAGGGAAGTCTTCAAAAAAACATGCAAGGTGACAGTCAAAGAATTCATGAAGAAGGTCAAAACAGTGGCAAGGATGATGAGGGGAGTAGCAAGGGAAAAGAGAAAATAGAGCATGTACTAGCTGCCTCTCCTAGGCAAGGGGCCATACTTTATTCTCCAAAGGTGACAAAGCCCCTAACATCAGGAAAGAGAGTGCCTCAAACTGTAATTCCCAATGTTACTAGAGCCCTCTGAAGCAGAGGGAAGTTGCCCAAGCAATCCATTGTTGAATTACCAAAGGGGAGGAAGACCAAGAAGGCCAACCAAAGCAAGGGAAAGGAGAATGAAGAAAGTAGCCATGAGAAAGATAGGGACTTTGACATAATTTAGATAAACAGTGATGAAAGAGATAGAAAACAATAGAGAAGAATGGCTTGAAAGGGTGAATGACCACTTGGAGAAGAAGTTGGAAAAGGCCAATAGAGATTTGGACCTTCAAAGAAGAATGACCAGGCACTATAAGAAGCTAAATCAATTCGCCTGACGGAAATTGAAGGCCACACAAGAAAAGCTCAAGGAGGCTCAAAAGAGGCGCACGGAACCAAAAATGAAGAAATACATATCAAGGCCTCAAATTTTGGCCTCCTCTTCTCAGCATGCTTCTGAAAACCCATGAGGGTCATGCTCACCAAAATTGGGCAAAATTCAACAAGTTTTGGTTTTTTGACATTTTTGGGCTTTTTGCTAAAACTCATGGGCATCACCATTTCTGTTTGAGACATGCTCAAAGGATGAAAATGGTATCATTGGATGCCATAATTTTTGTTTCAGCTACTCAGCGACTTTCAGATCAATTGAAGATGATTTGGTCCCCCAAAATGGTGAAAATCAGTCACTTTTTCAACACTCTGCCCCGCATATCAGCAAAGTCTATTTTCTGGGTTTTTTTATACATGTCAAATTTTCACAGGCTTCCAGTGATTAGTTTGGAGAAAACAAATAATTTTCAGATAGACATCTACATCTCTCCAATGAGCCATCATGGGCCTCATTTCAGCATCGGGAAGGCCTCCAAAAGTTGCCCACAAGAGAGGAGATTTTCTGCTGATATATTTCTTAAGTATTTTTGTGAAAAATGCACTTTTCTGAAGTGGCTTTTCCTAATGTGCATTTAGCCTTTTTTGGCCATGGTTAGTTAGGAAAAGTCAATATAATTTCCTTTTTGATCATTTTTAAGATGTTTTCATAGATATTTTGTGTCTTGGGCTTTACAAAGCCTCAAGGACAAAATCAGACATTTTTGATGGGCCAATGAGCTTGCAAGTTGCACTAGGAGGTTTTCCCTCATCTTGCGCTATATATTCCAACATACTTCATTGTAAATAAGGCTGAACTTGATGATATAGAGCAATATATGGTTATAAAAGCTTGGAAGAAATACTTTTCTCATGCATTGGATAGTAACTTGAATGTTTTGGATGATGAAAGAGGACTGCTGTTGGATTCCTTGACTTGGTAAAATGGTATAGTGTCCCTCTCTATTATGCTTCTTAGTTTTTATTCATATTTCATGCTCTTTCTTGCTATAATACATTAGAGAATAGATTTGAGACATGCCCTTGGAGGCACCTCAGATTTCCTGTTTCATTATAGCTTCTATGTTTTCTTCCTTCTTAGTCATATCAAAGAATCCTTGATTGCTCTTTTATCACTGAAGAATTTTTTTTCTTGTTTCATTTATGGTTTTATACATGCTAAGTATGATTCACGGTATGCCATGCTTACTCATGGACAGTCATAGCTCCACCTCTGAAACCTTTCTTTGATTGTTTGATTGTCCTAGTTGAACCAAAGAGGTCTTGTACTGATCTTTCCCTTTGCCTAAAACTCTGAAATCTTACTTCACATTGCCCAATAGATTGAAATACTATGTATAGGCATTTCCTCATAGTGCTTTGAGTTATTTGTTTGTCTTAATTGTCTTTCCCCAAAGCCTGATAGAAATTTCCTAAAGTTAGAGAGTCATATATCTCTACGTATTTCTTGAATGTTTATTTCTATGTATTTATTAGTTTGAAGTTACATTTATCATGATTAATGGTTAGCCCTACCATGTTTATGTTAGATATTGAACTATTTATGTTTGAAAGCCTTTGTTCTTCACAAATTTAGTGTCCATATCACTTCATTTTACCTCAAGATCCATTTTACCTTGATCAAATCAGCCCTTCAACATACCTTGTATCACCATCTGAAGCTTTCTTGAACTTTTTGACCCCATATCCCAGTTGATCTAACAATATTTTTATCTATCTTAGTCTTTGATCAGTTCCTTCCTCACAAACCTAAAATAAAAACCAAAAAAACTACTTCATAACTACACTAAAATTAGAAACATAAGAAGCAAAACACATAGGTGTCCCTTACACAAATAGAGAGAGCCCTCTCTGAGTCCAGGAAGGCTAGGTCCTTGGGCTCCAAATATTGGTTTGATGTTACCCTGTCACTTGGCTTGCCAATCAGCCAAGTCACGGGACCCTAACATAATGGCGATCATGGTGGGAACTTCCAAGTTGGTGACAATCTAAGTACTCCTTAGTAACTCTCAAAGTCTCAATCAAACTTAGAAAAACTTAAGTGTTGTCTGAAGAGTAGAAGCTAGCTCTTTCACCATCTTAGAAAAATGATGATTGAGTTATAGGAAACTCTTCCAAACCTCATAGGCTACACATAGAAAACTCAGGAAACCCCAAAAAACATCCCCAGATTGGCTTTTCCTAGTTATTGGTGGTGGACCATAAGTACATCTCTATAAAAAAAACCAAGTTCCACCTAGTGACTCCACTAGCCTTCAGAAGGCCTAAAAACTCCATAAAAAACAAAAAAAGCTTCATAAACCATACCTTTCTGTTGACTCATCCTTTCCAAAACTTAAAATTTCATGGTGCAAACTTTGTGATCAATGAAAAACTAAGTATAACTTAGTGATTTAGAAAGATTCACCAAAACATAAGAGATAAAGAAAATAAACTTGGAAATAGAACCTTTAGCTTGTCCAAACAGTCTAGCAAACTATTGAAACTAATTAATAAGTCCTCCTTGCAAGTATTCACCTCAAAGTTTGCTAGAAATATTTTTCTCGAAAGCATCTTTGATAGTATTGGTGGTGGACCATAGATCTCAAAGAAATCCACCCGGCGACTCCACTAGATTTCATTTTTGTTTTGACCATTCTTCACATTAGCGAAACCCCTAGAGAGGCCATCCATCCAAAACAATCACAAATACCACCCTCTCTAAACTCTGAATTCAAAATATGGCTTCACGAAGAATCAATACCAGATCTCATCCAGACCCAAATCCCCCTATCATAGTTGATAACTTAGAGAAGATTATGTGGAAAACTTTAGAAACTGGCAACCTAGCTACCGATAGGTCCATCTGTAAAGAAAGATTAGTACCTGAATATCTCACATCCTTGCAGGATTCCCCATTTGACTTAAAATCTACAAAAACCCTTTTTACAAGAAAGTCACAAAGTAAAATAAAATTTGACGATCTTGAGCCCCTAGATTTGCAACAGAGTCCTAGTAGAGAAGCCTCACCTACCACAACTCCCGACTTTCAGCTTCTCCATTACTTTGGCTCCTACCATCCCATATCTGCTCAAAATCAGTTCACAAGTCCGAGTACATCCACCACACCCATCCAAACCACCACTGTTCAAATCATCTCAGCTCATCCTACAAGCCATCATATTGTAAATCAACCATTAGCTCCCACCATGGCAGCTTGGTATGCACCCTAGGTGTTGCCACAACCTTTGGCACCTTTACAACATGACTACCAATCCAAAATCCCGCACTTCACCGGAGTTGAGGCTACTACCACCCAAAAACATGTAGATAGAATTAGTGATGCCTTTGAATACATGGACATAGAAGATGAGACCATAATAATGAGGATTTTCACCCAAAGCCTGGGTAGAGAACCCAAAAAATGGTTTAAGAGCTTAAATCCAAAAAATATACAAGATCTCCCTGAACTCTACCAAACTTTCATAAATAGGTGGGAAATCAGAAAGAACCCCATTCAAATCCTTTCTGAGTATAACAACCTAAAAAGGGATAATGGGGAAAGTGTCTGAGATACTGCACTAGGTTCAATAATGTTTATAACGCCCTCCTGCCTCACTTCAAACCTCCACTTGGCTTAGCCTTAGAAAAATTTCCTGAAGGCTTCGACCTAGACATGACTTATCAAATAAGAGACAAGGACCCCACAACCCTTGAGGAAATGCAAAAATTTTCCATGAGTGCAGAGGCCAACTTAGCTGAAAAGAGAGCTAGGTTGAGATCAGAGAAGAAAGTCACATACTGTGATGAAGTTGCCCCCTTAGTATCTTCTTCAGATCCTAGAATAGATGGCCTGGTTAAATCCATGGAAAAAATGTGGGAAAAAATGAGTGAAAAATCACCTCTTACGGACAACCAGCTAAACCCCCAAAACACGAACCAGAACCAAAACTTTAGAAGAGAACAGCCTCAAAACAAACCAAGGGAAACTGACCAATAAATCAAACCACCCTTCAATGAAAACTATGTTGATGAGGAAGAGAGGGATACATAACCCATCGATGAAAGTCGTTTAAACCTAATAGGTTCTAATAACGAGGGTTAGGTTTACCTCATAGAAGAAGAAAAAGCTTTGTTCTCTCTGAATCAAAATGAAACCAACTATGAGGACCCCGAAGATCCTGCTGTAAGATTTCAGAACACCATAATAGAAGCTCACAGGAAGTATGATCTTAGGAGTAGGAAAAACCAAGACAACTCCAAGAAAGGTAGCTCAGACACTACTGTTACCAAAATCCCTAATAACATCCTTAAAAGAGCAGTGTATAGCAACAAAGTCATGGTCAAGAAAACTGACCAAAACAAAGATAAAGCTATTCAGACAAACCTTGGCTCAGATTTTCCTAGTACCTCTACCAAGATTCCCGAGATGGCTGTGTTGAACAAAATCCCGAACCAAAGTCATCAAATTAAGAACATAGAGAAAATCATGGCTGAAAAAGTTGAAACTAATCTATCCAAACTACAAGCGCCATTTAGTTTTGAAGGGGAAATTGCCAAAATAAAAATAACCATACCCCTTACTGAGCCAATAACTATAGATAGCTATAGATATCAAATCTTCAAAGTTTTTAACATAGGAAATGAAGCAGATACTTTAAATCTGAATGATGACAAACCTGAGCTTTTATTTAGTCCTGAAATAGAAGGTGAATACCAAGAAGGAACTGTTTCCCCTTTCTATGTAAGTTTGAACATCCAGGACAAGATATTACATAACGCCATGTCAGATTCTAGTGCCTCTCATAACCTTATGCCTAAAGCAGTCATGGAGAATCTGGATCTAGAGGTAACCAAAGCTTACAAAGACCTGTACTCATTTGATTTAAGTCGGGTCAAATACTTAGGCCTAATAAAGAACTTGGGTTTTTCTTTAACACAATTACCAACAAAAAACCTAGTAATGGATGTAGTAGTGGCCGATATTCCTCCTAAGTATGGAATGCTATTATCAAGATCATGGGCTGCCAAAATACAAGGTAACCTTCAAATGGATATGTCATTTGCTACCATCCCAGTTTTCAACCAAACTAGGAGGTTGTACCAAGAAACTCACATGAAATACATGGTTAGCAACCGGGATAAGCCAAACAACACTCCCATTTATTCCATTCATTCCAATTTAGATTCTCTTATCTTATACAATGAAAGTGATATAAATGAGTAGATAAAAGAAAATGAAGAGGATTTAAAACCATCAAAACAACATTTCCCATCCCCAAATGAAGAAACTGATGACCAAAGCTCCAAGAAATCTAAAAAACAGCTTAGTATCATGTATGAAAAAGAGACTCTTTGGAGTGTAAGCTTTGACAGTTCTTGTGGAAAAATTGGTTCGGGGGCTGGCATCTGGATACACAATACTAATGAAGGTCATTCTTTTAGATTATAATTCCAATGTACTAATAACATTGCGGAATATGAGGCCCTTCTCCTTGGTCTGCACATACCTAAGGACTTAGGCGCTAAGAAAATATCAGCCTAGGGAGATTCAGAATTTGTAATTAGATAAATCAAAGGTGAATATTCAGCAAAAAAACCAAGACTAAGAGAATACATGAATGAAGATTTATACATCCTCAAAACCTTCGAGAAATATTAACTGACTTATATTCCTAGGGTTCAAAATAGCCTAGCCAATGAGCTCGCCTTTGCCGCAAGCAATGGCCAAATACCATGTCTAAACGAGCAATATAGTATTCAAGTCAAACATCGCCCTACAGTACTAGAAAGTATTGACCATTGGAAAATATTCATAGATCATGATCAAATTGATGATTTTTTTCAATCTAGGAATGAATTTGAAGTAACCAAAACAGACTTAGAAAATGAAGAAAAGAATCCTGGCAAAAATCAAGATCAAGAGCCAAATTTACCTTCTTGGACAGATGTAAACTTGGTAAATCATCCATATGAAACTGAGATAGGAGAGGACATAGACCAAAGAGAACTTGAAGTATTACACTATGAAAATGACACCATACCCAGAGGGCTTGCACCCTTGGAGGAATTGTTTGATTTTAACGATATGGCCAAAAAGCCAAAAATGGAATCTACCGAGGTTGACATAGAAGAATATAACATAGGAAGCACAGAAGAACCTAGAAAGATCAAACTGTCCAAAACCCTTCCTCCTTAAATAAAATAGAAGTACATCAAGTTGTTTGAATAATTTAAAGATGTGTTCGCATGGGGATACGAAGATTTGAAATCATACGACACAAGCATCATTCAACGTAAGATTCCCTTCAAAGAAAACTAGAAGCCTTTCAAACAGAGGTTGAGAAGAATAAACCCAATCTTACTACCTTTGGTTGAAAATGAAATCAAAAAGATGTATGATGATGGGATAATAGTGTCCCTCAGTTACTCTGAGTGGGTTTCAAATCTAGTATCAGTTAGGAAAAAAAACTGGTGAGATCAGACTTTGTATCGATCTTCGAAATCTAAATAGAGCCTGTTTAAAAGACAACTATTCGTTGCCCAAAATGGACCACATAATTCAAAGCGTAGTAGGTGATAAAAGGATCTCATTACTTGATGGTTTTTCTGGTTACAACCAAGTGTTGGTTTACCCCATTGATCAACACAAAACGACTTTCACCACACCTTGGGGCACTTTCATGTACATTAAAATGCCTTTTGGATTGATGAATTCTAGCACCACATTCCAAAGAGCCATGGACATAGCCTTCTCATAAGACATATGTTATTTCATAGTCATATATCTCGACGATATCACAGTATATTCCAAATCAGATGAAGAGCACCTAGTTTAATTGAGAAAGGTTTTTAACAAATGTAGAAAATATGGTTTATCCCTAAACCCCAAGAAAGCACTTTTCGGTCTCGAAGAAGGAAAAATCCTAGGTTACATCATTTTGGAAGATGGAATAAAAATAGACCCCCAAAGAATTAAAGGCATATTACAAATAAGTCACCCCATAAACATAAAGGAGTTTCAATCCTTTATCGAAAAAATTAATTTGTTAAGAAGATTCATCCCAAATGTTGCCGAACTTCTGAGAGATATCACAAACATGTTGAAAAACGAGGTTGGGGTTAAATGGACTACAGAAGCCAAAAAATATTTTGAATTAGTTAAAAAACCCTAACTGAAACACTGGTACTGATAAGTCCTGATTCACCAGATATTTTTACATTTTATCATTTGCATCGGAACACACGATAGCTGCAGTGTTGTTACAAAAGAACGCAGTAGGGCAAGAATAGCCCATTGCCTTTTTTAGCAAATCCCTAAGAGATGCTCTCTTAAAATATAACATCATGGAAAAATAGGCATTCGCATTGGTAAAAGCACTGAAGGATTTCCAATTTTACATCTTGCATTCTCATATCATTGCTTTTGTTCCTAATGCCATCGTCAAAGATATATTAAATCAAGATCCCGATGGTAAAAGGGGAAAATGGATCGCTATCATCTTAGAATATGACTTAGAAATCCGGCCCAACAAACTGGTTAAAGGACAAGGACTTGCAAGACTAATGGCTGAAACTAACCTCCAAGCATTAGATATAATTTTTGTTGACACCTTAGAAGAACAAGAAGAATGCACAACCCCTCATGTTGAAGAAGTGTTTTTAAATTCACCTTGGTATGCAGATATTCTTTATGTATTATTTTATCTAAATGCTCCTCCAACTTTATCAAAAACAAAAGAAATATTCCTTAAACAAAAATACCTAAAGCTTTGCATTATAAATGGAGTTCTGTATTGGAAAAATCCCATTGGTATGCTACTTAAATGTTTTCTTGAGTATGATGCAGAGAAAATTATGCACGAAATGCACGAAGGAGAATGTGGAGGTCATCTCTACTAGAAAACCACAGCTAAAAAAATCCTTAGAGCTAGTTATTATTGGCTTACCTTATTTCCTGACACTCACAAACTAGTTATGACATGCCATAAGTGCCAAATTTTTGGTGGCAAGAAAAATATTTTACCTTTTCCCTTACATCCCATCATAATTGAAGGACCTTTCCAGCAATGGGGTCTAGATTTTATTGGGGAAATACACCCTTCTTCATCCGCTCAACATAAATGGATCCTTATAGCCACTGATTACTTTACCAAATGGATAGAAGCCATACCCTCCAGGAATGCGACCAATTCAGTCATCATTAAGTTCCTAGAAACCAACATTCTATCTAGATTCGGCTGTCCTAGGAAGATTATCACGGATAACACTATTGTCTTTTCCTCCAAAAGAATGGTTGAATTCTATTACAAATATCACATTTCATTAGAAAATTCCATAGCTTATTACCCTCAATGTAATGGTTTAGCCGAGTCCTCTAACAAAAGCCTTGTCAACATCATCAAGAAAATTTTGGAACAAAATAAAAAAGCATGGCATGGAAAACTAGTACATGCACTATGGGCTGATAGACTAACCAAAAAAAATCAATTGGTATGTCTCCCTACCAACTAGTGTATGGCATGGACGCCATTTTCCCAACATCTTTAGGGGTTCTAGTAATGCATCTATTGCAAGAAGTTCAAATAGAATAAAATGACATGCAAAGGAGGGTAAATCAGACTATCCATTTACAACGAACAAGAGAAGAAGTTTACCAAAAGGCTCAGTTAGCGCAAGACAAGATAAAATAGATTTTCGATAGAAGGACCAAGGAAAATGGTTTTCATATTGGGGATAAAGTGTTAAAATGGGACTCCAGAAGAGAAGACAAAGGTAAACATGGCAAGTTTGAAAAATTATGGAAGGGGCCTTTCATCATCAACTTAGTTAGCAGAAACAATGCCTTTTTCCTGCAATAACTCGATGGGATTGAAAATTTTGGAGGTCCTATGAATGGAAGGACATTAAAGCATTATTTTTGTCAAGAGCTCCACTTTTAAAAAATTTCAATCATTGTATATATCATTGCTTGGAAAAATAAATCAAAAAACAGAAAATTCAAGAACAATAGAAAAGTAGAAAAAGAGGGCAGTTTGAAAAACAGAAAGAAAGCCCCTTGTTCAAAAAATAGTCATTCTGAAAGTGCGCAAGTCTAAATGCTGCTACTAGTGCTCAAAATGTCTTGTTCAGTTATGTAGCCTAATTATAACTGAACATGTTTTAAATTTATTTGTTGATAAGTTAGTGAGAGGAGAGATAGTCAATATTGTGTAAGCTTGACTTGTCAAAGAAAATAGATTAGGAAAAGATATTGGTTCCACATGCTCAAAACAAAACCAAAGAGGAAAACAGGAATGAAAAACAAACTGTGTATCCTAACCCTGATTTTTCCAAATTTCATGTACATGCAAAATAATATTTGTGTGCAGCTTGTCTTTCATGCCACAAGTACATGAAAAATCAAACTATCTAATCCTGATTTGGTCATTTTTCAATTTCATGTTTTAGATTAGAGAATAAAATCCTATCAAATAGCTTAATCTTGACAGTCGATCTAGCATAGGTAGAGAAACAAAGGAGTTCATCAGCTTAATCTGAACTCCCGGTGGATATAAGTGTAGAATTAGATAGTCTCATTTTTCAAAATATTATGTCAAAGGGTTGTTAGTCCAAATGCACCCAAAAGAAGAAAAAATGTTAGGAAATGTAGTGGGGTAGGTAGAAATGACTTTGATGCTAATCATGCTATCAATTTTTAGAAATAGCATCAAAGAAGAAAGAAATTTGCGCCAATGGATAAAGGAACTGGTTTTCAAAGGCTAGAGATCTGAAATTCTGGACACCTCCTGAAAAGGAGCTACCCTCCGAAAATGGAGCCACTGTTAGTCATCAGTATTTTTTCATCTGTTGATGATGACTAGTATTTAAAGCCAAGTTTTCTAGAAGCTGATCTCAAATTTGTCAAATTTGTCATCTAGAAAACACCCCTAAACAATTTTTGACCTCCTACCTTTTCCAGTCAACCTATGATGAGAAAAACCTAGCTGTCATGTCCTATCTATTTTCAGTCATATAATCCTGTCCATGAGATGTCTTGTGCTAATCCTACCCAAAGAAAATACTCAAAAAGTGTCAAAAATATCCCCTAAGTTAGGTAGTGGTGCTGTAGGGAATCCTTCCTTAGCGAAAACATCCTAAGCCAAAATATTTTGCTCAATACCAGCCAACCCTGAATTAGCGCTTAATCTGAAAATCTTGATACACCCATAGGTCACGCCACTAAAAGGTCTTGATGTCTCAACAGTACATGTTTCAGAAGGAAAACTGATATTATGTTGATCTACAGTGTTTCAGTGTCTCTTTCAAAAGCAGAAATGTACAAGTATTCCATAAGACATTGTCAAGCTAAACGTAAGAAGACAACTGCTTCTCATGTTGTCTTGAGCCTGGGATGAGAATACTAGTCAGAGAGAAAATTCAATAAGCCTCTGCAAACATAGTCAAGAAAGGTTAGTAAGTAATGACTAGCAAGCGGTTAGTAAGTAATGACTAGCTAGCAATTACTCTACAAATACAAGTCATGTGGCTCTTGGTTTAAAATATTCACAGGGATATTCCAACCACAGGATACATATCTTAGAACATGCCTCTTATAGCATATTGTCAAATTTTCACTTTATTACTTATTGTGACATACCAAGTAGAGATATGTATTACAAGGAAAGATGACACAGTTTGAGAAAGGGATGAAATATCATGACTGTGTTAACCTCCTCCAATATAAAGAGCAGATGGTTTGGGAATATTATGTTAACTTCCTTCATTTAAAAGAAAATGGTTAGGAACATGATAAGGGCCTCCTTCATTCAAAAAGGTAGAGGGTCAGGAATAGAGGTATAGCCTCATTCAAAGAACACAAGACTAACAGTGTTTCAAATGACATAAAAACTTGTTTACACCACTTCCTCCAAAGGATGAAACAACTGATACAGCAGTAGTGTTTCAAGGGTGCTTAAATGAGTTCACTGTTTAAAGGAGAGATTTGAAATTCAGTGGGAAGCAATTGAAGGTTTATGAGTTGAAGTCTAGTGTTAAACATAGGCCAAGCAGTGATATTATGATGTTCAAGAAGCTTTGTTTTTCCTATCCATAAAGGTGTTCTTCAAAGGTAATCTGAAGCTAGAATGTCCACATCTTGGAACAAGCTCATCAAAATGACAAGAAGGTAGAATAACCTTATTTCTTAAAAAGACCTTGGCAATTGAATACACAGAGACAGTATGGATAAAGAAGGCTATATCACAATGATTCAAGTTCAAGACAACCTTCAAAGAAATAAAACATAACATAGTCATAGACAAGACCTTTTACTTTACATAAGAACAAACTCTGCTGTTGTATATGATTGCATTAAGGGTTTTTAAAATACATCTCCTTGATGGACAGATGAAGGTCAAGCTTGGTGAGTGAAAATAAGAGTTTACCCACAGTGAAAAGGAAAATGTCAATATAAGGCGCCTAATAGTTCAACAGTGTTGGATATGGTTCTTGAGCATGTTCCTTTTGAAGGATAGAATAGACAAACAGTGACAGAGTTATTTCCTAAATGAAAAGGCAGTGAAAAGGGTCTTGTTTTTAAGGAGTCCTCTTTACTTCAAAAGAGGTCATGGATATGAGGGTCATCAAAAGGAAGCTGGCCACAACATTATGTCTATAAGTCTTGTTCGAAAATGGGTCTTTATGGTATTTTAAAAAGGTGATATATTACTGAAGGCAGTGACTTATGTTTTTATATGACAAAAACCTTTTTAAAAGGCATCCAAACCCTTCCAAAGAAAATGCAAAGGTATTTGAGATTATTATAATTTTAAAAGGTGGAAGAGACCATGTAAGAGGCCCATGAGCAGTTGCAAACCACAAATCATACCCTCATTGGCTTCTCACTAAAGAAACACAACATTTTCGGGAAAATTTTCAAGTGTTTAGAGCTCAAAAGCCTACGTGGCGTGCCTGTAGGTGTGCGCGACGTGCCTGTGAGTGCCCAAACAAATTAGTTGAACTACAACACGACGCAGCTATAGCGGCGAATGGCACACCTCTGTCTTCAGTCACCGGGCACCCGAAACTGACTCGACTACCTCCATATGCGCAGCGCCCTCTGCTTCAAATGACCCGCTCCTCCATTAGCCTTCAAAAAGCTCTTTTACACTGCTGAGACGATCAAACACGATCCATAAATGTTGTTCAAGGTATTTTACTTACTTCTTGGTAAATTTTGAGGTTTAAAGGGGGTGTTTTTTTGTGTTTTCCCAAAGAATAAATAGTGATTTTTGAAAGCACTCCATCATCTAAAAACACAGAGATAGGCAATGGTAAAGAGATAGAGTTTTGAAGAGGTCTCAAATTTTCTTGAAGAGGTGTCCTAAGAGTGTTAACAAAGCACAAACCATGTCTCCTAAAAAACAAAGAAAGACACAGTGATTGGGAGTTTGGGCATTTGGTCAAAATCAAAGAAGTTTTTTTGTTACTGTGAGTGTCAAGGATTAAAACAATGAAAGAAGGGAGGTTTGTTATCCCAATTTGAAAACTCTTTTTGAGCTATAAAAATAGCTAAGACTACCCACATTTACTATAAAGGAGAAAATCTAGTTTAAGAGGTCTTCAAATGAATGTAAAAGAAGTATCTTAACAGTATTTTGCAAAGCATTTTTTTTGTTAAAACTTAGAGGGAAACAATGGTTAGAAGATGAAGGCTTGGTCAATTTAAAGAGGTCCTTTCTGTGTTGTGAGATATTAAAATTTGTATAGCCCCCAGAGTCCAAAAAGAAGAGTCTGTTTTGAAAGGTCTTCAAGTCAGTTGAAATATATCTTGCTTACTTTTTAAAACTGGCAGTGAATAGCAAAGGGGCAGTGCTTGAAGGGAGTATTTTTTGTGCCAAAACAAAATAAATCCTTCTTCAACAAAGAACCTCAAACACATATTTTCAAGATCTTTTCCCAAACACAGTGATAAAGTGTTTTTGGTTATCATTTGACAAATACTTGTTTGGTAATGCAAGGAGGAAAAGGTGTGGTGTTGGGAGACTATTTCAGAAACCATTTGAATCAGCCTGTCTTGGTTAGCCAACAAAGAGTATCCAAAGAAAAAATGCCTCCTAGGCAAGATAGCAGAAGTGGCCCTCACAAAAGGTATGAACCTTTTTCAACTGAGGAAGTAAATGCCCATGCTTCAGTACTTTTTAACTTTCATGAAGTTGGATGTTTGGAGTTTTGTCAAAGGGTTCAGGAGGTGAAAATTTATCTTCCCTTGACACATTTATTTTCTTTAAGACTACAAGTGAAACATGCTCATCTAGCAGGCTTAGATTTCAATATTTCTCCTAGATCCATTTCCAGAGCTACCAAAATTCCATATGTCGGAGAAAAATGGTTTAAGCAAAGCTACCTAGACTCAGATAAATACAAACCCTTTTTGAAGCCAGAGCATCGAGATGCATGCCCATCCATCTTTTATTTTTCATATTTTTTGACCAGCTATGCTCCCCTCATGAAGATAATCATGAAATATTTCACATGCGAGGGAAGGTTTTCCCGGGTCTATGCTTACCATGTCTGACTACTCATGCACTTCACAAGAACCCAATTGTTAAACCTCCCATTTTTCCTCCATAGAAGTATTGAAAATATGGCTTCCACTATTCAAAAGAGACCTTTTTGTCAACAGCCAACCTGTCTTTTCCATCATTCCCTTATCAAGATTGTCATTCTTCATTAACTTGAAAAGAAGGGAATCTCTTGGGACACTTTCATTTCACATCCCGATTTCGCCACTGCTTCTTCATCCCATGCATCTCCTTCACCTTCCACTCATCCTCTTTCTCCTTCTTCTAGTAAACCAACTCCTAAGAAGCCAAAATCTCACATGATTGATCAAGAAGAAGAGCATAGTGAGGAAGAACAGTATGGTGAGGAAGAACAACATAATGATGAAGAGTAGCATAGTGAGGAAAGGCATCATAGTGATAAAGAACAAAATAGTGAAGAGGATCCATGTCAAAGGGAGCAAAGTGAAGAAAAACACAGTGATGAAAGGCAGCACATTGATGAAGAAGAAAACCATGAAGAAGAGAAAAACAGTGAAGAGGGCAATGATGAAGAAATGAAACAGTTTGATGAGGAACACAACAGCCACAAAGAGGAGGATATTGGTAGACCTCACATCAACAAACATGATGAGGATGAAGCACAAAACATTGAAGATACAGAGCCTAAAAGTTCTGAAGAAAGCAGGGACAAAAGTGAAAAAGGCAGCCCTCAAGGAGATTTGCAAGGTGACAGTCAAAGAATTCATGAAGAGGATCAAAACAGTGGAAAGGATGATGAGGGGAGTAGCAAGGGCAAAGATCAAATAGAGCATGTGCTAGCTGCCTCTCCTAGGCAAGGGGCCATGCTTTCTTCTCCAAAGGTGACAAAGCCCCGAACATCAAGAAAGAAAGTTCCTCAAATTGTAACTCCAAATATTACTAGAGCCCTTCGAAGCAAAGGAAAGTTGCCCAAGAAATCCATTGTTGAATTACCAAAGAGGAGGAAGACCAAGAAGGCCACCCAAAGCAAGGGAAAGGAGAAGGAAGAAAGTAGCCATGAGAAAGAGAGGGACTTTGACATAATTCAGATAAAAAATGATGACAACGAAAATGAGGCCAGAATCCTAGATTCTCTCTTGATTAATAGAGAAGAAAAAATTCATGATCTAAGAGAGGATCTAGAGAGGTCTAAAAACCTCATTCAATTTTTACAAACACAAAACAAGCAGATGAGTGTCAACATGGTGGTATATGAGACACGGGCTATCAAGTATCAAAAAGATGCCTCCAAGGCGCAAATTAAGTTGGAAGAACTCATGGGCGAGTTTAATGATATTGAAGAAGAAGATTAGCCAAAGAGAAAGAGGCCAAGGACCATGGGACTCAGAAGAGCCTTAGAGAAACAAAAAGAAGAAGAGGCTGCCCTTTTCCAATCTTTTCCTCTCACTACTTTATTCACCCAAGAGATAGAAAAAAATAGAGAAGCATGGCTTGAAAGGGTGAACGAACACTTGGAGAAGACGTTGGAAAAGGCCAATAGAGATTTGGACCTTCAAAGAAGAATGACTGGGCACTATAAGAATCTTAATCAGTTCGCCCGACGGAAATTGAAGGCCACACAAGAAAAGCTCAAGGAGGCTCAAAAGAGGCGTCCGACACCAAAAATGAAGAAAGATATATCAAGGCTTCAAATTTTGGCCTCCACTTCTCAGCATACTTCTGAAAACCCATGAGGGTCATGCTCTCCAAAATTGGGCAAAATTCAACAAGTTTTGGCTTTTTGACATTTTTGGGCTTTTTGCTAAAAATCATGGGCATCACCATTTTTGTTTGAAGCATCCTCAAAGGATGAAAATAGTATAATTAGATGCCATAATTTTAGGGGCATCTACTCAGTGATTTTCAGATCAATTGAAGATGATTTGGTCCCCCAAAGTGGCGAAAAACAGTCACTTTTGCAACACTTTGCCCCGCATATCAGCAAAGGCTATTTTCTGGGTTTTTTCACACAGGTCATATTTTCATAGGGTTCTAGCGATCTGTTTGGATAGAAAAATAATTTTAAGAAACTAGACATCTGGAGCTTTCCAACGAGCCATCACAGGCCTCGTTTCAACATTGGGAAGGCCTCCAAAGGTTTCCCACAAGACAGGGGATTTTCTGCTGATATATTTCTTAAGTATTTTTGTGAAAAATGCACTTTTCTGAAGTGGCTTTTCCTAATGTGCGTTTAGCCTTTTTTTGGCCATGGTTAGTTAGGAAAAGTCAATATAATTTCCTTTTTTAGCATTTTTAAGATATTTTTATAGATATTTTGTGCCTTGGGCTTTGCAAAGCCTCAAGGAAAAAATCAGATATTTTTGATGGGCCAATGAGCTTGCTAGTTGCACTAGGAGGTTTTCCCTCATCTTGGCCTATATATTCCAAGAGACTTCATTGTAAATAAGGCTTTTCATTTATGGTTTTATGCATGCTAAGTATGATTCACGGTATGCCCTGCTTACTCATGGCTAGTCATAGCTCCACCTCTAAAACCTTTCTTTGAATGTTTGATTGTCCTATTTTAACCAAAGAGGTCTTGTATCGATCTTGCCCTTTGCCTAAAACTCTGCAATCTTAGTTCAAAGTGCCTGATAGCTCGAAATACTAAGTTATTTGTTTGTCTTAATTGTCTTTCCTCAAAGTCTGATAGCAATTTCCTAAAGTTAGAGAGTTATATATCTCTATGTATTGCTTGAATGTTTATTTCTATGCATTTATCAGTTTGTAGTTACATTTATCATGATTAATGGTTAGCCCTACCATGTTTATGTCAGCTATTGAACTATTTATGTTTGAAAGCCTTTGTTCTTCACAAACTTAGTGTCCATCTCACTTCATTTTACCTTAAGATCCATTTTACCTTGATCAAATCAGCCCTTAAACATACCTTGTATCACCATCTGAAGCTTTCTTGACCTTTTCAACCCCATAGCCCAGTTGATCTGAAAATATTTTTATCTATATTAATCTTTGATCAGTTCCTCCCTCAAAAATCTAAAAGAAAAACTAAAAACCTACTTCATAACTAGCCTAAAATCAGAAACATAAGAAGCAAAACACATAGATATCCCTTACAAAAATAGAGAGAGCCCTCTCTGAGTCCAGGAAGGCTAGGTCCTTGGGCTCCAAAGTTGGTTTGATGTTACCCTGTCACTTGGCTTTCCAATCAGCCAAATCACGGGACCCTAACAGGCTCAGTCACAATACATTTTCTCATGAGATCCATGTATCCAATGAATCGGTCAGGAGACTATCTCTGTCTGTGTTGTGAAGTAGGGACTCCTACATTCTATGCTGCATCAAGCTTCAGCCTCTTAGCTTCTGTGGTATGCCTTTTGCCAGTTCTGATGTTTAGCTCCACATGAGTGGACTCCTCCACTCCATGAACCTCCTCCTGTGGCTGATCCACATCTAGAGACTCATCTTTGGGAACCAAAAGTTCCTCCTCTGCATGTAAATCTAGCTCACTCTCAAATGACAACTTCATGGATTTTTCCTCATTGATTTTTATATCATGTCACACCACAGTCATCTGATTGTTTAGAAAAATACACGTGATAATTATGGGGTGTTTTTGTGTACCCCACAAATATCCCAACTTCAGCAGTTGGCTCCAGCTTCTTCCTAGCGTTCTTGGTCACATGCACATAAATGGATGAGCCAAAAATCTTAAAGTGAGAAACATTCAGTTTCTTACCAGTAAAAGCTTCTTCAGGTGTACTCATGCCAAGTACTCAATGAGGACAATGATTTTGCACATAAACCATAGCGTTTCATGTTTCCACCCACAAGTGCATTGGTAGGCCCTGATCATGCAACATAGCTCTTGCAGCACCCATGATCGTTCTGTTATTACTCTCTGCAACACCATTTTGTTGTGGGTTATGAGGCACTATGAGTTCTCCTTGAATTCCTTCTTTGCTACAAAAGCCTTTGAATTCATTTGAGATGTATTCACCACCATTACCGCTACGTAGAGCCTTCACTTGCCTCCTTGACTCTTTCTCCACCAATTCTTTAAGCTTACAGAACTTTGAGAATGTTTAATCCTTCTTCTGCATGAAGAAGATCCAACATCTACAAGAATAGTCATCAACAAAAATAACATAATACCTGTATTTTTCTATTGAAGCAACCAAGAATGGCCCACACAAGTCTGTGTGAACTCTCTCCAAGATAACCAAAGCATGGTTTTCCTTTTCATGAAAGGTGGCCCTCACAAAATTACCCATAGTATATCCCTTGTATTGATCTAACTGCGCACGTGTACCCTTGGGAAGTCCAGTAGAAATCTGCTACAAAATATTCAGGGTGCCATTGTGAAGATGGCCCAATTTCCTGTGCCATAATTCGCCCTCATCCCAGCTCACCACTTCTTCTTCTTTTCCCATCATTGCAGCACATCCATCTACCTCTAGCTTGTAGAGATTCTTGACTTGAATCCCTATCCTCTTGGTTTGACCCATTGTTTTATGTCGTAGGAAAGCTTTTCCATCACTGAAAATAATGTCATAACCTATGTCCTAGAACATTGTGACTAAGACCAAGTTCTTCTTTAGACCTGGAACATGCATAACATCTTTCAACAGAAATGGTTTAATTGACTCCCTCTTAAAGGTAATGGTACCAATGTCGATCGCACTGTATCTTCCATTGACACTCATCTCTATATGCATCTGGAGATCTTTCTCCTCCAATTCACTCAAAAGCTCCTTATCTCCCGTCCTGTGGAAGGAAGTGCCACTATCAAGATACCACACCGATCCCATTGTGCTTGAAACCAAGCATGCGATAAAAGAGAAATCAATTTCAAATTGCGAGGCAAAGGCCTCACTAGCTACAGCTCCAGTAGCCTTCTTGCTCTTCATTTTCTGTGGGCAGTTAGTGGCAAGGTGCCCATGTTTGTGACAGTGAAAACACTTCACATTGGAAAAATATAGCTTCTTGCCTTTAGCCTCAGATTTTGAATTGGATTTATTCCCCTTCCCTTTCCTTGCTTTGGAAGCCAAAGAAAAATCCTTTTCATCATCATGCTTCGATGAAGAGCTATCTCTGGTGTTCCGCCTGAACTCCTCCTACACTAGATCTGACCACAGTCATTCCAAATCCACTAGTTTTTTTGTCCATTGACAGAGTCTTGATAACTGTGCCAACTCTTAGGAAGTCCCAAGAGATCCAAACCCACCAAATCATCATCAAAAACTATGATTCTCACACTCCCCAGTTCATCCCAACATTGGACAAACTTTGTGAGATACTTAGGAATATTGTCGCCCTTCTCCAACTTGATCTTTCTAAGTTTATCCTTTAGTGCCAATTTCCTATGGTTGCTGCTGCTTTGGAAAAGATCTGTCAAAGCTTTCCACATTGCAAATGGAGTGGCTCTCCCATTAAGGCTTGAGACAATATGGTCTGGCACACCTTCCAACAAAATCCTTCTCGTCTTCACTATTTTCTTTTTCCATGCGTCAAGTAATGCAGCATTTGTCAAAGTGGGCTTAGGAACATCACTGTCGATGAATTCCTTGAAGCCATTATCTTCAAGCACCACCTCCATCCTATCCTTCCATGCAATGTAGTTTGAGCTGCACTCAAGTGAGTAGTCTAACCACAAACCATTGAAATCCATTTCAATGTTTACTCAACTGTCGTACCAAGAAATTCTTGCAGCAAATTCGAATTGTTTCCACCAACAAACTCAGTTACTGCTTCAATATTGAAATATTCTTTGCTCTGATACCATGTAGGAATTTTTAATACAATTATGTATTTCCTGATTCTCCTTATCTAACAATAATATGCCACTGTTAAATACATAATCCTTCTACTTAAATCTTTGCAGAAATTTAATCCCCAATTGCAAACACATGAAGAAAGATCAATCACACATAACACAGATTTTTTTACCAGGAAACCATAAAGATAAAAACCCCACTATCATATATTATGTATATATCATGGATCATGAAACAATATCATACAAAACTCTAATCCAAGAGCTCTCAGTAAAATATATAATCGTCTCACACTGTCATACAAAAAATGGCTCACACATGCACCAATTTACTACCTCCTGACAACCTCCCTCCATTACGTAATCCTTGTTGATCACAATACCTGAATGAATTCAATCTTGCCTTGCCTTTACTGTGAAATCCTCATTGGCATCTCCAATGTGTGTTTGGTTGCACTTGTGCACCCACTATAGTCACAAATGATATTCAAACTGTCCCTTTCACCTATCTCTCAACTGGGTCTCCACTGGATCTGACATGCATGTAGTTAACAGTAGTAAATTTTTAGTTGCATGTGAGCTCACTCCATGTGAATTAATTCAATATTTAATTCACTGATCCCTCACTAGTTTATCTTTAGTTACAACTAGTTACAACTATCACAACTGAGTTTAAATCACTTAATTGAGTTAAACTACTTTAAAACTCACATAACTACACATCCATCTCTGTTACAACTTCAAATCACTCAGTTACAACTAACTCCACTTGCATGTCCCACCAACCAACTTAGAACTTGAATTTCCTTCAGCTAACTGCTTTGCAACTTCAGTTATCTGAAATCAAGTGCTTCAAGAGAATAGATTAATATTTATTTTCCAATTATTATTAAGAGATAATAATAATCGACATGTATTCTATTTTTAGACATGCATTCCACGAAACAACTTCGCACATGCATTCTAAAAATAGACACCCATCCATCCATATAATTTTCTCAATCATCTATAATATATTTCTGCTAAAAATAGACCTTGACCCAAATTCTAAAAATAGCCATATCACCTAAAAATAGCCTGTGGGCCCCACCTAGTGTAGGCGTGCTTAATTTTCACTAGGATCATCATCTTGTTGAATCTCAATAGCTCAGACTATTTATCAAGATGAAGCACAGACCACCAAGGGGAAAAAGCACGACTCTCAGGCCACGGGAGGTCTGAGAAAGAAGATAAAGGGGTCGAAAGACACCAGAGAAGAAGACCTCATGCTGATAGAGGACGACTTCAATGAAATAGAAAACATTGTCACGTCTATGACTGAAGATATGTGGACCGATTTGGAAGCGTAGTACAAGGCTGCACTCGAAGGCGTGAAGAGTGGAATTCAAGAGTTGAAGCTTCAAGTGAGCCTGATACAAGCGAATATGCTTGCTACCAGTGCACAACCAACAAACACCGTGTTGCCTTCGTCCGAGGATATTCGCTTAATCCAGATCCTCGAGCCTACCATCCACGTAGAGTCGTTGATTTTGCATGTGCAACTCAAAGCCTGTGGAGAAATTAATATTTATTTTTCTGTGTTGCCCGCAAGAAATCTCCACACAATCCATGTATGATTGTGGATGAGATACAGTTCCGAGAATCCTATGCTTACCATACTATCACTGAGTTACAACAATAAACAGTTGAGGTGCAGCAAAAACATTAGTCAGTCGAAGAAGCGTGTCGCACAGTTGAGGCTCGACATTTTTCCCTGGAAGCAAAAATTGATCAAGTATGCAGTGATGTGCCCACAGTCCCTGCCTCAACCACTCCTACTGAAAAATTGGAAGGGTTGGCCGCGGTGCTGAAGGCATCACATGAGGAGGTGTAGACTGTCAAAGGAGAATTTGACTTCTAGAGACACCTCCAAAAGTCAGAGCTCAGCATGTTGTAGAGGTTAAGGCAGTAACAAAAAGCATCATCGCCGAAGTCACAGAGTGCGGCCAATTATTAGATGAGACCATGAGTTTCTAGACATTGATTCAGAATGACCCTATGGTACAACAGTTGTGCAACAAGTTGTGTGTCAAGGAGCAGCAATTTGTAGACATAAGGATGGCACTGCCCACACTAGTGATAGCACTACGTCGTTCCCACCTTCAGGAGGGTCGAGTGATTCAAACAAAGATAGAGGACATGCATCACCATGAGAATTTTATGGAAGAAAGGATGTAGACGTGGACTGAGGAAGCCCTACAATTGTCACAAACATTGGATGGAGCCTTGAAGAGCCTTCATCAGGCCCAACGCAACATTGATCTAGCAGTTGAAGGGTCGACAACTAAGAAAATGGTGAATGAAGTGCATGGAGCTTCTATGCAAAGTGTTGAGGTGGTATTTCCACTAAATACCTTTGTCGTCACGCTGAAGGAAAAGATTAAGAACCCACCCCACAATGACTCGAGATGAGTCACCAGTTTGTGTTGGGGGCATGGTGGAGCAGGGTCCCTTGAGGTTAATTTTGAAAAAGTTTTTGTATATATTCTTATTATGCATGCTACGCATAAGAGTCAAAGGGGATTTGGGGCTGGTCAAAGTCCCTATTTTATGTAAATGGTTTTTTAAGGGAAAACTATGGGCCTAAAACCATGGTTTGAGACCATAGTATTTGTGTGCTAAGATCTGTATAAATAAATATACATCAAGTTAAGTAAAGGTAAATATCATGATTATGTTGATGAACGTTTCGTATGGATTTTAGTTTAATTCTAGGTTTTTGGGTAGAAAGGCTCATGTTGGTTGTGTGCACAGACACCTAGTCCTAGATGTGTGCGGACTCCGTTGGCTATGTGCGCGAAAGGGTAAATTGTAAGGGAAGTCTAAATGTAATAGAACTGTTAGATCTATTACTGCAAGGGATTGTTTTGGCAAACTAAATCAAATGTGTTATGTGTTTTATGTGTTACTTATATGATTACTGCAAATATGTTATGTTATTACTTTGAGATTGGAATCGATTATGTGATTGTGCTTTTACTTCTAGTTATGACCAAATGCATCTTTGCAAACAGATCACATATTTTATGCTTGAGTATTAGTTGATGTTTAAGTACATGATTGATGAATAGATCTTCTTAAGTGTATCTATTTTTGTGCGTGAAGACATATATATTGCATGTCGGGATAATTTGTGACAAAGATATGTGATTATGTTATCTGTTTATGCACGCATTTGTTCTAAGTTCTGTTACAAGTCTATTTAGGGCCACCGCATCAAATTCTTCCTCAAGGTGCAGAAACCTGGTTCCAGCACCCCACCATACTGCTTCGAGTGAGACTTTGATCTACACAAGCAGGTCATTATCAAAAGGGCCAGTAGTTGGATGGTTTGTTGGTTATGCAATAAATTCGAACCTGGGTCAGGACCCCTCAAGCCAACATTTACACCATTAATTTTGGAGTAGCATATGGGGTTGCACTAGAAAAAATAGTCAAGCTTAGAAAAGAAAATATAAGGCTTAAAGAGAAGTTGCAAAATATTGAGGAGAAATATCATAATATTGATAAAATTAAAGTTTTTCTTTTGAGACTTCAATAAGAAGAAAAAGAAGAAGAAATGTTGACAAGTTAGTGAAAGGAAAAGATTGAGGAATATGACAAGCTCGAAGTCGAAGTTGATCAAAAATAGTAAGGGTAAGAGTGAAAATTTGAAGAATTTGTCGCCTTGAAAATTCAACTAGAATAAGCAAAGAGAATAGAGGGACTAATGAAAATCTAGTTAAAGGAAAGGGAAGAATATTGTGAGAGGCCTTAAGTAGAGATTGTCTAATTAAGGAATGAAGTATATAATGTCAACAAGAGCTTAAAAATTTCTCACATGTTGGATGATATTCTCAGTAGTCAAATATCTCCATATGATAAAAAAAGTCCTGTTTATGTAGGTGAGACTTCATACAAAGACAATTCAAGCCTTAAGTCACCAAAAAATACAACTGAAAACAAGATTGAAGTTCATGCTAATATTTTTCGTAGCCCCAACCATATTGGAAGCAAGCGAAGAAATCAAGGTGAGTTTGGAAGGGATACTACACCTAGAAGTTATGTTGATGCCCTCAAGGGATCCCTACACAATAGAAGTAGTAATGAAATAAGATAGAAGTATTAGCAAGAATTGAATCTTCTCCAAAGAAAAACAACTTCAGAAAAATTGCTTCATCAAGACAATCCTTCTCATCCAAGTACCAAAATATATTTCTTCGTCATTTCTTTTCATGTAAAAAATTTGGACATAGATTAAGGAATTGTAGAACCTTTAACAAGGATGATTGTAGGGGCCCTTATCATACCTAAAGAATAAAAATTGCAGCTAACCAAATTAGAGGGTCCAATGGTTACAAAAAAATAAATCATAATTCATTCAACCCCTTATTCAAGCATAGTAAAAACTGCTACAAATGCCACAATTATGGGAATATAGCACGTGACTGCAAAGAAACATGATATGGTCTCCTAAAACAATAAAGGAAGAAGATATATTTACCAGTAATAAATAAAAATAGACCAAGGTGCAGATAAGAAAAGAGAAAAAAATCTAGCCAAATAAGAGGAGGAGCATCAAAGGTGACTTGTGGATTAGATCCCTCTATAAACACAAGGGAAGCATTGGAAAAGTATCAGGTTGTGTCTCAAAATTTGGAGGTTGGGATCTCAAATGGTGCCAACAATAATGAAAATTATGGACTTGTCTCAAAGATTCCAGAGTTTATTTTGCAATGTATTATTAGAAATGAGACAGCTCTAGCAATAACACTAAAGGCTTTTAATATTAAATAGACTTTATGAGAATCCATCAAGCATATTACATGTTTAAACCCATATTTTATTGGTCACCATCTATGATGTTTGCAAACATGTTTTGAAGGAATTGACAAGTTGGGTTGTTTATTCAAATTAGGAACACAAATTCTATAAGGATATAATTTTTTCGCTTATTAATTTGTAACTATTTAACCTTACAAAAGATACCATGCATCATGCTAATTTTTTTATGGAGGATGTAATGTTGTGGCATCTAAATTTTTTGTCTCTCTTGTTCAAACCTATGTTATTAAAGAACCAATTTTTAGTGAATCTAAGCTCTATAATCTTATTGAAGCTATGGGAAAGGTTATACAAAGGCTAGGCTCTCCCCAATCCTTGCAATAATTAATTGAATATGTAAAAAATGCTTCATCAAATGCAGTTGGTCAAAATACATCCTTATTTTGGAAAGAGGAGGAGGCTAGACAATTTAGAGATAAGAAGGTTATTCCTAGTTGACTTGGGGGGAAAATAGGGATAAGAACAAACTAATCAGCTGATATGGTGGATCAGTTGATCTTACTAGTTTCCATGAACATGTTGGAAGTATATTCAAATATTGGGCTCATATTTATTATCCTCCTTCAATGAATTATAAAGCATATGTTTTTTACATATCACAATTACATCAATTTGGGATGTTAAAGGGACATGATATTTCTGACCATTTCCTTCATGTATTAAAAATTTGTCTATCCAACACCATTTACCCTATGAAAACTTAATGCCATTTTTTATTCCACTCCCCTCCCAACAAATGAAACAAGGTATTTCCTTTACATTAATTGATATGTATTTGAAACTTGTGATTTTGTTGGTTAATTATTGTGTAGCGGACCTAGGAATGGGTGAAGTCAATCTTCTAAACAAGATTATTGCATTAATTATGTGTCTCATTCAAAGGAATGCAAAAGACTAAAAAAGGTTCATTACATTTATTTTGTAACTGGCTTATGGATTAACTCCCCTGATCTAGCACTAAATTCCAACAATTTTCAAGTGGTCAGTGCATTTGCAATTACTTTCCATTCCTTAAAAATTTTAAGAGTGCCTTATTGGAGTCATGTTTGGATAGAATAAAGAGAAAGAGTATGAGAATTTTTATGAAGAACCTCTTATCCATGATTTTTAAGAACTAGCTAAGCTAGATGGAAATGCAAATGAGTTATAGGTAAACCATGATAGAAGTATGCATCAAGCATCACCGTTTGAGGGTGAACATTTAGTGGTTATAGATCATGGTGAACATCAAGTCCATGAGAATGAGGATTTGGAGGCCTAGAAGGACGAATTCATCAATGAGGAATAAGGTTCAAATATAGTACAATAATGCATGATCCAACAACCTATTATTAAATAGGCCTCTATGAAAACACCTAGCTTGGCCTTGGTGGATTTAGGCTTGTCCAATCTTGAAGACACTCTGAAGATACATATAATTGTTGACTAGATGGAGCATAGTTGTATTAGACATGATTTATATATTTGTGATGTTCAGAGCTATGGAGCAAGATGTTCATATTCAACATTCATTGAAAATCCTCAATATGAAGATAAATATTGGAGCACAAACTCAGGGGGAGTGTTCCTCAATGACATAAAAGAGGACCATGCATCAGGAAGTGTTAAAAAATGTAGACAGACACAACACCCTTTATTATTTATGTCAAAGGGGGGAATAATGTAGAGAGGGGGATTAACAGACAAGAAGTATAAACAGAATGAAAATAAGGGGAGAAACCATCAAAAGAAGTATATCAAAGTATTTAGATATCAAAGTATTTCCATCAATAAAAATGGGGGAGATTGTTGAAAATGGTTTTTAATGATGTCAAAGGTTGTCCAAATGAAAGAGGGAATTGCATATTCAAATATCATATTCTAATAAATTTCCAATAGTATATGGCACTCCCTCTAATTCGATAGTAATAACTACATATGAAATATTTCGTCAAGATGACCCAACCAAAGTACAAGTATGCCCCATTTGGATACCATATCTTTGAAGGATTTTTTACTCCAATTACCTATTTCACATGGGAGCATAGTATATATGGTTGTAAGGCTTATTCCAAGACCTTTCCAATGGTATATGGTATTGAAGAATGTAACTAGCATTGATCTTCATAATTGTACTTGTAAAAAAAATGTATTATTATATATAATGAGTTTTTAAAGCACGTGTTTCATAATTGTGTCAATGTTTTCTAGGTCAAATCCTCCATTGAAGGCTTCTATGTTTTTTCTTGAGTCATTAGAGACATTGTAATTTTTATTAGACCCTGTTGACGGGAAAATATGTCCGGCCAACAGTAGGGGATCTCCCCGGTAGAAATTCCCAATTAGACTTTGAACCGTTTGGAGTAGGGATCCCGTCCGGGGTGTGGGTCCGGCTACCACTTAAATGACTTCCTCTTTGGTCTCGAACAACCTGATTGAATCTGCAAACATACACTCATTCACATGATACATAATACATGACTGATGTATCAAAACTGATATATGACACTGTGCGTAGCAAGGTAATAAACAAAATGCATGCGCCCAGGAAATGTCGTTAGCAACACATCTGTGGGGTAATGCATACAAGATAATCTGACCACCAAAGAAACAGTTCTTTAATGGCGAGAATATCCCTTCACTTTCTGAAAGATATAATGAAATGCTAATAAAACAGTTCATTAACATTCATCATAAGAGTAAACAGCAAACTTGAGCATCATCAACACAATCACAGATAGCTATGGAGCATGAATGATGCTGTTAATAACACAGATTCATTAATCAAAAGATATTCTGAAACTATACGCAGAATACACACAGTGTTGTCACAGCTAGACACATCATCCAATCAAAGGGATTTTAACAAGTATTTGTATTACATATGTCAAGAGTATGATCCTTCGATTACAATGCAATATTGCCTTTCAGTCCACAAAAGAGGAGCCTTCTATACTATGTGCCCCACAGGGGTATTTATAGATTCAAAAGACGCACTTATGGCCTTCCGACGCTTCAGCTTCCCGACGCTTCAGCTTCCCTGCGACCTTTGCCACACTTGCGACCTGCGACCAAAAGATTGCGACCTGCGACTTGGTCGCAGGTGCGACCTGCGACCTGGTCGCAGGTGCGATCTGCGACCCAGCGGTTAAACTATGGGGGTGGTCGCGTAAGTGAGGTTTCTGGAACGTCGACTTTCTTGCCTTTGAGGAAATCTCGCCAAGTCTGGTAATCTACTGTTATAGGAGCGACGAGAGGGCTTTCCTCTTTTATTCGATGCATACATTCTAGGGCATTCGGCACCAGAGTCTCCTTCTTCTGAGAGATCAGCATTGAGAGGGAAGCAAGCTTGGTATAGATTTGTACTGGAGTGACAAGCAACCGATTTAGGTTCTCTTGTGATGCCTCGAATTCTGGTGCGGCAGCAGCTTGTCTCACGGGTTGTAGAAAAGACTGAATTTCCTGCTCTACCTACTCCCACTCTTTAGTTTCATTCAGTGCCCCTAATGACGGAATGTGATGAAGAGCGTTCATGGAGTCAATACCACTGATTAGGTGATTATATGCAGACATTACTTTGTCCAAATCTTTGGCCAGCTTGTCTTTGGACTGCATATTCATCCGAATTTGTACTTTGGCTTCTTGCGTATGACTCCAATCCTTCCTAGGCACATGTTCGGGAGCTTGCTGATACTGCGCTGTCCAGTTCATCATTTTGTCCAAAGCTGCCGAGGCTTCCCTGAGCTGTTCGTGTTTCTGCCTGGTTTCCTCTCGTGCCTCTGCCAACGGGGCCACTGTTTGTTTCAGGGTGAGCATTTCCTGGTATACTTGCCTCATTGTCATCTCCAACACATCACACTCTTTCCTGACCGCCAGTGGGACCTCATTCACTTGGGCGGGCCTACCTTGGAGCTGTAGCATCTCATTTTCTAGCCTTGATTTCTCCTGCTCTTCCGCTTTTAGCCTGTTCTGTAAAGAAATAATTTCCCTGCTCATCCTAGTGACATTTTCCTCTGTGGCCGCGGCAAAAGCGGTGCCTGCTGACGCTATCATAACAGGATTAGTCCTTGTGTCTGGGACTATGTCCTTTCCATTGGCGACCGTAGAGATGGCGGGATGGCCTTGCGCTAAGGATTTCCTTTTCTCTTGCCGTATTTTGAAAGAGAATTGGTCAAATGTCAATCTGGTCAAGTCGAAGACTTCTTCTTCTTGCTCCCCGGGAAAGTCATCAACATTGAGGGTACTTTTCGCGCCACCCGAAGGGATATCCAGGGGAGATAGGTCAATGTCGTCTATTAGCTCGTCCTCCTCATCCTGCGTTTGATCCTTTTCTTTCTCTTTTTTCCGGCGCTCTGCTTCCGCCTTGTCGTGTTCCTCTTTCTTTCTGCGTTCTGCCTCTGCCTCTGCTTCCTTTTCAGCTTTTCTCTTTTGCTCTGCCGCGTCGGCTTGTTCTGCCTTCTTTTGACGATCGAATTTGTCGAGTTCTTCCTTTAGTGCTTGCTCTGCCGCCGCATGTGCCTCATTTTCCTGTCTTTCCTTTTCCTCTTCCTTTTTCTTTTTTCGCTCTGTCCTGGCATCTTTCTTACGTTTTTCCTCATCCTCCTTTATTTTCTTTTCCTCCTCCTTCTTGGCTTGGGCTTCTGCATCCCTTTGCTGATCCGAGGTGTCAGGCCCCGTACCGGTCTGTGTTCTCTTATCTTTGGAGGAAGAAGAGCCTCCAAGCTTCTGGCTTCTATCTCCTAAATTCTGGTGATCCTCTTCTTCTCGGTCAGAGTCGATTCCTGGAGCTAGATGCCTGTTTGCGTTGTACCAGTTTCTTTTCTCGTCCTCTACCGGGCGCTCGACATGCTGATAACTCCATCTAAAATTGGCCCTTTTACAATGTTCAGGAACTATCCTGACTGGGTCATAAGTTCGGCAATCCAGATTTCTGAAGTGATAACTTTTTACCTCTTCCCCTTCACGCCCTACTTCTCTGGAGTCTTTGACTGTATAAGCACCAATGGTGAGAGGCAGAGCGGGCCAAGGTTTCTTCTTCCCTTTGGAAAGGACGTTAGAGAAGCCCGAGGTCATCTGGAAACATACCTCCTGCATGAGCACCTTATCGGTAATAAACTTAGGTAGAGCATGTGGTGCTTTAAACGAGCCAAATACTCAGATGATTGTGAATTCAGCGAATGGAAACCAGTGTGCCACCTGACCTAGTGTCTCCATTTCTCGCCAAGACATGCAGGGGGTGTCTTGACCAAATAGTTTCCCGTAAAGGGCGGGAATGAAAATATGGGAGATTTGTTCGATGTCTGACTTGTACCTGGATTCCCAGAATACCTTGGTCTGCAAATGTATTGCCTGGGTCTGTTCGGAGTCCCAGTTATGTGGCCATCCCTCAACATGCAGCTAGGCACAGACAGCATCTAATAGATACGAAGCCATGTAGAATTCTGATGGTGCTCCCTCATCTGAGGCTAAAGCTGAAGCCAAATTTGTGTGCATGGAGCCCATTAATATACCAGCCCAATTGAACCGAGTGCCGTGTACTGTTACGTGTTCCATAATGGTTTCCCATGTTCCGTTGAAAGTGGTGGCGTCCGAACGCCCGTATATTCTGCACATCATGGCGGCCACTAACTTATACACCTTCCTCAGACTGGCCACCGGGTACTCCTGGTCTTTTTTTATTTTAAATTTATCTGGTTCTGCCCACCATTTTCTGATTGTATCAACCATCGGCACTTCATTTGCAGAAAACCATCTTGGGGTGAATTTCACCTCTGGTTTGGGTAGCGAGTAGTAGACCTGTGCTTTTGAACTCTCCAATGTTGTGAAAGCTTTTTCTGCACTATCTCAGATTGTGAAGTTCTTCGGATCCGTCTTTTGTATGATCCAGTCCAACATCTCTGGGCACGGAAAGATGGCAGGATGTGACCCTGCTAGGTGCAATTTGGACTTCTTGACTTTCAGGTATACTTCACGATCCGGGATATCTTCTGGGAACTCCTCTTCTGGTATGGCGAACTCGCGGTATACTTCATACCACCTAAGGCTATCCTCCTTTGCGAAGGTGCAAAGGGTGTCTCTGTATATTGGCGGCGGAGATGTTTGTATGTCTGTGTCTGACTCTTCCTCCACCACCTGCCTACTTCTCCTTCGGGATACCCGGGGTGCCATATTGCTAGAGTCGGAGAGGACCGGTACCGTGTCTGCTCTAAATTCACCTGTTGCATTCAAGACAGAATCCCAGGATAAGAAAGACATGATGAAAAATTAAAATCTACACATGCAAAGTTTAATTGACTGTTCTCTGGGAGTCGCTAGGTCGCTGATTCACAAAAGGACTCTTACGCGACCTCGCGACCTTGTGACTAGGTCGCAGGGTCGCAGAGTCGCTAACGGGGAGTTTTGCGACCTTGCGACCTTGCGACCTCGCGACCGGGTCGCTAGGTCGCAGGTCGCACTTGCGCCTGCCGGGGGTTTCGCGCGCGCGCGACTTTGCGGCTAATACTTTCCCTACAGGAAAAAATACGCGGTTTGAAAGGGTTTAAACTGACAATAAGGCATAGCCATGAGGAATTGGGCAAGAGACGGGTGACCTCGGGGTTTGTGGAAAACAAAACAAAACATAAAATCAACTGGAAAACCTATCTGCTCACCAGCAAGTAAATAAGACCGCGGGGAGGCTCAATAATGGCAAGAAATGCTCAAGAAGGAAACATAGGGAGGAAAAGGCAAATTACCCGGAAGAAAACGCACCAGTCGACCTGTCAGAGAAATTCCACGGTTTTCGCTGAGAGCTACAAATGCGACCTAGCGACTCGACCTTATATAAAAAGGTCGCACGTGCGAGTACTAAATGAGGTCGCAAGTTGTAATTTTGCGACCTCGCGACCTCGCGACCTTAAGGTCGCTGGGTCGCAAAGGTCGCTGAGTCGCTAATTTCCTTAATACTTAGTTTTGCGACCTTGCGACTTTGCGACCTTAAGGTCGCTGGGTCGCAAGGTCGCAAATTGCTTGACTTCCGACTCTTGCGACCTGGCGACCTATGCGACCTTAGGGTCGCAGAGTCGCATAGGTCGCATGGGTCGCAAATCATGGCTCCGCGACTTAGCGACTTTCTCTTAGAACTTTACTTGGCTTTTTTCCTTCTTTAGTTTCAAAGGGGGCTCCAAAAAATTTTGAAGTGTGTGTTATGATTTTATGTATTTTTTGGAGGGTGTTGCAGGAGCTACAACAAATGGCGATTCACTGGATGAATTCAGAGTCTCTGCTGATGAAGGGTCGATGAGGGAGGAGGGAGGGGTCTAATACTTGCTTTTTCTTTTACCTCAGAGTTTACACCTTCCTTCCTTTGCCACCCCGCATAGTCGCCTGCCCTTTTGGCTTGTTGGGTGCAGATCAACCGAATTTTAATTCCTCACGCTCCAGGATCGAGAGGGTCGGGGAAACCTTGGACAACTGCAGGGTCCGGTACAATTATTTCGTCCTCATGGTGTTGCTCCGCTGCCAGCGAACCTCTCGGCTCCGGCGGAGTCACTGCCTAAGGAGTCGTGAACGTTGCTCTGCTGCCAGCGAGCCTGGTCAGTACCCCGTCGGAGTCGTTACAACACCTCTCTGCGCAGGAAGCCTTTCTCAATCCTTTTCCCTTTATTTGTGTGCGATTGCACTTATTTGAGAATGTGCCTGTAGCACTTATTTAGATGGGCATATTTTGCCTGGGCGGATGAGGGATCCCGACTTATTTTGCTTGCAGAGAGGTTGCTCCTGGTCTCATATGAGGACTTGGGTTTTTCCCAGATGACCTGCAATTCTCTTGAGTTAGCCCTGTTCCCTCACGATCCGGTTGCTGCTATGCAAGACCTTTTCTGCCTGCACCCTTTAAGCCGCTAGGTGGTTCCTTATGCTTGAAGACTCTAGTAAGACCGTGTATTATCCTTAGGTGCCCATTACAAGCGAGTTTCGACTGCCCCGTGTTTTGCGGGAAGGGCCTTTCATCAGCATAGAACCTCTTCAAGGAGTGAGCCAGTTGCGGGCAGCTTAGACAAGGTTTTCTTTGAAGAGTTAGAAAAAGATTTTTATTTTTTTATTTTTTTTATTTCTTTTTCTTTTTTTTTGGTTTTAACAAGAACAAAAAGCGACTTTTATGATACAGGGGGGAAAACAGCCCTTTGAGGGCTATTCAAGTAAAATAGTGTTTGAGGTCATGCCCGTTTACCGGGAGGACCTCGACTTTTCCTTCCAGAGTTTGCAATCGGAAAGTATGGGGACCCACCTTTTCTTTAACTTGAAAGGGACCTATCCATAATGCTTGAAATTTGGCATGTTTTCCTTTTTCTTCGTGTGCTTTATCCCATTTTAGGACTAGGTCTCCTACTTCAAATTTTTTATCTCCCGCAGACTTTTTATCGAACCATTTCTTGATCCGACTCTGGTGGATGGCGAATTTCTCCCGGGTTTTCTGCCTTTCCTCTTCTAGTTTTAGCAGGGTGTCGATGCGGGTTTGCAATGCGGGGCAAGGGGTACCGTGACACTCTTGAGACAACTGTAGAGCGGGAAGAGACAGATTCGGTGGGAGGACAGCTTCTTTCCCGTACACGAGAAAATATGGTGAGGTGCCTATTGAGGACTTAGGGGTGACACGATCGGCCCAAAGTGCATTTTGGAGAGCATTATGCCAGTTGCGTTGGTGAGACAGTAAGGTCTTTTTAATGATGCGAATCAGATTTTTATTGGTTGATTCCGCTAGACCATTTCCTGGGGGATAGTATTTTGCAGAGTGTTTAAGAACGATACCATTTTCTAAAGCAAAATCATATAATTTAAAAGATGAAAAATATGTTGCATTATCAAAAACCAAGGATGTCGGAACGCCAAACCTGGTAATGATGGAATGAATGACAAATTGCATTACCTCCTGGTCGTTGACTTGGCGTAATGGTACTGCTTCAACCCACCTGGTGAAGTAATCAGTGGTTGTTAGGATGTACCGGTGTTGCTTAGAAGAGTGGGGTAGGATCTCGCCAATGACGTCTAGACCCCATTGTTGGAACGGTTCTTCTACTGCTACTGACAACAAAGGAGCAGCCGGACGCGCTTCTCGGCTTGCGAATTTCTGGCATTGAATGCATTTCCGAACATATGCGTGGGCATCTCTGAAAAGAGTTGGCCAATAATAACCTGCTCGCATTATTTTATGGGCTGTAGTATCCCCGGCAAAATGACCTCCTGCTGGTCCATCATGCAGCTCAATTAAGATCTTCTGAGCTTCATCATATTCCAGGCAGCGTAACATGACCCCATCGGAATGTTTCCTGAAAAGCTTCCCTTGGATTAACTGGTAAGGAGTAGCTTTGAGTCTAATTGCACATTTCTGCCGGGCATTTAGAGCGGGGTCCAATGTACCGTGTGCTAAATATCCTGAAATATCCGAATACCAAGAAGGGTCCTTTACCTGAGATAAGACGTCAGTTTGGTACATATCAATTTCTTGTTCCCAATCATCTTCTTCATTCTGTTGGGAACTTGCAGCCTCTGCAGCCATCTGGCATAAACCTTGTCCTTTAACTGTGCGTGCTGGCTTAAACTCCAAGTCGTATTCTTGCATACACGCAACCCAGTTTCCTCGTCTCTCGCCCAGCTCCTGCTGCATGAACAGTGAGCGAACAGCTGGGTGGGGAATGTAAACTGTGACATGGTTTTTTAAAATGTATGGTCTGAAATGTTTGACTGCTTTATATACCGCATAGGCCTGTTTCTCGATTTCGGGGTAATTTAATTCAGCTCCCTGCAGACCGGTGCTCATGAATGAAATGGGACGCTCGTCATTATTTCTGTCCTTTTGTGTGAGTACGGCTGCCAGGGACGAATCCGAAGCGAACGTATACAAGCTGAAGTTTCTGTCGAAATCTGGGCTCTGGAGGGAAGGCGCTTCGGCTATAGCTTTCTTGATCTAGTCGAAAGCTTCCTTTTCGGGTTGATTCCATTTGAAGGTAGCATTTTTCTTTATCATTCCCTGCAGTGGCTTCACTATCTGGGCGAAATCTAATATGAACTTACGTACAAAATTGATCTTTCCCAAAAAGGACTGCATTGCTTTCTTACTGCTGGGGGGAGAAATCTGAGCAATGGCTTTCGCACGTTCTGGATCAACGACAATGCCTTGTTTAGTTATGATGTGACCTAGTAGATTTCCCTCTGCTACGGCAAAAACGCTCTTCTTTGGGTTGAGCGAGATACCATATTTTCTGCATCTTTCGAAGATCTGTCTGAGGTGACGTAAATGATCCCCCCGATGTTTAGAAAACACAGTAACGTCATCCAAGTAGACCACCACACTTTGGCCTATCAGACCTATGAATGCTATATCCATAGCTCTTTGGAAAGTTGCCCCTGCGTTGATTAATCCAAAGGGCATATGCCTGTACGCGAAGGTTCCCCACTTAGTCCGAAAGGTAGTCTTTAACCTGTCTGGTTCAGCCACTAGTACTTGATTGTAGCCAGAGAATCCGTCCAACAAGGAGAACATTTCTGAGCCGGACACTGCTTGTAGTATCTGCTCCATAGGGGGCACTGGGTAATTATCTTTACTAGAGGCCCGGTTTAAGTTTCGGAAATCTACACATAAGCGAATTTCACCCGACTTCTTCCGTACAGGAACCAAGTTGGACACCCATGTGGAATGGCGAACTTTGAAGATAATGCGGGCATCCAAAAGTTTTTTGAGTTCTTTTAGAATCAATGGCTCCATCGTAGGATGTACTTTCCTAAGTTTCTGTTGGAATGGTTTTACATTTTCTTTAATGGGTATCACATGCTGTATGATTCGAGTATCGTATGTGCGTAAGTCCTCATATGTCCAAGCGAATACGTCACGATACTTGCGAAATAGCCGAGTGAAATCTTGAGCCTCTTGGGGGGTGCAGTCTTTCCCCAGGTTGACGAATTTAGGATTATCTTCTGATCCCAAGTTCACTTGTCGATGAGCCAAGATCGAGCTCTGTACTTTTGCATTTGGGGGCCCACGGAACCGATTTTGCAGATCGAAAAGCTTCTCCAGCGATACCACCCCTTTAGGCATAGGGTTTCCTTTGACTTGCTCGTACTCCTTTTGCATAGCTTGGTCGTGCTCATCTTCATCTATAGCAGCGTCTTTGAATATCTCTGAGTTGCACATAAATTCCAGCACCTGTTGATCATCATCAAAAACACGCAAATTAGTGATATTGTCTGGCACGGAGGGTTTGTACATAACTTCAATAGAAAAACCGTCCCTCAAAGGGGTAAACCTGGCGGCAGCATTAGCTAGAGTATCCGCCGCTGCGTTATGCATTCTTAAAACAGATTTAATTCCAAAAGCGTCAAAGGCAGAAATTAATCGCCATACCTCTTGTTGATACGCCTTCAGATGTGGAGACAAACAGTGAATAGTATTGCGTACCTGCCGAGTGATAATCTCGGAGTCTCCAATGACTCGTAAGCATTTTACCTTCAAATCCAGCGCCTTTTTAATCCCAAGGATCAAAGCTTCATACTCGGCAGTGTTGTTAGTGCATTGGAACTCAAGTCGACAAGAGACTAAGAATTTTTTCTTATGCGGATCAAGCAATACGCAGCCAGCGCCAGAACCATCGAGATTCTTGGAACCGTCGTAATACAAGGTCCATATGTCGTTTTCCGGGTCCTTGGGGGTAATGGATTGCGGAGGAATTTCGGCTTGGTGTGAGACAGTTTGGGCTTGTTCCTCTGCGACGAGCTTCATTTCAGAAAGGACCTCGGGGCCTACTGAAGACTGAGGAGGTTGATAACATCCAAAAATGGATTCCAGGAAACACATCCCGAGTTCCTCTTGGGCAAAGCTGATGGGTTCATTTGTGGCATCCAAATCAGTTACAGTATGTTTCATGTATGGTTCGCTTTCGACTCTGATTTGGTTATTTCTCCCCTTGTAAGGTAGCCATAAGTGGGACCAATCTATGGCAAAGTATCCTTGCAACTTGCTAGACCAGTCCCTGCTAAGCAATACACCATAAGCTTCAGGGATGTCAACAACCACAATATCAATACATTGATGGACCCTAGAGTCGGATGAGAGGCGAATGATGACATTGTTTAATTCTCCAACTGCTGGTACTTGTGATCTGTCTAGTTGAATGATTTTTGCGTCAGTTTTCTCTGGGAGGATGTTGAGTTTCTTGCACACAGATAGAGGCATGACATTCGTGGATGCGCCGGAGTCAACGAGACAATTATGAACGTTGAAATTAAACATCTCAAAGGACAAGAGGAATGGAGGGGTGGATCCTCTCGAATTTGCGTTGACAGCGTTTACTATAGATTGGATATCTGGACTGGTTTGTACAGATGTGTTGCTCACAGTTTTCGTATTTTGGTTGTTGGCGAAAGCTTTTAAAATAAGTTCCTTTTGATTTGTGATGCGGGCCAGCTCGTAGAGTGAGATATTAGCTCTGGTCTTTTTCATGTCCTCCACTATGTTGTAGCTAGTGTCAGTTTGGGGGCTAGGTTCGGTAGTGGTTTTTGAAGGTTCCGCCAGGAGCTTGCTTTTGTGACTTGCTTTGTTGTTGCTATTTGTAGGCTTCTCCGGCGTAGCTTGTCCTTCGTTGTTAGGGGGAAGAATTTTCCTCAGGAAGGCCCTTTTCTTGTCTTCATATGATTGTTCAGGGACAGATCCTTTGCTTCTAAGACTATAATTTCGAGTGGGCTGAGCCTTGGGACTGCCTGCCATGTTGATATCGATGGGAACAAGACTCTCCCCCCCACGGATTACATCAAAAGTTAGGATAGAGGCTCCTGATTCTCCATCTAGGAGCGAACCTTCATCTCGATCAGAAACATCATCCTCCGTCTGGTTTCCCGGAGTCTGGTCATCCAAAAGTTGGTTAACCACCGCGGTCATGCTGCCGATCCATTGCGGGCACGTTTTTTCGGAATGGGCAGCTTGGTGAAACGAGAAAAAATTGTCTTTCCCTATTTCTTCCACGTTGAGAGCGGCACTGGAGTTTGACGGAGGTCTGATGGCGTTGGGATTACTTTTCTTGAAAAAGGGTTTTGGGGGTTTATTTGTAGTTGAGGTTTCAACGCCCTTTCTCTTTAAGTCAGAGACCTCATTCGTTAGAAGTTTGAGGGTCTTGGCCATACTCTCGAAATCAAAGTTTTCTCTCTCTCTATTAGGGGTGGAAGACTGACCTTTTTTAGTGGTTGGTTTGTGATCATCTTTTCCTTCATGGTCCATGACTCCTATCGACAACATGTCCTTTTCTACCGCAAGAGAAGCAGCGTAATTTGCTGTGAGGGTAGCGCGGGCCTCACGTTTGACGAAAACATCAATATCCCTAGGGAGGGATTTAGTGTAGTAGTCGATGGTGATAGAATCGTCCAATGCTAAATTTGGAGGAAATTTTTGCAATATCGTGGCGAAGCGTTGGTTAAAGTCTTTAACCTTCTCTTTTCTGTGACACTTGATGGTGCTTAACTCTGTGAGGAGCATAGAGGGTGTTTTATCCTCTGCAAACTTTTGCAGGAACACATGACGAAACTGGTCCCATGAAGTAATAGAAGCACTGGGTAGGGAACGGTACCAGGTGGCTGCAAGGTTTACAAGAGTGTGTGGGAACAGTCGACAAGCGACATCATCGGACTGAACTCTCATGATTTGTAAGGCCAGATAGAAACTACTAATATGATCTTCCGCTGAGGTACCTTTTTCAGGGTCAAACTTAGGGAGATGCTTCTCCGGGTGTCTAGGCATATCATGGAGAGGGCCTAAAAGAGCCAATGGGGATTGAGCCATCCAGGCTAGGGGCTGCGCTCTCTTGGGGCGCTGATGATATCGAGATTCGGCCTCGGATTCACTTCCCGTCCCTGACACTGATGCTCCGTCCTGATGGCGAGAGTGCTCATCACGGTGTCTTTCACGGTTATTCATGTTTATAAGGTACTCCCAGTTGTGGAGAGGGGGTCTATTTTGGTTTTGGTGGTGATGATGGTTGTTGTGATGTCTCCGGGCGTGAACCATATCTCCTCTACCTCCACGTCCGTGACCCCTATTAACCCCACCCTCATTTCTTCGGGGCCTATTGCCGTCTCTTACATTTCTTCGGGCTGTGTTAACTTCTCTCTCGTTCCTTCGACCCCCTTCTCCTTCTTCTCGCAGGTCGTACAATTGGTTGTCGTTCCACTGATGTAAGTCGGGCTGAGGTTCGGGGAAAGGTTCAGTATCAGGGAAACATTCACTATCTTGGAGGATGGGGTCGTTTTCCTGGACTGCCCGCCCGAGGTCTTCAATCATGGAGTTTACGAGTTCAGGTATGGTGCTGACAAGCACACCATTACGAGTGATGTTCTCAGTAGGGGTCCTAGTGTGAGCTAGAAATTCCATGATGGGGGCATATCGTAAATCCCTGACGAGATTACGGGCAACTGGGCGTAAGGATCTCAACTGTTCATTAGTGATTTCAAAATATCGAGCCGGCTCCGTTGGAATATCCTCCAAAGGGGGAAGAGGAGGTTCGTTATTGGTGACCTCCCGGCGGGGAGTTTGTGACGGAATATCGGTCGTATGCTGGGAGGATGCCATGGCCCTCCTTCTAGCGCCAAATCTGTTGACGGGAAAATATGTCCGGCCAACAGTAGGGGATCTCCCCGGTAGAAAGTCCCAATTAGACTTTGAACCATTTGGAGTAGGGATCCCGTCCGGGGTGTGGGTCCGGCTACCACTTAAATGACTTCCTCTTTGGTCTCGAACAACCTGATTGAATCTGCAAACATACACTCATTCACATGATACAGAATACATGACTGATGTATCAAAACTGATATATGACACTGTGCGTAGCAAGGTAATAAACAAAATGCATGCGCCCAGGAAATGTCGTTAGCAACACATCTATAGGGTAATGCATACAAGATAATCTGACCACCAAAGAAACAGTTCTTTAATGGCGAGAATATCCCTTAACTTTCCGAAAGATATAACGAAATGCTAATAAAACAGTTCATTAACATTCATCATAAGAGTAAATAGCAAACTTGAGCATCATCAACACAATCACAAATAGCTATGGAGCATGAATGATGCTATTAATAACACAGATTCATTAATCAAAAGATATTCTGAAACTATACGCAGAATACACACAGTGTTGTCACAGCTAGACACATCATCCAATCAAAGGGATTTTAACAAGTATTTGTATTACATATGTCAAGAGTATGATCCTTCGATTACAATGCAATATTTCCTTTCAGTCCACAAAAGAGGAGCCTCCTATACTATGTGCCCCACAGGGGTATTTATAGATTCAAAAGACGCACTTATGGCCTTCCGACGCTTCAGCTTCCCGACGGTTCAGCTTCCCTGCGACCTTTGCCACACTTGCGACCTGCGACGAAAAGATTGCGACCTGCGACTTGGTTGCAGGTGCGACCTGCGACCTGGTCGCAGGTGCGATCTGCGACCCAGCGGTTAAACTATGGGGGTGGTCGCGTAAGTGAGGTTTCTGGAACGTCGACTTTCTTGCCTTTGAGGAAATCTCGCCAAGTCTCGTAATCTGCTGTTATAGGAGCGACGAGAGGGCTTTCCTCTTTTATTCGATGCATACATTCTAGGGCATTCGGCACCAGAGTCTCCTTCTTCTGAGAGATCAGCATTGAGAGGGAAGCAAGCTTGGAATAGATTTGTACTGGAGTGACAAGCAACCGATTCAGGTTCTCTTGTGATGCCTCGAATTCTGGTGCGGCAGCAGCTTGTCTCACGGGTTGCAGAAAAGACTAAATTTCCTGCTCTACCTGCTCCCAGTCTTTAGTTTCATCCAGTGCCCCTAATGACGGAATGTGATGAAGAGCGTTCATGGAGTCAATACCACTGATCAGGTGATTATATGCAGACATCACTTTGTCCAGATCTTTGGTCAGCTTGTCTTTGGACTGCATACTCATCCGAATTTGTACTTTGGCTTCTTGCGTATGACTCCAATCTTTCCTAGGCACATGTTCGGGAGCTTGCTGATACTGCGCTGTCCAGTTCATCATTTTGTCCAAAGCTGCCGAGGCTTCCCTGAGCTGCTCGTGCTTCTGCCTGGTTTCCTCTCGTGCCTCTGCCAACGGGGCCACTGTTTGTTTCAGGGTGAGCATTTCCTGGTATACTTGCCTCATTGTCATTTCCAACACATCACACTCTTTCCTGACCGCCAGTGGGACCTCATTCACTTGGGCGGGCTTACCTTGGAGCTGTAGCATCTCACTTTCTAGTCTTGATTTCTCCTGCTCCGCTGCTTTTAGCCTGTTCTGTAGGGAAATAATCTCCCTGCTCATTCTAGTGACATTTTCCTCTGTGGCTGCGGCAAAAGCGGTGCCTGCTGACGCTATCATAACAGGGTTAGTCCTTGTATCTGGGACTATGTCCTTTCCAGTGGTGACCGTAGATATGGCGGGATGGCTTTGCGCCAAGGATTTCCTTTTCTCCTGCCGTATTTTGAAAGAGAATTGGTCAAATGTTAATCTGGTCACGTCGAAGACTTCTTCTTCTTGCTCCCCGAGAACATCATCAACATTGAGGGTTCTTTTCGCGCCACCTGAAGGGATATCCAGGGGAGATATGTCAATGTCGTCTATTAGCTCGTCCTCCTCATCCTGTGTTTGATCCTTTTCTTTCTCCTTTTGCCGGCGCTCGGCTTCTGCCTTGTCGTGTTCTTCCTTCTTCCTGCGTTCTGCCTCTGCCTCTGCTTCCTTTTCAGCTTTTCTCTTTCTCTCTGCCGCGGCGGCTTGTTCTGCCTCCTTTTGACGATCGACTTTGTCGAGTTCTTCCTTAAGTGCCTTTTCTGCCGCCGCCTGTGCCTCCTTTTCCTGTCTTTCCTTTTTCTCTTCCTTTTTCTTTTTTCGCTCTGTCCTGGCATCTTTCTTACGTTTCTCTTCATCTTCCTTCATCTTCTTTTCCTCTTCCTTCTTGGCTTGGGCTTCTGCTTCCCTTTGCTGATCTGTGGTGTCAGGCCCCGTACCGGTCTGTGTTTTCTTATCTTTGGAGGAAGAAGAGCCTCCAAGCTTATGGCTTCTATCTCCTAAATTCTGGTGATCCTCTTCTTCTCAGTCAGAGTCGATCCCTGGAGCTAGATGCCTTTCTGCGTTGTACCAGTTTCTTTTTTTGTCCTCTGCCGGGCGCTCGACGTGCTGATAACTCCATCTAAAATTGGCCCTTTTACAATGCTCAGGAACTATCCTGACTGGGTCATAAGTTCGGCAATCCAGATTTCTGAAGTGATAACTTTTTACCTCTTTCCCTTCACGCGCTACTTCTCTGGAGTCCTTGACTGTATAAGCACCAATGGTGAGAGGTAGAGCGGGCCAAGGTTTCTTCTTCCCTTTGGAAAGGACGTTAGAGAAGCCCGAGGTCATCTGGAAACATACCTCCTGCATGAGCACCTTATCGGTAATAAACTTAGGTAGAGCATGTGGTGCTTTAAACAAGCCAAATACTCGGATGATTGTGAATTCAACGAATGGAAACTAGTGTGCCACCTGACCTAGTGTCTCCATTGCTCGCCAAGACATGCAGGGGGTGTCTTGACCAAATAGTTTCCCGTAAAGGGCGGGAATGAAAATATGGGAGATTTGTTCGATGTCTGACTTGTACCTGGATTCCCAGAATACCTTGGTCTGCAAATGTATTGCCTGGGTCTGTTCAGAGTCCCAGTTATGTGGCCATCCCTCAACATGCAGCTGGGCACAGACAGCATCTAATAGATACGAAGCCATGTAGAATTCTGATGGCGCTCCCTCATCTGGGGCTAAAGCTGAAGCCAAATTTGTGTGCATGGAGCCCATTAATATACCAGCCCAATTGAACCGAGTGACGTGTACTGTTACGTGTTCCATAATGGTTGCCCATGTTCCGTTGAAAGTGGTGGCGTCCGAACGCCCGTATATTCTGCACAGCATGGCAGCCACTAACTTATACACCTTCCTCAGACTGGCCACCGGGTACTCCTGGTCTTTTTTGATTTTAAATTTATCTGGTTCTGCCCACCATTTTCTGATTGTATCAACCATCGGCACTTCATTTGCAGAAAACTATCTTGGGGTGAAGTTCACCTCTGGTTTGGGTAGCGAGTAGTAGACCTGTGCTTTTGAACTCTCCAATGTTGCGAAAGCTTTTCCTGCACTATCTCGGATTGCGAAGTTCTTCGGATCCGTCTTCTGTATGATCCAGTCCAACATCTCTGGGTACGGAAAGATGGCGGGATGTGACCCTGCTAGGTGCAATTTGGACTTCTTGACTTTCAGGTATACTTCACGATCCGGGAGATCTTCTGGGAACTCCTCTTCTGGTATGGCGAACTCGCGGTATACTTCATACCACCTAAGGCTATCCTCCTTTGCGAAGGTGCAAAGGGTGTCTCTGTATATTGGTGGAGGAGATGTTTGTATGTCTGTGTCTGACTCTTCCTCCACCACCTGCTTACTTCTCCTTCGGGATACCCGGGGTGCCATATTGCTAGAGTCGGAGAGGACCGGTACTGTGTCTGCTCTAAATTCACCTGCTGCATTCAAGACAGAATCCCAGGATGAGAAAGACATGATGATAACAGCTAAAATAAAGTCCACACATACAAAGTTTAATTGACTGTTCTCTGGGAGTCGCTGGGTCGCTGATCCACAAAAAGGACTCACATGCGACCTCGCGACCTTGCGACCTTGCGACCGGGTCGCTAGGTCGCAGGTCGCACTTGAGCCCGCCGAGGGGTTTCGCGCGCGCGTGGTTTTTCGGATAGACTTTCCCTACAGGGAAAAATACGCGGCTTGAAAGGGTCTAAACTGATAATAAGGCGTAGCCATGAGGAATTGGGCAAGAGACGGGTGACCCTGGGGTTTGCGGGAACCAAAACAAGAAATAAAATCAACTGGAAAACCTATCTGCTCACCAGCAAGTAAATAAGACCGCGGGGAGGCTCAATAATGGCAAGAAATGCTCAAGAAGGAAACATAGGGAGGGAAAGGCAACTTACCCGGAAGAAAACGCGCCAGTCGATCTGTCAGAGTAATTCCACGGTTTTCGCTGAGAGCTACAAATGCGACCTAGCGACCAGACCTTATATAAAAAGGTCGCACGTGCGAATACTTAATGAGGTCACAAGTTGTAAGTTTGCGACCTTGCGACCTCGCGACCTTAAGGTCGCTGGGTCGCAAAGGTCGCTGAGTCGCTAATTCCCTAAAAACTTCATTTTGCGACCTTGCGACCTTAAGGTCGCTGGGTCGCAAGGTCGCAAATTGCTTGACTTCCGACTCTTGCGACCTGGCGACCTATGCGACCTTAGGGTTGCAGAGTCGCATAGGTCGCATGGGTCGCAAATCATGGCTCCGCGACTTAGCGACTTGCTCTTAGAACTTTACTTGGATTTTTTCCTTCTTTAGTTTCAAAGGGGGCTCCAAAAAATTTTGAAGTGTGTGTTATGATTTTATGTATTTTTTGGAGGGTGTTGCAGGAGCTACAACAGACCCTTATTGGGATTTGTATCATGTAAAAATAATTATTTTGAACCAAAAAAAAATTGTCACCTCCACACCAAGTCAACCCTGTACCCAAGAATTTGGCCTACATGAGGGAAATTTGACCTAGCAGAAATGATATATAAGGAGAGGAAATTCGACCTATTTCACTCACTCACTCAGCAAATTCAATCTACAAGAAATAGAAGCAGAAAAAGGGAGTGAAGAAGCTGGAGAAGGATGAAGTTTGTTGGGAATACCTAAAACGAGTTTTGGGCTATCTTTCTCTAACATGTGCGAATTTTTATGGGAAGTTGTTGTGGCTGAAAATATGTGTCTACTGTAGGTCATAAATTCTAAAGGTAGGGGTTGAATTTTTTTATTTTTATTTTTTTGGAAGGGGGGGTGAAATTTTGGGATGAATTTGTTGTTGGGAAGTTGTCACTTATAGTATTTTTTCATATCATATTTTTCATGGAAGGGTTGTCTCGGTGGTTCGAATATGTCTTTTTTGAGGTCAAAGAAGTCTGGAAGTATCTCATATTTATTTGAATCAACTGAAGGAAGAGTTTGTGACTGGGTTTTCCCCTTATAGGGGTTTTGTCCTGGTTTAGCACCTACATCTTGTGCCTCTAGTTATTTTGATATACATACACATATAGTTTGGTAATTTGCTGATCAAAGATAAACTACTTAATAAGTAAAAAGAAGCCAACATAATTGACAAGTAATTATCAAGAAAGAGGAATCAACCCTAAATCCTACTAGCATATATTTCTCAACATGGTATTGGAGCTAAGGTCGTAGAAGGTTGGAGATCACATCTTTGTCTTGGAAGAAAAGGTTTCTCCCTCTATGACAAGTTACTTGAATATGGGATTCAATATCATATGAATTGCAAGAATTTTTTTTGGAAGGATCATATACAACCTATCTATGAAAGTCAAGAGTGAAGGACCCTTGGATGCACTTACAGGTACTCTTGATGATGGAAATGCATGTATCATTGATAGTGGAGCATCAATATATATTATGGGATAAAGTGGAAAACTTCATATTCTATCAAAGGAAACATCGTCTCATGTTGTAGAGCTAGGAGACAACAATAGTTATGTAGTCAAGGGCCTTGGATCTACATCATTGAAGCTAAAAAATGGAGAAAATATACACCTCAACAATATACTATTTGTTCCAGGTTTGAAAAATAATTTACTTTAAATTTCTTGTTTAAAATATAAAGGATGTAGGTTTTCCTTTGTAGATGGTAAATTTTTGGTTTGGTGAAAGGATTCAATCATTGATAATGAAATATTTGTTAGAGTTCGTGAAGAAAGGTTATATAGAGTTATAAAATCATCTCCTCAAACCCTAGTTCACATGGATATCAATCTTATCGATTTATGGCATAGAATATATGGACATATTCATTACAAGATAACACCCTCTTATTCAAATGGTAAATGGCATCCCCAACATCAAGGAAGATCATGAGGGAGTATGTAAGGGATGTTCTTTTTCAAGGAATACAAGGAATCCATTTATAAGTAGTGACATAAAGTCTCATGAATATTAGATCTCATTCAGATTTGTGTGGGCCAATGTCTAGCAAATAACTTGGAGACCATATTTATTATGTGACCTTCATTGATGATCATTCTAGAAATGCATGCCTCTAAATTATCAAGAAAAAGGACGAAATATTTGAAAATTTTAAGTAGTTCAAATCTAAAGTGGAGACCTTAATTGAAATAAAGGTAAAGACTTTGAGATATGAAAATGGTGGGGAATAAAATTCAAAAGAACTAATTTTATATTGTAAAGAAGAAAGTATTAAGAGGGAGCCCATTTTTCCTTACAATCTTGATCAGAATGGAGTTGCAGAAAGGAAAAATAGAATAATTGAAGAATATATAGGACTATGATATTTGATCAATATCTACCAAAGTTTCTATGGGGAGAACATCAGTGACAATAGTACATATAAAATGTTGAATTCCTCATATAATCCTTGAGAATACGACACCTAAAGAAGCATTCATGGGGAAGAATCCATTTGTGGACCATGTATGAATATTTGGGTGTCCCACATACATCCATGTTCCAAAGGAAAAGTGAAAGAAATTATATTCTACAATCATTAAAGGGATCTTAATTGGCTACAATATTTCTTCAAAATAATATAGAATCTACATCAAGGAAGGAATACAAATTGACTTGAGCAGGGATTTCATATTCGATGAAAATCATGCCTACAAAATATCTAAGGATATTCCAATCGATTCTAATGACAAAGATATTTCACTATTTGAAGAATAAGAGCATCATGAAAAGACAACTTCAAACCAAGAAGAAGAAGAAGGATCAAATGATCATATTCAACCTGTAATTATTCATGAAATAAGGAAGAGGCCAAATTAGTTAAAATCTACACTTGAAGATGTCGAAGTACATGGAGCTACTAAAGGAACTTTTAGAGAAATAAAAGTACCAAATATATATTCAGGATATGCAACATATATGAAAAATTTGATGGAATATGAACCAACTACATTTGAAGAAGTTTCTCATCAAGAATAATGGAAGAAGGCGATGTGAGAAGGATATAATTCTATCATGAAGAATGGGGTTTGGGAAATCATTCCTATACCAAGTGAAACATCAGTTGTCACCTCAAAATGGATTTACAAAATCACACATGCTATTGATGGAAGCATAGAAAAATACAAACCTAGATTCCTTGCAAGGGGTTTCTCACAAAATGAAGGCATATATTATGAAGAAAATTGTGCTCCTACTACTAGGTATACTACTATAATATACTTGGTTTTGCTAGTTGCTACTATGGGATGAAATATCCATCAAATGGATGTAAAAACAACATTTCTAAATGGGACCATTGATGAAGAAGTATACATTGAACAACTGGAAGGTTTTGAAATAAATAGTAGAGATACACATGTTTCCAAACTCAAGAAATCCCTATATGGCTTGAAGGAATCTCAAAATATCCTAGGGCATGGTATGGATATGAAAATAAAAGAATCAAAGAAAATGATAACAACTGAATTTGAAATGAAATATATGGGATTTATGCACTATTACTTAGGTTTGGAAGTCTAGCAGAAACCTAGAGAGATATATTTGGGTCAAGGTAAATACATAATCGAGACATTGTAGAGATTCAGTATGATGGATTCCAATCCTATGACTACTCCCATGATCACTAATATCAAGAAGTTGAGAAGCTCTAGCTCAAGTCTTATCGATCCTACTAGCTATCATAAGTTTGTAGGTTCTCTGAAGTACCTGGTAAATACGTGTTAATTTTGAATAACTAGGTCCAAACTCCATGTTTTGATGCTCAGATGAATATTCAAATATCTTTATTGGATTTCTCTTTCGAAGAGGTGCAAGATCAATCTAAAGGTCATCTTGATCCAATGAGTAGAACATTTATTTTGAATTAATTCCATTTATGTGCAAGGTTGACCAGAATTGTAATGTAGGCTTAAAGCCCCAACAGATGTGTCACACACCCTCACTGATGGATATATATAGGTCAATTTTGGAGGTCATTTTCACCATCACTCATCACACACTCTCTCTCATCATCTGATTGGTTCGATCATCATCTTGGAGGCTCTTCTTCTCTCACATGTGGAAAAGTGCAGCAAAGGATTTTTTGGTTTTGACCTAGGGTTTCATCGCAGATTTGACCAAGGTTGACTTTGGTCAATGCATGGTCAAAATTACCTCAAACTCTCCCAAAATTCTGATTTTTGTATCTTGCATTTTTTGGCACAGAAATTGAGGCTCAACGTTGACTTTTACCTAGCTGCGTTGAATTTTGATGTTGTTGTTTTTGCATTGACTGTTGACTGGACAACGTTGAATTTTGTTGACTTTGGGTTGACTGTTATAGATCTTTCTGAGAGGGTTGTGTGACACATTTTGGTTGGATGATCATGTAGAGACTTTGCAGGTTGAAGCATCCTATTGACCGTCGTAAAATGCACCACAACAGATATATTTTGCTAATCAAGTTAAGTGTATTTTTGGCTTGTCTTCTATTGATCTATGGTATGTTCTATCAGCATTTTACTTTCTTGCTTATGTGATTGTTGTTTGATATTGGGAATAAAAGTAAATATGCATCAAGCATAGAACATCTATGAAAATTTACATGGTATCAGAGGTGAGGTGAAAACAAAGCCCAAGTTTGTAGCAATCACCGAAGAAGAGCATTTTTCAAGGACTCATGGGTACCTCAAACTATAATGGCTTCAAATCTGAGGAAAAGTTGACTGGGAAGGAATATTTCCATGCCTGGAAGATGACTTTGGATCTAATGTTGGAAGACCAAGATGTCATGGACTATGTGCAGGGTAAAATCCAAGAGCCTTCATCATCTACACTTGCTACCACCAAGTCAAAATATAGGAAGGGGGAAATCAAAGAAAAATTGATGATCGAGGATTCAATTCATAAGAGTATGGTTGCCTGAGTTAAACACATCCAAGGAGATGTATTACAAGTTGGTCAACATGTTCAAGGCCAAAAATGCAAATCAATTTTTTTTCTTTGAGAACCAACTGAAGAATCTGAAGAAAGGAAGGAATGAATCCGTTCAATCTTGTTTTCTGAAGTTGACTGAAATTAGAAAATGTTACACATGTCACAAGATTGACCAATATGCTAGAGAATGCCCTTATAAGAAGGATTCTCCTCAGGATGATGATAACATCAACAACGAGGAATGACAATCAAAGGAACAACAATTTCAAAGGAAGGAGGAAGGCTCCATCTGGTCGCTATGGAAATGGGAAACCTTTTAAAAGGTCGAGAAATTCCAGGTATGAGGAATCAAATGTTGTTTATGATAAACGAAATGAATTCATTCTTGTATCTTCCCTCTCTACTACATCTCCACTTGACATTATGGATGTCTGGTTGATTAATAGTGGTGCCTCAAGGCATCTTACTGGGTTTAAGGAAGCACTTTCTGATTTGGTGGAGAAGGATGTTATTATGAAAATTGTCCTTGGAGATAATGCCACATATCCCGTGAAAGGGACTGGGACTGTGACCCTCCACTTATCTCAAGGTCAAGTCCTCAGTTTACAAGATGTACTATATGTACTTGATTTGAAGAATAACCTTGTGTCTATTTCAGCCATGGAAGATAAATGTTTCAATGTGGCATTCGTTGATGGTAAGGTATGCATCTGGAAGAAGAGCTTCAAGGAATCTATCATGGTTGGGTTTAGAGTTGATACACTCTACCAGGTTGGAGGAATTCCACTGGGAGCGATGACATGTGATACTATCCGACAGACTGAACTATGGCACCGGAGGTTTGGACACCTTCATTACAAAGCCCTTCCCAAAGCAAGGAAGGTGGTGATAGGGATGCCCGAGTTCAAAAATGATCATGAAGGTGTATGTTAGGTTTGTGCCAAAGGAAAGCATATAAGGGGACCTTTCCCCTCAAGTGTCACAAATACATCTGATGTCTTCCAATTGTTACATTCTAATCTGTTTTGTATGCTGCCCGTAACATCCTTAGGAGGATGTTCATATTATATGATGTTTATAGATGAATTCTCTCGCAAAACCTGGATATACTTCCTGAAGAAGAAGGATGAGGCTTTCATGTGGTTTTGTACTTTCAAATCCATGGTGTATAATCAAACTGGGAATAAGATCAAGATTTTGAGGACCGATAATGGCACTGAATATGAGATGAACGAGTTCAATAACTTTTGCAAAGAAGCTGGCATCAAGAGGGAGACCGCAATCATATATACTCCTGAGAAAAATGGCATTGCTGAAAGAAATAACATGACCATTATGGAAGATGCCCATGCCATGCTATGTGACCAAAGTCTTTCGAAGTTTCTATGGGGAGAAACTGCGAACACTACTGTGTACATACAAAAATGATGCTCGAATTCTGATTTGGACTCCAAAACTCTCGAAGAGGTTTTCTTTGGTAAGAAACCTGACGTCTCACATTTTAGAGTTTTTGGTTATCCCATTTATTTTCTTGTGTCAAAAGAGAAGAGGAGCATGCTTGATGCTTCTTGGAAAAATGGAATGTTTGTGGGCTACAATGAAACTTCAAAGGATTATAGAGTCTCTATGTTTGGTCAAAGAGAAGTGGAGATATACCACGATGTTACCTTTGATGAAGATGCTTACCTAAGGAAAGTAATCAATCTTCCAATCTCTGAGGAAGATCATGAAGTAAGGCTTGCAAATGAGGAAGAACTGAAGGATGAGATGATGCTTGTTGAAGGACCGATGGACCCTATTGATCCACCTCCTTCAATGAAGAGAAGACCATCATGGCTCAGGGATACTCTCGAGGATGCCAAGAGACACATGGCCCCAAGGGGGACATTCCATGAAAGCAAGAAGCCGAATAGATACCAAGGGTATCTAGTAGCCATGAGTACAATCATACAATCTAAGCTTGGATATTTTGAAGAAGTCATAAAGCATCAAGTCTATAAGGATTATATGCACGAATAATATGAGTCCATTATGAAGAATGATGTCTGGGATGTGGTTCCAATACTAAAGTACAAAGCAGTTGTCACCTCAAAATGACTCTATAAGATCAAGCATGGATCTGATGGTAGTGTTGAAAAGTTCAAGGCAAGATTCGTTGCCCGAGGCTTCTCTCATAAGGAAGGCATAGACTATGTTGACATATTTGCACCTATGGCTCGATATACCACCATCCAATCTATCATAGCCCTTGCTACTATGCAAGGATGGATCTTCATCAGATGGATGTGAAGACCGAATTCTTGCATGGTGCAATAAAGGAAGAGGTGTATGTGGAGAAACCACTGGGGTTCGAATTTCAGGATCGAGACACCCATGTTTTCAGGTTGAAGAAAGCCCTCTATGGGTTGAAGCAAGCCCCCAAGGCTTGGTACAATAGGATAGATAGCTACCTGATGAGGCTGGGATTCATTCGTAGTAATGCTGATCCGAACCTTTACTTCAAGGTTGATAGAGAAAAACCTATAATTCTAGTGTTGTATGTGGATGATCTCTTCCTGAAAGGTGCTGACCCTCTCATTCATCAATGTAAGAGGGAGCTCACTTCTAAGTTCAAGATGAAGGACTTAGTACTGATGCATTGGAGGTGTGGGAGAGACCCGACGATATTTTCCTCTCTCAAAGAAAATACATTGTGAAGTTGTTGGAAAGATTTGTAACGGTGGACTGTAAGTCCGTGTTGACACCGATGGAGCTCAAATTTAAGAAGTTGAGTGATGACGCTGTTAGGCCCATGCTAGAAAATCCTACTGAGTATCGTCAACTCATAGGGGCCCTGATGTTCTTAGTGAACACCCGTCCAGATGTATTTTTTGCAGTGAACACTTTGAGTCAACACATGGTTGATCCTCATAATTCACTGGGTTGGTGCCAAGAATCTGTTGAGATATTTTCGGGGCATAATAAACCATGGGATGAGATACACTGTCGGTAGTATGACACTCCATGGATATACTGATGTCGATTGGGCTGGCAATGTGGTGGATCACAAGAGCACATCTGGATGCTACTTCACACTTGGGTCTGCTTCGATATCTTGGATGAGAAGGAATCAGAAGTCAGTGGCTTTGAGCACCAGTAAGGCTAAAACCATTTCAGTGAGTATGGCCTGTTGTGAAGCAGTTTGGTTGTGAAAGCTCTTCAGTGAGTTGTTCAAGCATGTGCTAGATACCACCTTTATCCTTGTTGAATCTTTCAGTTAAACTGAGAGGGGGGGTGAATCAGTTTAACACATACATAGGCTTTATAAATTTTTCACCAAACTTATTTATAGCTTAATATGTGAACAGTCTTAAAGTGTTGCAGCAATATTAAATTAATGTGACACCAAGCTTATTGTGGGAGCAGCAAGCAATTAAGCAGATTGAATGGATCATATCAACACATTAACAATACACATAGAGACAACAGATGTTAGTGGAAACCCATAAAGGGAGAAAACCACATATTATTATTGTTGTGATGCAAAGGCAAGCTCCAACTCCCTCTCACCACTGTTTTTTGTAGGAACCAACCTACAGGAGGCTCCAACCTCAGTCAGCTACAACTGACAGCTATCAAGCTTCAACTTGATAGGGAAGCTCCAACTTCCTCAAATTATCTAAAGAAATTTTTGTTGATTTACCTCAGATATCAGCTATGTTCTGTAGCATCTCTTCTGCTCCTCTCTTCCTTATCTTTTCTGCCTCAATATTCTATTCTCTGCATTCTCTATCCTTACTCTCTCTCTCTCTCTTATGCATATCATGTTGATATTATATATAGAGTTCCTCACATGACTGTTTGTATTTCACAAGGAATTTGGAGTGATCAGTCATGACTCTTTGGCTTCTATCTTCTCATTCCTCAATTTAAAATTATAACAATATGTACAAATTTCCATGCTACAGTGGGATTTTTCTTTTCCTTAGGATACTTGCCTTTGCATCACAAACAATATAAAACAAAAAAAATATTTACATTTTCAGTTACACATTTCAATTCCATTTCTGGACTTGGCTTTACTGGATTTGTCTTTTATGCAACTGTCCTGCCTCTTTGTTCCCTGTCATCTGCATATTCCACCTATTCACTGCACTTTTGAATCCCTTTGTTGTCCATCTCTTCAACTCTGCATTCTTTGTTTACCTTTGTCAGGTCTCATATTTCCTCTTTCTGTGTGCATATAACATGGATACAACAAATTTGTACTCAACCCAATTTCCAATCTGAGCAATTTCGAATTTAAGCTGAAGTTTACCTCCTTGAAGAATCTCTGACTTAAACCATAGTCGAATAGCTCGGACCAATCTATTTAGCATTGGTTAAATGACTAGGTTTCCACATATCACATATATGGTGAATTTTTCTTAACTCTCCCTTTATTAAAAAGGATGACCTTGCATTCTAACCTTCAACACTTATTTTAGTCCACATTCTGGTTACAATTTCTAAACTTAACCATCGCAAATATCACCAACTTAACTCGTTCTAAACTTCATATCTCAATCTTTGAATTGGGATTTTATATTCAACTGTGTATGGTTTAAAATAAAATTCAATGCTCCAGGCATGCGCGGAGGAAAACTTTGAATAGACCCACTCTATTAAATCAAATTACATTGGATTCATGGAGTTCAATTAAATTGACTTTCGCTCTCCATTTTATTCACCTTGCAATTTCATTCATGATCCAACGGTGGATAATTCATCGCTCTTTCAACCTCTGATCCTACGGAAATCACGCGGTTAACTTGTACGAGGGTTAATATTCAACAGTTGTGTGATGGACTGGGCCCCAGCGCTTAAATGGCCTTTCACATCTGACGGCGAAGAGCACGTAGCCTTGCTCCATATGATCTGACGGATATCGCTCGAGTTACTTGCACGACCGTTAATGTGCGATGGCGCACAATGAAAGTGGTTTTTCAACTTCGCCCAATGCCACATGTCAGCTTCTCTATGGAATCGCTCTGATTTCTTGAATACCACTTGCCTGACAAAAGCGGTGTGATTAAAACTGGAATCCCGTATTTACTGTTCACTCCGGTCGTGGTTCCTCTCCTTCGCTCAAGGTTCCATCCACCTTTATTATTTATGAGTTCTGCTCTTCTTTCTCAAGGTTCCATCCCTTTGTTCTGTCATTGCTACGTTTCTCTTAGTGTAATTGTCAAATTCCAGGTTGTAGCTATTCGAAAACATTGATACAAGCCATGTCAAATGTCCAATTAAAACGATCCCCACAGGGTTGGGTTCACGGCAATCAACCTCGGCATTTCATAGTTTCAACAATACGTGCAGGGCCATCATTTACAACGTATTCTATATACAGTCATTCAATAGAAATACTCTTCGTTATACAGTAGGCGCCTCATTCGACCAGTGGTATTTTACCCTCAACGCAGGTTTTAACACACATTCTCCATACACTTTCATCATTAAATAGGCAGGAAAATGTTAAGGATATTCATGACATTTTCTCATTGCCACAGGAATTTAATTGTTAGGAACCTCTATATATATATATATATATATATATATATATATATATATATATATATATATATATATATATATATATATATATATATATATACACATAGAATTTAATTCGATCACTGTATTGATAACCCTAAAACAATTTTTTTCTGGTTCTGGCCAAGTTCTCTTCAGTCCTTTTCGCAGGACTGTCTTCAATTAATAGTTTCCAATCTCTCTTTGAATAGAGTGAAGTTACATCATTGTGCCCACATCCACATACTTCAAACACGGAGACCCTTATAACAGAGTTTAAACATCACTGGTTCTCGTACAAGTTCTTATTGTAATCAAAGCTCTTTCATATAGAATTTGTTTCACCAACTTCCTGCCCTGCCTCTTTTCCAACTTCTTTGCCATCAATGACAACATTTTCAACAGTCTCCCCCTTTGGCATTGATGGCAATACACTTCCTCTGCTTTCCTTTTAAGACCCTTTCTTCTGTTGCTAGCTCTTCCTCCCCCTTTGACATCAATGGCAAGGGGTTGCACATCTCTTAGTGTAGACTCTGCCCTTTAATCCTTTGATCTTGAGGACTTGTTTCATGCTTCCTTTGCTGGCTGATCTCCCCCTCGAATGATATTTTCGTTTATGTTCTCCCCCTGAAACTGTGCTTTCTCTTCATATCATAGAGTATCATCTATAGATACTACCCCTAGTCTATCTCTCAAATACTCAAATGGTTCTCTAGCCAGAGGTTTGGTAAATATATCAGCTGTCTATTCTTTTGTTGGTACATACTCCAGTTTTACAATCTTCTGAGCCACCTGTTCTCGGAGAAAATGATACTTGATTGGGATATGTTTAGTTTTTGAGTGAAGTACAGGATTTTTAGATATACTTATAGCACTTGTATTATCACATTTGATTGAGATAGGTTCATCAACGCTTACCTTCATGTCTTGGAGGGTTTGCTTCATCCACATGACTTGTGTACAACATGCTGCTACTGCTATATATTCTGCTTCTACTGTAGATAGAGAGATAGATGTTTGTTTCTTGCTTAACCATGCCACCAGACTTTATCCTAGATAGAATGCACCTCCACTTGTACTTTTCCTATCATCCACACAGCTGGCCCAATTTGCATCTGTGTATGCTGTCACAGTGAAGTTTTTCCTTTTGGATACCAAAGCCCATATTGTGCAGTTCCTTGTAGATATCTGAATACTCTTTTGACTGCAAGAAGATGATTTTGTTTAGGTGCTGCTTGATATCTAGCCACTAGTCCTACTGCTAGCATGATGTCTGGTCTTGATGCTGTCACATACAATAGATTTCCTATCATGGATCTGTAGAGTTTTTGATCTATATCAGCAGATCCATCATCAGCACACAACTTGCATCCCATGATCATGGGAGTTGACACAGGCTTGCAGTCCTCCATTTTGAACTTTTTCAACATTTCTTTTAAGTAATTTTCTTGTGAGATGAATGTGCCTATGTTCTTTTGCTGAATTTGAAGTCCTAAGTAGAAACTGAGTTCTCCAATCATGGACATTTTAAACTCTGATTTCATCTCTTCTGCAAATCCTTTTGCTAGTTCATCTCTGTTGCTTCCAAACATAATGTCATCAACATATACTACAACAATCAAGAGTTCCTTTTCATGGGCTTTTATGTATAGATTGCTGTCTACTCCACCTCTCTTAAAGCCTTGTTTTTGCAAATATTTATCCAGTCTTGAGTACCAAGCACGTGGAGCCTGTTTCAGTCCATAAAGGGCCTTCTTCAGTTTGCACACATAGTTTTCTTTGTCTGTTAAGGAGAACCCTTCTGGCTGTTCCATGTAGACTTCTTCTTCTAGATCTCCATTCATAAATGCAAATTTCACATCTATTTGATATACCTTGAAGTCTTAGTAGCATGCAAAGGCCAGAAACATTCTAATGGCTTCCATTCTGGCTACAGGAGCAAATGTTTCATCATAATCAAGTCCTTCGATTTGTGAATATCCTTTGCAGACTAGTCTGGATTTGTTCCTGATTACCTGTCCTTCCTCATTCATTTTATTTTTGAATACCCATTTTGAGCCTATGACATTTTTCTCAATTGGTCTAGGAACTAGTTCCTAGGTATTATTTTTCTCAATTTGGTCCAATTATTCATTCATAGCATTCACCCAAGACTTGTCCTTGCTGGCTTCTTCAAATTTATTTGGCTCTATTTGTGATAACATGGCTATGTATACCTCTTCTGTTTGTTCAGTTAACTACCTTCTTGTCTGGACCCCTTTTCTCTTGTCTCCTATGATCTGATCTTCAGGATGGTTCTTCTGAGTGTATCTTGAGGGGGCTTTAGAGCTCAGCTCTGTATCTTTTGTTGTCTTGCTTGTTTCATCATCATTTTTATTTTCTTCTTCATGGTTGTCTGATGGACTGCAGCAGTCTGTATCTCCTGTGTTGTTTGGAAGTTCTTCATCAAATCTCACATCAATACTTTCTACTATTTTTTGAAGAGTCTTGTTGTAGCACCTGTACCCTTTACTTTTGGAAGCATATCCTAGAAAAATCCCTTCATCTGCTCTTGCATCAAATTTCCCAAGATTTTCATCATTATTCTTTATATAACACTTGCTTCCAAAAATTCTAAAATGTTTGATTGAAGTTGGCTTTCCAAGCCATAGTTCATAGGGAGTCTTGTCACTGCTTGGCCTTAAGTGAGCTTTATTAAGGATATGCACCGCTGTGTGTACTGCTTCTACCCAGAAGGTTTGAGGAATATTACTCTCTTGCATCATGGCTCTAGCAATTTGTTGAACAGATCTATTTTGTCTCTCTGCTACTCCATTCTGCTGAGGTGTCCCTGCAATAGTAAATTGTTGTTTTATGCCATATTCATTGCATAGATCTGCAAAGTCATAATCTGTGAATTCACCTCCTTTGTCCGATCTGATGCATTTTAGCTTGCATCCTGTCTGATATTTTGCTAATGCTTTGAATATTTTGAATTTGTCCAGAGCTTCTGATTTATTCTTGAGAAATGCAACCCATGTCATTCTGGAGAAATCATCTATTATCAACATGAAGTAGGATTCTCCACTTGGTGTTTTAGTTCTTGCAGGTCCACACAGGTCCATGTGCACAAGCTGGAGTGGTCTTCTTGTTGATAACTCATCTTTGGCCTTAAATGATGTGCGGGTCTGTTTGCCCAGTTGACAAGATTTGCAGATGGTATTAGAAGGCCTTTTTATTTCTGGCATGTCTCTGACAGCTTTCTTCTTGCTTAGTCTGATGATGTGATCGAAGCTGAGATGTCCCAACCTTTTATGCCATAACCATGACTCCTCAAGTTTGCTAAGATGACATGCTTCATCTTCTTCTTTCACAATGTAAACATTACTCTTTGTTCGAACTCCTTTGAGCAGAGTCTTACCTGTGGTGCTTGATCTGACTTCACAATCTTGTGCTCTAAAAATAACTTCACATCCTTTATCACACATTTGACTGACACTCAGCAAATTTTCTTTCAGTCCATCTACAAATAGTACATCTTGGGCCTTTCCTCTACCATTCTCTAGGTTGACTGAGCCTTTTCCTTTTATTTTTCCTGATTTATCATTGCCAAAAGTAACATTGCCAGATTTCTTTTCATCAAGAGTTATAAACTTACTTCTGTCTCTAGTCATGTGTTTTGAGCAGCCACTGTCCAAATACCATTGGCTTTTTAAGTCTTGAGCAGTTAGAGCCAAGTCACATTTATTCACCTTCTTTATCCACTGGAAGCATCCTTTTGTTAGGTAATTTTTGTGAGATGATGAACTACGTCTTCTGAGAGGACATTTGGAAGGCATATGTCCAACTTGATTGCATGCACAGTATTTGTTCGTAATTTTTGCAGAATTGTGAGTATGAACTAAATTTCTTTGATTCATAAACCCCCTTGAGGTGTTGAACATCAATCTTTGTTCGTACTTTCTACACTCAATAATCTTATGGCCAAATTCCTTACAATAAAAACAGTAACCATAGAAATTATTTGCATACCTGATGTAAGGTTGTCTTCTCCATTTGTTTGTTTGAGACAGACTCTTCATTGTTTGCATCTTTTGCTGGTTTTAATTACTCCTCATTGCATGACAATATGCAGCAATGTGTCCCTGATTGTGGCAGACATAGCAAGTGGCATTCTTCATAGGAAGGAAGAATCTCCTTTGATGGCTTCCAAGTTTGACATATTTAGGGGCATATAATCCTTTTTCTATTGTCATAGTATTTATTACCTTCTTTGTTACTAGAGGTTTCTGCTGATCTCTGTCTTCCTTATTACATGTTTTTTCTTTTGTAGGAATTGTCTGAGCTGCTTCATCATTCTTCTTTTCTTTTACAAAAATAATCTCTCTATTTTCCTTTTCTTTGCTTTTACTTGATTCTCCTTTATAGCCTATTCCTATTTTTATCATAGGAGATCTTTGAGCATCTAGAATTTCGTTTAACTTACTAGAGCTTGTTGTTTGAGAGGAATATGTAGACACTTTCCTCTTAGCATTTTCTAATTTCTTTTTCAGACATACAACTTCTTCTTCCAGCTTCTCTTGTTCTCGAATTTTATCCTTGATTTGCTGAAGTAACATGTCTTCTATCTTCTTGGCTTCTTCAAGCTCTACCTTCAGCTGCATGAGGGCTTCTGAATTTTTCTCTTCTCTCACATACTTGAGGAGAATGTCCTTTTGTTTTCTGCACTTTAGTTTGAGTCTGTCAATCTTCTCTAGAGCACTTCTTAGCTCCCCCTCAAGGTCGACTTCCCCTTCTTCTTCTACATCTTCTAGCAGGAGTCCTTCAAGTTATTCTATGGCCATCAATAAAAATTCAGAGGTTCCTTCTTCTCTTGAGGGTTCATCTGAGTCTTTAGATGTACTGTTGTCTTGTTGAGCATAGAAGGATTTTCTGCTGAGCTTCTTTCCTTTCTGCTAGTTCTTTGATGTATTTTTCTCTAATTCTTGGGTCTGATACCTTACTTTATTGAGAGGACATTTAGCTGCATAGTGTCCAACTCTTCCATAGTTAAAGCATTTGAAAGGAATTTTACCTTTGTATTTACCTGAGCCTCTATCTAGTTTCTTGACGAATTTTGCTTCTTCTTCATCCGAACCAGAACATATATCTTCCTCTTCTTCTTTCTTCTTTTATGTTTTAAAGGCTGCCTCCCTTGTACTTGGCTTCTTCTCTGGGAGCCTCATTTCATATGCTGTTAGATTTCCAAGTAGCTAGTTCATGGTCAAGGTCTCCCAATCTGTTGTTTCTTCTATTGCAGACACCTTGGGATTAAACTTGGGTGGAAGAGATCTCAGAATCTTTTGAACAATTACAACTTCTTTTATGGTTTCACCTAGAGCCTTCATGTTATTTACTATTTCTGCAACCCTTAGAAAGAAGCTAGCAATGTCTTCATCATCATCTATTTTTAAGTTCTCAAACTGGGCTCTATAGACTTGAAGTTTGGCAGTCTTGACCTTCTTGTCTCCCTCATGAATATTCTCCAGAGTGTCCCACATTTCTTTGGCAGTGTCTTTGTGCATTACTTTTATAAACTCTGCTTCACACAATCCATTTAAGATGGCATTCATGGCTTTTGCATTGGCTACAAAATCTTGTTTGGTTTCCTTTTCTGAGTCAGTTGCCTTTGGGGCATATCCTAATTCCACAGCACCCCAAACTTCTATTCCTAGAGACATTATGTATGTCCTCATCCTGATTTTCAAGAAAGCATAATTTGGACCTGTAAAGAAAGGGGATTTGTTGGTTGAGCATCCTTCTTTACTAGCCATTCTCAGGACTTAGAATCTCCTTTTAGTTGTTAAACTGTTACAAAGGAACCTGCTCTGATACCAATTGTTGAATCTTTTAGTTAAACTGAGAGGGGGGGGGGGGTGAATCAGTTTAACACATACATAGGCTTTATAAATTTTTCACCAAACTTATTTATAGCTTAATATGTGAACAGTCTTAAAGTGTTGCAGCAAATATTGTGAGAGCAGCAAGCAATTACGCAGATTGAATGGATCATATCAACACATTAACAATACACATAGAGACAACAGATGTAAGTGGAAACCCATAAAGGGAGAAAACCACATCTTATTATTGTTGTGATGCAAAGGCAAGCTCCAATTCCCTCTCACCATTGTTTTCTGCAGGCACCAACCTACAGGAGGCTCCAACCTCAGTCAGCTACAACTGACAGCTATCAAGCTTCAACTTGATAGGGAAGCTCCAACTTCCTCAAATTATCAAAAGAAATGTTTGTTGATTTACCTCAGATATCAGCTCTGTTCTGTAGCATCTCTTCTGCTCCTCTCTTCCTTATCTTTTCTGCCTCAATCTTCTATTCTCTGCATTCTCTATCCTTACTCTCTCTCTCTCTCTCTCTTATGCATATCATGTTGATATTATATATAGAGTTCCTCACATGACTGTTTGTATTTCACAAGGAATTTGGAGTGATCAGTCATGACTCTTTGGCTTCTGTCTTCTCATTCCTCATTTTAAAATTATAACAATATGTACAAATGTCCATGCTATAGTGGGATTTTTCTTTTCCTTAGGATACTTGCCTTTGCATCACAAACAATATAAAATAAAAAAAATATTTACATTTTCAGTTACACATTTCAATTCCATTTCTGGACTTGGCTACACTGGATTTGTCTTTTATGCAACTGTCCTGCCTCTTTGTTCCCTGTCATCTGCATATTCCACCTGTTCACCGCACTTTTGAATCCCTTTGTTGTCCATCTCTTCAACTCTACAGTCTTTGTTTACCTCTGTCAGGTCTCATACTTCCTCTTTCTGTGTGTATATAACATGGATACAACAAATTTGTACTCAACCCAATTTCCAATCTGAGCAATTTCAAATTTAAGCTGAAGTTTACCTCCTTGAAGAATCTCTGACTTAAACCATAGTCGAACAGCTTGGACCAATCTATTTAGCATTGGTTAAATGACCAGGTTTCCACATATCACATATATGGTGAATTTTTCTTAACTCTCCCTTTATTAAAAAGGATGACCTTGCATTCTAACCTTCAACACTTCTTTTAGTTTTCATTCTGGTTACAATTTCTGAACTCGACCATCGCAAATATCACCAACTTAACTCGTTCTAAACTTCATATCTCAATCTTCGACTTGGGATTTTATATTCAACTGTGTATGGTTTAAAATAAACTTCAATGCTCCAGGCATGCGTGGAGGAAACCTTTGAATAGACCCACTCTATTAAATCAAATTACATTGGATTCACGGAGTTCAATTAAATTGACTTTCGCTCTCCATTTTATTCACCTTGCAATTTCATTCATGATCCAACGGTGGATAATTCATCGCTCTTTCAACCTCTAATCCTACGGAAATCACGCGGTTAACTTGCATGAGGGTTAATATTCAACAGTTGTGTGATGGACTGGACCCCAGCGCTTAAAAGACCTTTCACATCCGACAGCGGAGAGCATGTAGCCTTGCTCCATACGATCCGACGGATATCGCTCGAGTTACTTGCATGACCGTTAATGCGCGATGGCGCGCAATGAAAGTGGTTTTTCAACTTCGCCCGATGCCACATGTCAGCTGCTCTATGGAATCGATCCGATTTCTTGAATACCACTTGCCTGACAAAAGCGGTGCGATGAAAACCGGAATCCTGTCTTTACTGTTCACTTCGCTCGTGGTTCCTCTCCTTCGCTCAAGGTTCCATCCGCCTTTATTATTTATGAGTTCTGCTCTTGTTTCTCAAGTTTCCATCCCTTTGTTCTGTCATTGCTACGTTTCTCTTAGTGTAATTGTCAAATTCCAGGTTGTAGCTATTCGAAAACATTGATACAAGCCATGTCAAATGTCCAATTAAAACGATCCCCACAGGGTTGGGTTCATGGCAATCAACCTCGGCATTTCATAGTTTCAACAATGCATGTAGGGCCATCATTTACAACGTATTCTATATACAGTCATTCAATATAAATACTCTTTGTTATACAGTAGGCGCCTCATTTGACCAGTGGTCTTTTACCCTCAATGCAGGTTTTAACGCACATTCTCCATACACTTTCATCATTAAATAGGCAGGCAACTGTTAAGGATATTTAGGAAATTTTCTCATTGCCGCAGGAATTTAATTGTCAAGAACCTCTATATATATATATATATATATATATATATATATACACACACATAATTTAATTCAATCACTGTATTGATAACCCTGAAACAATTTCTTTCTAGTTCTAGCCAAGTTCTCTTCAGTCCTTTTCGCAGGACTGTCTTCAATTAATAGTTTCCAATGTTTCTCTTTAAATAGAGCGAAGTTACATCATTGTGCCCACATCAACATACTTCAAACACGGAGACCCTTATAATAGAGTTTAAACATCACTAGTTCTCGTACAAGTTCTTATTGTAATCAAATCTCTTTCATATAGAATTTGTTTCACCAACTTCCTAGCCTGCCTCTTTTCCAACTCCTTTGCCATCAATGACAAAATTTTCAACAATCCTCTGTGATAACTAGAGTGGGATTCGGTTGTCTGAGAATCTCGTGTTCTATGATCGACCCAAACATATTTATATCAGGTACCACTTTATCCGGGATATGGTACAGCGAGGCGACGTAAGGCTCAATCAATAGGAATTGATGAGCAGGTCATGGATATTCTCACAAAGCCCTTGGGGAAGGTCAAGTTCCTAACCTTATGTGAGAATCTTGGTATCATGGAATGACCCTATGTTGAGCGTCCTATTAGACGATGAGCTCTGGGAGCTCCAAGGGGCTTTGGGGATAGCTTGGAGCTATAAGCACTCAGAGAGCTAGGATTTCTGAACTGTGTGGTGCTTCTGCCCCACCATTATGATGCTGATTTGGTTCACCTCTAATGATCTATGCCCTGTATGCATCCTACCCATAGAGTCATGGACTCATAGGAAGTACCTCTCATTTGGATAGTGAGGTGGGAAAATCTAGAGACTAGTAGCAAAGATCGATGGACGCATCAGATATTATTGTACTCTCTATGTCTAGGATGTCACGTGTCCAACCACTTGATGTGGGATCAAGTCTAGTGAGTTTTTGGATCTCCAACTGACTTCGGGTTAGTTAAACCAACTTTTGGTTGGTATGTGACTCCTTTTATTGCTATAGAGGTTTCGAACCTCTAAGTTGAATTTGTTAGTCAGGAGTGATGTCTTTGTGACTCACCTTTTGTTCTGAAATAAAGAAGCCAGCAAAGCAAGTTACGACGGGATGACGCATGATGTTTGGATGGCACATGTGGATGGAGTTCCCCCTAGTTGAGAGGGAGTGTTAATTTTTTACAACTAGGTACAAACTCCATGATTTGATGCTCAGATGAAGATGCCAATATTTGTATTGGATTCCTCTTTCGTAGAGGTGCAAGATCGATCTAAATATCATCTTGATCTGATGAGCAGAACATTTATTTTGAACTAATTCCACTTATGTGCAAGGTCGGCCATAATTGTAATGTAGGCTTGAAGCCCCAAAAGATGTGTCACACAACCTCACTAATGGATATATATAGGTCAACGTTGGAGGTCATTTTCACCATCACTCATCACACATTCTCCCTCATCATCTAATTTGTTCGATCATCATCTTGGAGGCTCTTCTTCTCTCACACGTGGGAAATTGCAACAAAGGATTTTTTGGTTTTGACCTAGGGTTTCAGCGCAAATTTGACCAGCATTGACTTTGGTCAACGCATGGCCAAACTAACCTAAAAATATCCCAAATTTATGATTTTTGCAGTCTGCATTTTTTGGCATATAAATCGAGGCTGGACGTTGAATTTGTCCTAGATGCGTTGACTTTTGATGCTATTGTTTTTGCATTGACCGTTGACTGGACAACGTTGACTTTTGTTGACTTATGGTTGACTATTATATATCTTTCAGAGAGGGTTCTGTGACACATTCCGGTTGGCTAACTATGTAGATATTTTTTTGGTTGAAGCATCCTGTTGACCGTCGTAACGCACCGTAACATATATATTTTGCTGATCAAGTTAAGTGTATTTTTGGCTTGTCTTCTGTCGATCTATTGGTATGTTCTATCAGCATTTTATTTTCTTGTTTATGTGATTGTTGTTTGATATTGGGAATAAAAATAAAGTTTCATCAAGCATAAAAACATCTAATAAAATTTACAATACAAGACTTTATATATGTTTTGCCGTAAATGTTCTTAATCAATTTCAGCTAGAGCCTCGTCATGTCCATTTGTTGGAGCGGGGTCCCTTGGGGTTATTTTTGATAAAAAAAATTATATATTATTTTTGTGTGCACTACGCGGAAGAGTCAAAGGGGCTTTGGGGCAGGTCAAAGTCCCTATTTTATGTAAATGGGTTTTAAGGGAAAACTATGGGCCTCAAACCATGGTTTGAAACCATAGTATATGTGCACCATGATTGGTATAAATATAGATAGTTCAAGTCATTAAAGGAGAATATCATGCTTATGTTGATGAACATTTTGTAAGGATTTCAGTCTAAGTCTAGGTTTTTGGGTAGAAAGGCTCATGCTGGCTGTGTGCGTGGATACATAGTCCTCTCTGTGTGTGGAATTTGTTGGCTATGTGTGCAGAAGGGTAACTTGTAAGGGAAGTGTCAATGTACTAGAACTATTGGATATATTAATGCAAAATTTGTTTTGGCGAACTGAATCAAACGTGTTATGTGTTTGATGTGTTACTTATCTGATTATTTTGAATATGTTATGTTATTACTTTGAGATGAAAATTGGTTTTGTGATTGCACATTTACTTTTGTTTATGAACAAATGAATCTGCACGAATAGATCACATATTTTATGCCTGAGTATTAGTTGATGGTTAAGTACATGATTGATGAATATATGTGCTTAAGTGTATCTATTACTGTGTGCGAAGACATATACATTGCATGTTGGGATAATCTGCGACGAATATCTGTGATTCTTTTATCTATTTATGCACGCAACTATTCTAAGTTTTTTTACAAGTTTGTTTAGGGCCATCACATCAAATTATTTCTCAAGGTATGGAAACCTAGTTCCATCACCCCCACATATTGCTTTGGGTGAGACTTTGATTTGAGCAAGAAGGTCATTTTCGAAAGGGCCAGTAGTTGGAGGGTTTGTTGGTTGCGCAATAAATCTGAACCTGGGTCAGGACCCCTCAAGCCAACACCACTGGATAGTTGCCAAACATATTTTGAGATATCTATGTGGAACTATACATCACTTCCTGAAGTAAGATGGGAAAGAATTCAAGTTAATAGGTTTTATTAATTCTGATTGGGGTGGCAGTGATATTGATGGAAGAAGAACAATGGGTGGATGTTTCAGTTTGGGATGTGCAATGATTTCATGGATGAGTATAAAACAATATCATGTTGTGTTAATTAGTGATAAAGTAGAATATGTTGCTTCATGTGAAGTAGGAAAGGAAGTTGTTTGGTTGAGAAATTTTTTTTCATATTTGTTTGAAAAACCTCCAGACCCTATGATGATAAATTGTGATAATCAAAGAAACACCTAGATGTATGAAGACCCCATATTCCATGCAAGGAAGAAGAATATCAATAATAAGTACCACTATATTAGGAGCTTGGTACAATATGGGGTCATGAAGCTACAATATATTCCAACATATGAACAAGTAGTTTATGTTCTAATGAAGTCTCTTCCGAATAAGAAGTTTGAATATTTTAGAAGCATGCTTGGGTTAGCGATATTATATATTTGGTTGATAAGGAGAGATGAAGAATATAATGGTAAGATGCTTAGGACATTAGGGGAATTTTGAGGTCTAAAATGGGCCTCCTAAGGAAATTATAAAATAATAGTGGAAAAATCAAATAAGATTTGATGACATCATCAAATTTTAGAGGGAAAAATGAAAAAACTACTTTTTCAACTCATATTTTCAACTTATCTCCCAAAATTTTAACTCAAATTTCGAGCAGGAGTACTCGTTGGATGCGAAATTTAATTCCCCATCCAAGGAGTACCCATGTTGCATACTTTCGATGGGTCCTACTAACGAAAAATGAGAAATACATAACAAAATGTGATTACAATTACGTTTTTTTTATGTATTTCTCATTTTGGTTAATAATTCATCAGTATACCTTTAGTACTCTTGGATAGTATTAAATCGCGTCCAAGCAGTACTCCGGCTCGAAAGGTTGAGTAAAAACACAGGAGATAAGTTTAAAATACGAGTTGAAAAAATAGTTTTATTATTTTATTATTTTTTAATATTTTTACTTTTTTATTCCAAAAATGGTGAATCATCCATTATGGATGACATCATCATCTTGAATCCTATTGGTTCTTATAAAGTTTATTTTGGTTGTTCATTTTTCTTAGGAGGCCCATTTTAGACCTCAAAATTCCCCTAATGAATATGGTTGGCCTATGTGTTGATGTTTATATCTCGAAGAGGGAGGGTTGTGTTGGTCATGGAGCTCCGACCTTAGATGTGCACCTAGATCCCTGGGTTGTGATAGAGCTTAAAATCCTGATGGTAGCTAGAGTTGGATAAATCTTGATTCCCCTTAGTCCCACCTACATATATTAACCTACTTAGGTATCTAGTCCAAATCACTGAGTGTGCTAGAACTCTTCGTATTTCATTTCATTTTGAAAATATTCCATGTACTCTTATATGTATATAACCATGAATACCTCCCTTATTAAGAGGGCATGTTGAAGAATGTAACTAGCTTCCGTCTTCATAATTATACTTGTCAAAAAGAAAATTTATTATTAAAAAAATGACTTATTAAAGCCTTAAGTTTTATTCTTGGGTCAATGTTTTCTAGGTAAAAGCCTCCATTGAAGGCTTTTAGGTGTTTTCTTGAGTCATTTGAGTCATTTTTGTTCTTATTAGACCATTCTTGGGATTTTTTATCATGTAAAATAACTATTTTTTATTCAAAAAAAATATTTGTCACCTCCACACAAAGTCAGCCCTGTTCCCAAGAAGTTGACCTGCATGAGGGAAATTTGACCTAGTAGAAAGGCTACATAAGGAGAGGTAATTCAACCTGTTTCACTCACTCACTCAACAAATTCGATCTACAAGAAAAGGAAGTAGAAAAAGAGAGCGAAGAATCTCGAGAAGGACGAAGTTTTCTAGGAAGACCTGAAATGAGTTTTGTGCTATCTTTCTCTCACACATGCAAATTTTTTTGGGTATTTGTTAGGGACAAAAATCTAACTACCGTAGGTCCCAAATTCTAAAGCTAGGGGTCAAATTTCTGCTCTTGGGAGGCCAAAATTATAGACATAATTTTCTATTGAGAAATCGTTACTTGTAGTATTTTTTCAAGATCATCTGTTGCAGAGAATGGTTGACTTGGTGGTTTGAGGAGGCATTTTTCTAGGTCTAATAAGTCTGGGAGTGTCTCATCTTGATCTGAATCTACTAAGCACCATATAGGTGTTTTTCCGTGGCTAAGCACCTACATATTGTGTCTCTTATTCTTGTGATATTCATACACATATAATTTGGCAATTTCTTGATGAAAGATAAACAAATTAAGAAGTAAAAGAAGTCAACATAATTCACAAGTAATTATCAAGAAAGAGGAATGAAACCCTAAATCCTACTAGCATTGATTTATCAACATATGGCATGTATTCTAACTCCTCGCGATTACAAAGAAATGAATTTTTGAATATTCATTATACATTTTTTTAGTTGCACTAGTCGACCCTAACCCAACATCCAAATGCACTATAAATAGGAATGAGAAGGAGAATTTCTAACCACTTTAATCAAGCATTTAGTTCAACATTTAGGAGAGTGAAGGAGTGGGTCTGAAGTTCATACCTCATGAACCAAGAGGAAGTGAAGTGAATCTAAGTAGAAGTAGCTTTATGTGGAAGGGTTTTGGCACATATTTTGAAGGGCTTTTTACATTGGTCTTGGGAATTATTTCTAGTTTGTTTTTTTGGAAAATGAAACTAGGTTCAGTCTTCATAATTATCTTTGTACTTATGTCATTATATTTTATGTAAAATCAAAATAAAGAAAAATAAATTGTATTTTTCAAGCATGGGTTTCATGCTCAAGTCAAATTATTATTTTATTTAAGTGTGTTCTTCATGCTCATTATTGTTTTCATTGGTCAAAGTCAAAGGATTATTTGTAGCCTGGAAAAAAAAAATTCAATATGTAATTTTAGTCAAAGTTACCTCTAAACTCCAAGTAGGTCCTACCCCATAAGACATGTCTATTCGAACTCCTATGGACAATATAAATAGAGGGTGAACTGATCCCATTTGGACACACAAAATTTGCTTGATCTATTTTAAAATATCGCAAAAGGAAGGAAGGCCAAAGTTTGAAATTGACAAGTAAATAAGGGTTTTTCTCTGAAATTGACAAGTAAATAAGGGTTTGTCTCTGAGCCTTGAAAAACCTCTTGTTGAGGGTTTATTATTGATTTTGTGCATGTTGTTGGTCTCTTTTTTTTTTGATGTATTTTCTATGTGGAAGGATGGTTTTAATTCGCATGTTGAAGGTTGGAGTCTTTCTATGGTTATGGGTCTTGGATGTCTCGCTTTGATCTAATTCTCTAAGAAGATATTTCTTGTAGGTTTCCACCCTTATGGGGTTTTTCTCCTAGCTATTGAAAATGGAAACAAGAAATATTGAAAATGGCTTCTGATTTATTTTTTTCCTTAATTAAATTAGAATTAAATTGTAATTCCACATCACATGACATCTTGTAAGTGTTAACTGATTTGGGAAGACTTATTTATCTCAATAAATTTGAGTTATAGGTCAAACTAGAGGCATGTAGGGTGTCTCCTACTTTTTAGGAGCCTTTGTTGAGCTATTTTTGAATCGTAATTAGTTAACTCAAGTATTTGAGTTAAAATCAGTTTAACTAGTTCTAACTGAGAGATGAGCTAGTGATAGGTCCAGTGAATTAAATCAGATTTAATTCAAATTCATTGATCAATAAGATAAATTATAATTCACTATAAATAGTTGTTTCATGTCAGTTCTAAGGAAGGCCCAGTTGAGATTTTTTATGTAACTATCTCACAAATAGAATAAAAGATAGATCAATGACTTAAAAATCAGCCTCTTTCGGGGGGGAACCTCCTTTACATTACATAAATGAATAATACTTGGATGATACAAATGAAAAAAACTCATTTCTATATATAGGAGTCCAAGGGGTCACAATATAATCCTAGCCAACATAACAATAAGAATGTAAGAACACAAAAATAACAATAGTGGGCTTCTATGGGGCACAGAAATATGGGGACTACATGGGTAAAACAATAACAATAAGGGGGCTACAATAACAAAAGAAATAAGGGGATGCACTAGTATTATATGGAAATAGCATTCCCCTCTCCTTCAAAAAAATGTTTTCCTCAATGCTTGAGTAGTTCTGGATGCTTCTGTATAAAATTATCATCCTCCCATGTTGAATCTTCAACGGGTAAGTTCTTCCACTTGATGAGATACTCTGAAATTGATCGATTTCATAGTTGTCGAGTTGATCTAGATTTATGCAAGAACGAAACAGAATAAACATATAACCATAAATACAGAGATGCAGTGAGAATAACACTTCATTTCATTAATATCAAAGAACTGAAATTTGCTTACAGACAGAAAGGAAATAAAACTAGCTAGGGCACTGGTAGCTATCTCTGAGAAGAGATGTGGCGGCTACAAGCCTCTGAACTGAGTTACAATGAGGCTCTAGGGCCTATTTATTATTTAGAAATAATGGGAAATCCTAACAACCAAAACCCTAACCCTAGGAGATGAAGCGCCAAAACTATGGGCCCCGTTTGGGTAAATTGGTGTTTCAACTTCCTAGGAGTGTAACTTTGGCATACGATCTCCGTTTGATGCATACCATACGTCGTTAGAAAGATCTATCCGAGGACTACAAATTTGGAACAAGCAACATCGGTCCATGGACCCATCTTTCTCTCCGTTTTGCCAAAAAACGTTGTTTAGGGCCTCAAAACGACTCCGGAAGTTTAGGACCCGAAAAACTGCTAAAAATAGTAAGTTGTGCCAAAAATGAAAAACTAAAAGAGACAACAGTGGGGCCCCAAGTGGAATAGGCGGGTGACCACCAATATCCACCTGGATCATTCCTCCCCCCTTAGGAAGCAATGGTCCCCATTGCGTTAAGTTCCTCCATGAGATGAGGAAATTTTTGCTGAACTTGGTCCCTGGTGAACCACTTTCCTTGGTGCAGGAGTTGGCCAGCTTTGACAACCCGATACAGTTGGATCTTCTGTTGGCAAGTGTTCTTCATTTGCATGTCCATGATACAATCTGTGGTGGCATGTTCCATGCAGTCTAGGTTTAACTCTGTTGGTGTGAGTTGTTTTGCAATGTTTGAGGTGTCCAGTAGAGGTGGGAAGTAAGGACGAAGGCGATCCACATTGAAGACTGGGTGCAGACCAAGGAATGGTGGAATACTGAGCTCGAAGGCATTGTTCCCTACAGCCTTGGTGATGGTGTATGGCCCGTATCGGAGCGGGCGAAGCTTGCGGTGGGGTCCAGTGAGGTGCTCCTTCTGCAAATGTAGCCATACTTTGTCGCCCACCTGGAAGTTGTGTGGCACCCGGTGTTGATCATGGCGTTGCTTATACTTCGCAATGGCTCTATCCAATATATCATGAACCTGTTGGTGGATGTGTTGAATGCGCTTGATGAAGCTACTTGCTTTATCAACTTCAGATTGGACATGAGCTGAATCGGCCTGAGCAGCTGCAAATGGCATGGCTACGTCAATGGGACATAGTGGCTGGAATCCCAAGCCCACCTGAAAGGGGCTATGGCCAATTGAACTGTGGAGAGCCCGGTTATAACTATGTTGTACATAGGGAAGGCTCTCGTCCCATGTGCGTGGATGCTTTGAATTGTACATGCGCAGAATGTGTACAATCATTCTGTTGATGACCTCTGTCTGGCCATCTGTTTGGGGATGGAAAGCTGTGGACTTGGTGAGCTTTGTGTCCAACATTGACCAGAGGCTGGACCAAAATGTGTTGAGGAACCTGCTATCTTGATCTGATATGATAGACTGTGGGATCCCAAAGTGCACCCACACTCGTTCAAAGAAGAGTTTAGCAGTGGCTTCTACTGTGATATTCTTCTTGCAGGGCGCCATAATGGCCATCTTCGAGAATCTGTCGACGACCACAAAAACACAGTCATTTCCCTGCTTAGTAGAAGGCAGGCCCGACATGTAATCCATGGAGATGGATTCCCAAGTTCGACTAGGGGTAGGTAGAGGAGTATATAGGCCTTGCTTCTTGATGGTCGGTTTGGCAATGGCACAAGCAGTGCAGGATCTGATGTGCTTCTCGACATCCTTTTGAAGGTTCGGCCAATAGAAATACTTCTGTAGTATTGCTACTGTTTTCTCGACCCCGAAATGCCCAGCGACTCGACTGTAGTGTGCTTCCCATATCATCTTGGCACGCTCGCTTGAAGGAACACAAAGGTGTCCCAAGTGACATAAAAGTGCATCTTGGAGGTGAAAATTTGGAACTTGCGTGCCCCCCAAGAGTGCCTTGTAAGTGTGGCTGAATTCTGGGTCACTCTCATAGAGAAGCGACCAATCAGAAGTCTCGTGCCCACAAGAGTTGAGCACGGTGGTGAGCGCCACGATCGGTGGTCGGCTGAGGCAGTCTGCAACATTATTGGTGCTACCCTTCTTGTACTTGATGTTCAAATGAATCTGTTGCAGATATGTGGACCACTTCTGATGGCGATCATTCTGCAACTTCCCTTGTGTCTGTATGAACTGCAGGGGCCGGTGGTCTGTGTGGATGATTGTTTCCTTCCCCAAAATGTAATGCTTCCATTATCGACAAGCTTGCACAATGGAATACATTTCTTTGTCATAAGTGGGATACTTGCGAACTGTGTCAGACAATGTCTCACTGTGATATGCCACTAGATGTCCCTGTTGAGTAAGAACTGCCCCAATAGCATAGTCAGAGGCATCTGTCTCGATCTCAAATGGCTGCTGCAAGTCTGGTAAGGTGAGCACTGGGGCAGAACAGAGGCGATTTTTCAATTCTTTGAACGCCTTTGGTTGAGGTTACGACCAAAAGAATTTTTCTCTCGCTCCTCCTTTGGTGACTTGACTCAAGGGCCAAGTGATATGAGAGAATCCCGACACGAATCTACGGTAGAAATTAGCAAGACCCAGAAAGCTGCGAAGCTCTGTTATAGTAGTCGGGGCTGGCCAATCCCGAATGACTTGGATCTTGGCTGGATCCACATGCACCCCCCTTTAATCAATAATGTATCCCAGATATTGAACCTGGGTCATGCCAAATGTGCACTTCTCCAAATTGGCACACAACTTGTGTTGCCACAGTGTTTGGAGGACTTGTCGGATGTGATGAAGGTGCTCTTCCCAAGTCTTGCTGAAGATCAGAATGTCATCCAAGTACACCACTACGAATGAGTTGGTGAATGGCCGCAAGATGTCGTCCATCATCCTCATGAAGGTTGCAGGAGAATTCGTCAACCCGAAAGGCATGACCAGCCATTCAAAAAGGCCTTCCTTAGCTTTGAAGGCAGTCTTCCACACATCAGAGGGTTCAATTGGTACCTGGTGATACCCAGACTTCAGGTCGATCTTACTGAAATATTTTGCACCTTGGAGTTGGTCCAGAAGGTCATCAATCCGTGGGATTGGGTACCTATTCAGGACAGTGATCTTGTTCAGCGCCCGATAGTCAATACAGAGTCTCCACGTCCCATCCTTCTTCTGTACCAACACGATCGGGCTCCCACAGGGCGATGAACTTGGTCTGATGTGACCTTTCTGCAACAACTCCCGAATCTGCCTCTTGATTTCATCATTCTCTAGAATAGAGCGCCGATAGATCGGTCCATTAGGTAGTGGCGCACCTGGGGTCAGATCAATCAGGTGCTTGACCTGACAGTGCAGAGGAACCCTTGTGGGTGAGGTGAATATGTCCCCGTACTCCTCCACAACCTTATCCATTTGTTGTTGTTGTGTAGAGGAGCCCTGTCTGGAGGTCGTGGCCATAGTCTTCTTCTTGCCCTGGGGGCGGATCATCAGGAAAACGAATTTCCTGGTTTGGAAAATGAGCTTACTGCATTGTTTTGCAGTAACCAAAGAGATAGCGGCAGGAGGTGGTACCTCTGGTATCCTGTACAACTTATTTCCCAAAGTAACAATAACAGCACGAGGCCGAGACTCATACACGGCATGACGCTTCCACAAGTATGGTTGTCCTAATAATACATCAGAAACATCAATAGGAGCAACGTCACATAATACCTCATCCGTGAAGGGCTTGATGCTATAGGGAAGCCGACACTGCCGGCTGACGCGGAGATCTCGTCCTTGGTGAAGCCACCCGATGGTGTATGGATGTGGGTGAGCTGTGGTCGGCAAGCCCAACCGCTTCACGGCGTCTGCTGAAATGAGGTTCTTTTGGCTCCCATTGTCGACAATGAACTGTACAGGGGAGCCCTTTACCCACATCTGGGAGTGGAAGAGGCGTTCCTCCTCCTCTGGATCTTCTGGTTCCTCCTTCTGGACCTTTGTAGTGGCAACAGTGGCGTTGGGCTCCGCATCAATAATCTGTTTCCCTTTTTCATTCCCCTTTTCAGGTTCCGATTCGGAGTCGGAGCATGCATCTGACTCAGAAGCCCTCATCTCGGCCACTAGCGACTGCTTGGCCCGACACTCACTTGTGTTGTGAGTGGAGCTCTTATGGAACTCACACCACTTTCCCGTGTCCTTCTTTAGCTTTGCGGTGCTGTTATTTTCTTGTGGCTTTGATGAGTTTTCTTTAGCCGTCATGCCTTGGCTCTGTCCTTTGTTCTGCGGTTTGGAAGCACCTTTCCCTTGCTTTTGATTCATAGATCCAAAGTCTCGCTTCTTCTGCTTGAATTTCTGCTCAATCTTGGCAGCATACCGGTATGCCGTACCAAGCGAGGAGATGTCGAGGAACTCCATTTCCTCCTGAATGTATCTGTGCAGACAGCTGCGATACTTTAGCACCAAATGTTTCTCTGAATCTTTGATACCCAACTTTGTGCGCCGGGTATGGAACAGATTCGTCAGCTCATGCACATCTTGATCCCTTTGTTGTCGCAGCGTGGTCCATTGTATGTACTTGTCCTCATAGCTCCCCACGGGATAGTACTGTTCCTTGATGGCGTCTCGGAAAGAATTCCAAGTTGGTATGGCCGAGAACAGAGAGGGTTCTGTCTGGTCCTTGTTCTCACAGTAGGTTTCCCACCAGTCCTTAACATGGGGGGTAGCTTTGAGGAGTGCAAAAATAATCTTCTCCCGGTCTGAAAAGTCATGAACCAAGAAATATCCTTCTAACAGATTCAACCATCTATCTACGGCATTTGCATCTATTTGACCCTCAAATATGGGAATGTCAAAATTTACTTGTACCTTAAAAGGAGTCGCGCCTCCAGAGTGGCTACTGGATGCAGATGCGCTGTCGGTGGGTAGCCGTTGAAGGATCTGAGCAAAGTTATCCATCATCGCATTCCTTTGTTTTTCGAGGGCCTCCTCGAGCAATATTTTGACAGGATCTCCTACTCCCTCATCTTTCTTTTCATCCCCCATGGGCGTCTTTCAAGGTTTGCAAGGCTGATCTTGCAAAGGTTCCACCAGATCGAGCCTTAGCTCCTTATACCCCGACCTCGTTGGGGACATGCAAAGAAGGATCAAGAAAAAGTAGACCGCTCTGATACCACTGATCTAGATTTATGCAAGAACACAAAAAATAAAAATATAACCATAAATACAGAGATGCAGTGGGAATAACACTTGATTTCATTAATATCAAAGAACTAAAATTTGCTTACAGACAGAAAGGAAATAAAACTAGCTAGGGCACTGGTAGCTATCTCTGAAAAGAGATGTGGCGGTTACAGGTCTCTGAACTGAGTTATAATGAGGCTCGAGGGCCTATTTATTATTTAGAAACAATGGGAAATCCTAAACAGCCAAAACCCTAACCCTAGGAGATGAAGCGCCAAAACTATGGGCCCCGTTTGGGTAAATTGGTGTTTCAACTTCCCAGGGGCGTAACTTTGGCATACGATTTTCGTTTGATGCGTACCATACCTCGTTAGAAAGATCTATCCGAGGACTACAAATTTGGAATGAGAAACATCGATCCATGGACCCATGTTGCTCTCCATTTTCCCAAAAAATGTCGTTTAGGGCCTCAAAACGGCTCCGGAAGTTCAGGACCCGAAAAACTGCTAAAAATAGTAAGTTGTGCCGAAACTGAAAAACTAAAAGAGACAATGGTGGGGCCCCAAGTGGAATAGGCAGGTGACCACCAATATCCACCTGGATCACGAGTTCTTGTTTCCATGACTGCTTCAGGTTCCAATATTATTTTTCCTTCCTCGTCAAGTTCTGGCAATGTTGTTTGAACTAGGAGCTTGTCACTTATAACCTTCTGTAAGCATGAAACATGGAAAATTGGGTGCACTTGGGAAGATGCAGGAAGCTCCAATTTGTATGCCATAGTACCAATATTTTGCAACACCTTTTAAGGACCATAATACTTTGGTGATAATTTATTATCCTTCTTAGCTTGCTTGAGGGATATTTTTTTGTATGGTAGTAGCCATAAAAATACCCAATCGCCTACATAAAAACGTTTTTCACTACAAAGTTGATTTGCATGTTGTTTCATTTGATTCTGCGCTAAAGTGAGGTTATCCTTTAAGAGTTGGATAACTTTTTGTTGATGTTCAATGCGATCTTCCATTGCTTGAACGTTAGAATTGTCTCTTAAAGATGATGTGATGGATGGTGGATGATATCCATATAGTGCCATAAATGGGGTTATCTTTGTTGCAGTATGGAAGGAAGTTTTATACCACCATTCAGCCAAAGGTAACCACTTAATCCATTGTGTTTGTTTATTAGATTCAAATTAATGAAGATAACCTTCCAAACATGTGTTCACTATCTTAGTTTTCCCATCAGATTGAGGATAATATGATGAGCTATGAGCTAATTGAGTACCCAAATAAGAAAATAATTTTGTCCAAAAATTTCCTGTAAAAATGGGATCTTTGTCACTTACAATAATATTTGGGTTTCCATTTAGATTTTGAATTGTTTCCATAAATTTAGTAGCAACTGTAATGGCTTTAAATGGATGAGATAATGCACAAAAGTGTGCATACTTGGTAAGTGTATTGACTACCACGATGATGACAGTATTTCCTTCAAACTTGGGTAAACCTATGATAAAATTCATTGAAACCTCCTCCCAACATTGACTTGAAATGGATAAATTTTGTGACAGACCTGGGGTCTTAATTGTCTCAAATTTATTTTGTTGGCAATCCAAACACTCTGCCATAAAATTTTGAATATCATATTTAAGGCCATCCCAAAAAATTTCCTTCTTGACACTGTGGTAAGTTTTTAAAAATCATGAGTGCCCTCCTAAGGGTGAGGTGTGAAATTCCAAAAGAATCTTTTGTTTTAGTTGGGAATTCTTACAAAGATATAAGTGAAATTTGTACCATAATGAATCATTTTTCTAGCTAAAAGTTCAGATGTATTGGGATCTTGCTAAATATTTTGAATGAGTGTCCACACCTCTTCATCATTCTTCCATTCATCCCTTGCTTCGATTATCCACTCAGGTTGGATAATAGAAATGGCACAAAGCAATGTTTCCATATCCTCGTACTTTCTTGAGAGGGCATCTACAACAACATTTTACTTCCCTTTTATGTAGATTATTTCAAAGTCATAAACCAACATCTTTGTGACCCATTTTTGTTGCTCTTCTAAAGATAATATTTGTTCCAAAAATTATTAAGACTATCATGATATGTTTTTACCTTGAAGTGTCTTTCTATTAGGTAAGGTCGCCATTGCTTTAGTGGATGTAGTATTTCCAACATTTCCTTATCATAAATAGGTTTATGTAAATACTTTCCTTTGATTGGATGACTTTCAAAAGTAATGGGTCTTCCTTCTTGCATTAAAACTGCACCAATTCCATTTTCTGAGGCATCACATTCCACAATAAAAGTTTTTGTGAAGTTTGGCATAACTAAGGCCATCACTTGGCACATTTACTATTTAAGATGTTCAAATGCCTTAGTTACTTCCAGAGTCCAATAAAATGCATCTTTCTTTAGTAATGATGTTAGAGGTGTCGATATTCTCCCATAATTCTTAACAAACTTTCGATAATACCCTATTAACCCCAAAAATCCTCAAATACGTTTTTATGGTTGTGGGGATTTTCCATTCCTTAGTGGATTAAATTTTGTTAGGAACCTTAACACCCTCATGAAATACAATATGACCCAAATATTCCACCTCTTATATTCCAAATACAAATTTGGAGGTTTTTGCATATAATTTTTTCTCCTCCAATAGTTTGAGCACCTTGCCAACATGTTGAACATGATCATTCTAAGACTTGTTGTAGATTGGTATATTTGGAGGTTTTTTCATATAATTTTTTCTCCTCGAATAGTTTGAGCACCTTGCCAACATGTTGAACATGATCCTTCTAAGACTTGTTGTAGATTAGTATATCATCAAAAAATAATAACACAAATTTTCTAAGGAAGGGTTTGAAAATGGATCATCAAACCTGAAAATGTGGAAGGTGCATTAGTAAGGCCAAAAGGCATGACCAAAAATTCATAATGACCCTCATGAGTTCTAAATGTTGTTTTCGAAATTTCTTCAGTCTTCATTCTAATTTGATGATATCTAGGTCGAAGATCCAGCTTGGTGAAGTAAATTTCTCCATGTAATTCATCCAATAATTCATCAATGACGGGGATGGAAAATTTATCTTTAATAGTGAACTTGTTGAGCTCTCTATAATCCTGACACATATGCCATGATCCATCCTTCTTATCCACCAATATTACTGGAGAAGAAAAATAAGTTTGACTAGGTTGGATTATACCAGCCTCTAGCACTTCCGCAACCATATGTTCAATCTCACTCTTTTGAGGATAAGGATATTTGTAAGGTCTAATGTTTCGAGGAACACTTCCTCGAATCAAATAAATATCATGATCATGATCACGAATAGATGGGAGTCCTTTGGGACTCTCAAACACCTTGGAATGATTATCAAATACTTTTTGGAGATCTAGATAAATAGATGATTTTGATGTTTGAACATATAGTGAGAATAATTGTACAATTATGCCTCGTTTTTATTTCTTCGGAAGCTTTGTCATGAAATTAGAGCTGATTATATTTCATGGCTTCCATGCGATACCCCGTAATTCAACTTCCTTTCCTTCTGAAATAAATTCAAGAAAATTTCTTGAAAATTAAAATCTATCGTCACCAAAGGTTGTAACCATTGTACTCATAATACAACTTCAGCACCATCCATTGGAATGGAGAGCATTAGACTATTCAATACATATTCCCCCATGGTAAACTTGATATTATGGCACTTTCCAGAGAAATTTATAGTTCCTCCTTTTTAAACCATCATTTGACACTATAGTGCTGGGTATATGAGGCAATTCAATTCCTTGGCTACCTTACAATGAATAAAATTATGGGTACTTCTCGAATCAATCATCACTATTAAATTTTTCTTCTTGATATGTCTTTCTATCTTGTAGTTTGAGGAGTTGTAATTCCTTCCAATGCATTATAGGATATGGTCAGATTCAGTTTTTATTCCTCTAGGGTTGATTCTTAGTGTATTTACTCTTTTTTTTGAATTTTCTTGCTCCTTTTATTCCTCCTCTTCACAATCTATATAAAATAATTTCTTCTCAGCACACTTATGACCTTTAGTGTCACAATCTATATAAAATAATTTCTTCTCAGCACACTTATGACCTTTAGTTTTGTTGAAGAGGTAAATCCCCTCTATGGACAGAGGCGATCCCTACTAGCCTAGACCGGGTCTAGCAACAATCATCAAATGCTACAGTGCAAGTTCCTAATTGTGAATAAACAGACCAGCGATGAAGGCCTACCTGGAGTCCAAAGCTATGATTCGTGGAAGAGGTGGCGCTCTCATTCCTTAGCCCCGAAAAGTCACTATCCTCACGATATCCGTGAATGGACACCTGCACATGCAAGAAACAAAACGAATACGAGCATAAAATTCGGAATACGCAACTATATGTCAGTCAAAAAGGACATAACTCATCATCATCATAAATGAAAACTAGAGTGGAACCATAACCAGTAGTCATTCATTAACAATCAAATCAAAAGAGAGTACAACCAATGTTCTTATGCTGAGGTCTCCTTCGGAAGGGTCGCCAGTGGAACATGTCTCACAAAGCCTGCCAAGGATGGGGCAAGCCTCTCTTGGAATCTCTCGACGATAGTCTCCTTGCTTGGATTTGGCCTTAAGGGGAGAATGAGGACTCTTGCAGCATAAGGCTCTTGGGAACTTGGAGATTCAAGACTAGGGAGTTTCAAGACTAGCTTGCAATAGAGAATGGGAAAGCTTTTATAGATGGAGGAAGGGGAGTTGGGATCCCTATAATTGTGGGATTGGCCCTATCCTCAAGGAAGATTCCATGAGAGGTGGCAAATCACTTCCCAAACATGGAATTCCCGGGGCCAAACCACCCAACTCAAGATAGGTACCAGTTTGTGAATCTGTTGGAACGAAACTTCCGCCATTATTTTTTTAAAAACACTCCTTAAATTGGCTGGCGCGACTGCGACTCTGGGACAGAGCGCCAGTTGGCATGGCCTCTTTGAAGGATTTACCCCATTGGCGCGGGTACTGAACTGGCTCCTCGCGCCAATGCAAAATGGGGGATTTTTATGGTTTTTTGCAAGGAGATGTCTTCAAGGCAATTGAAGCTCATGTTAAGAGGAGTGCAATGAAGGTGGTTTCAAGGCATGACATTGCTCACAGGTCACAGAATGAGCCCTCCAATGTGCGGGACGGGGAATGGTAGGGACGGTGACAAATTACTGTGTAACAGATGCCCCCTAAAGCATGAGGCCCGAGAGACAGAGAGGGGTGAAATGCTTTACGAGAACATGTCCAACTAAAAACTCCACTGTCGGAAAACCTGCATGAAGAAGTACAACTGATATCTCAAGTACATGATACATATATGTGGTATGGGCGTAGCCATCCATAACAGAGTATATAATAATGCAGATCCAAGGCATGGACGCAGCCATCCAGTAAGGATCGATAAATAGAATCAGGCATGGTCGTATCCATCCAATCAGTGAGTCATGTAACTAATCCACAAAATCGCAGCCTGGATTACAATAGACACAATCCAGGGTCTTGCGCTCCATCTCGACCCGAACAGAGTACAAGTTCAAGCATGCGAATATGTGAGCTGGTGAACAATAAAACATTGTACGATTGACCAATGATAGGGTTGATACTCAGTCTGAGAAAGACACAAATGATGACAATGGCCCTTAAGGTACTATAGGTACAATCTATGGCATTCTAATCAGTGAGCTGGCATCAAACACCCGTAGAATCACTCGATCGGAGGCCAATGATGAAAACCTCACGTCGAATGCGAAGAACCTGCCATTGAGGCATGCAGGCTCCAAGGTACCAGAAGGGAGTCTCTAGATCAGCTTCCCGGATAATGAGCTGAAGTCGACAGAAAGTGACCTTGATCAAAGGTGGGCCATAATGTTTCCCACATCATCGACACGAGACAGAGGAACATAATGTTTTTGTGAATCGCGATCAGATGAGAATCAGAGGAAGGTTGGTACTTGCAGAGGTCAACTTCTCTTGAACATATAAACGGCACGACAGTGAGTTTGGCAGTATTTGACATCAAAATATCAGAGGTCATAGTGACGAGGAAAAGAGCAGATGAGAGGTCAAAAGGGATTACCCAAACCCACGGATGCAAGTGAAAAACGAGATGAGATGTCCCCAACCCGACACGAATTCAGACAAGTGCCATGTTCAAGAGCGACATACTGCCGACACGACAATGATTTTGGTTCCATTTTTTCCCCGCCATTTCAGCAAATTACTTTGGTATTCCTTGTTAATGACTTGAAGGATAGCATATGCTCGTCATATAAATTTTTCCTTCGGACGAATCCATCCTAGTACATTTAACGATCCCTAGAAAGGAGAAACTCGAATATCGTCGTTATGACTGAAGCCAATGTCATCGGGGTTTAATGAGTCTAAAAAAGGAAGAACTCGACATATTTTCATGTTTAGAGAGTTTGAAAAGATAGCGGAAAAGTAAACTCCAACGGTCCCTTTTCGTAAATAGTTTCTCAGACCCCAAAAGGTAGAAAACTTTGTCTAAGAAAACCTCCTAGTCGCAATAGGCTAGGGTATTCCTTTTTCGTAAATAATCTATCCCAGCCCGAAAAAGGGGTAAACGTATACTGGGTAGATGTCGTTTCGTAACCACTTTAACGAGATCAAAACGACAAGCGACTCGGAAATCTGTTCATGTTTAGAGAGTCAGAAAAGAGCTGAAAGATGACTCCACCTGGAGGAACAAGTGGTATAAAGGGTAGCAACTGGTTCCGGTGATGGTGGAACTACTCAAAACAAGTAAAGGTTGAGAGGTTGGCTAACAAGACCACTCATTGCAGCCTTTCCTCAGGAACGGTTAAAACAACCAAGTGAAGGCATATGATCGGCCAAGCGGATAGTGACGATGGGGTGAGAAAACCAAGTCTCATCTGGCAAAAACAGGCTGATAAAATGGCAATCACAAAAGGTAAAATGGGCAAGGTTTCATTTTTACACAAGCTTGAAATCAAAAAACTCTGCTTGAAGTTTGTTTCCTTTTTACACAAGCTTGAAACAAAGATAAACTATGCTTGAAATAGGTTTCATTTTTACACAAGCGAAAACGAGAAGCAAACTATGCTTGAAAAAGTAAGCATGCCCCCAGCATGGTGACTCAATTCGAGGTACATGCCCCCCAAGCTTCAATCCATATGAAAGGCAGATGGAATGAAGGTTCAAATTACGAGATCAAGAGAAAGACTCGACTGGGATTTTACGAGATCTCATCAAAGACTCAAATTGAACAAGAATGTGTTTCATTATTTTAACGAGGTTGAAACATTAAAATAACTATCCTCAGGACACCTTGTTTCATGGTTTAAGGAGCTTGGCACAAGACAAAGAACTCTGCTCCGACAACCTTGTTTCACAAGACAACGAACTTTGCTCCGACAACCTTGTTTCATTTTTTAAGGAGCTTGACACAAGAAAAGGAACTCTGCTCCAAAAACCTTGTTTCATTTTTAAGGAGCTTGACACAAGACAAGGAACACTGCTCCAACGACCTCATCATAATGAACAAGAAGTCATGGCTTCCAAGAGTTCCACTCTCGGTGGAAGAAAAACATCCTGGAAGTTAGGAACCAATGCCCCCATCACCTGATGCCCAACGGCACTATCACTGGGTACATGCACGGGGTAGGTAGCCACATAGTTGACCTGCGGTGGGGTAGATACAACGGGTGGATAAAAGCCAGGAAGGGATGATGGTGGGCCAATTTCCACATCAGGACCAAAGAATGAAAGTTGATCGATGGTCATGACCCGACCTTCATGTGGAAAACAGACCACACGAAAAAGGGAGGAGAGAAGTGCTCCCATGGCATAGGTGTGTCGCCTAAAGCGTATTAGAATCAGGAGGCCTAGAACAACCATCATGTCCATATGGACGGTTTTACCTCCCAAAGTAACGGGTAACCTTGGAAGGATTCCTAACGGTTGACTCGTTCTTCTGTTAAATGCCAACAGATTCTGCATGACAGTCACAAGTGGCGGTGAGACAAAAGCTTGCCAAGTAGTCGAGGATAAAATACTAATAGACGCACCTTCATCTATAATGGTGCTGGGTACGACCAGACCAAAAGCCTGTACTGTTATCTCGAAAGGAACATAAGACGGAAAGCGGTATCTCGCAAATCGATTCTAATCGAAGGAAGCGACCAAACTACTCGGAGGGGCTACCATCGAATCGAGATGGTCTTCCCCTGGTGTTACGGAAGAAGGAGCATCCTCCACGACCTCCATCTTGAAGGTGGGAGGGGTATCCTTCGGAACCTCCATCATGGGAGGTGGAGGAGCAACTTCTTGAGATATAGGGACAGGATAATCTTTCTCCAAGTCGAGAGAATGCGAAGGGCAGAGGACCTTGGGGGGGGGGAGTGAGATCCACTCTCGACGGAAAGACTGGCGCACTATGGACGGAGCCGGCTCAAGCCAGTCCCGATAACGGTTGGTGGGGATGGATTCTAAGAAGTTGAATTTCGAGGAGTACGATCGACCAGAGGATGACTCTTGACCCGATCATAGGATCAGGCGGGTAGGAGGATTCTGACAAATACGAACTTGCTATGTTTAGGGAGGCATGGTGTAGAAAGCAGTCAGTTGTCCAACTCATTTGGCTTCATCCATATAAGGACAAGAGTGAATGGCATAGTGCCTTCACACAACTTCTGAGGATTAGTAACATTACTGCTTCTTTGGAGTCTTACCAACACCCACAAATTGACGTGCCCCCAACTTGACTCCCATGGCCAAAAGAAACGGCTCTTGTGTTGTTCAATAGCCAACACCTTGGTTGAGAGCCGATCTCGAAGAAGATGGTCTCCCGTGCACAACAGGCAAGGGAACTTGACTTTTCGTGGAGGGTTGGAAGGTTTATCGAGAGGAGATATTTCAGAAACAGTGGTTGTACTTTTAGCCTCTCGCTTATCAGACTTCTTCTTCTTTGTCTTCTTCTTCTTCTTCTTAGCCACCTGGTTACTTGAATCCAGACTTTCACCAGGCGAAGTAGAAGAGGAGGACGCAGAAACAGGCGAAGAAGGGGAAAGGTCCACCTTGGAATCAACATGAGGTTGTTCGGGCGAAGGAGACGAATGAACGGTAGATGGGGTTTGTTCGGAGCCCTGTGAGAAGGTTGAAAAGCAACCAAGCAGGTTATTCTCATTAACCCGGGGAAGGGACAACACTGCCATATAAGGAGCACAACATTCCCAAAGGAAAAAATGGCCAGAGATTCCCATCGGAGGAGATTTATTAGTTGGTGACTCAGAAAAACGCCATCAAAGCCCAGAAAACTACACATGAAACGAAACCAAGGCACACGATCCGCGGCCAACAAGAAAACTAATAGGGAGTGCGATCGCGGGTCTTTGTACTACCACATTGAAAAATAGAAACTTCACCATTTCATGTTTTAAGAGTCGAGAAACGGATAAAAGGTGACTCTATCTCTTTCAGTTTTGAAACAAGCGTGAAAGGACAAGCGCTTGGTGATCCTTTCAAATTTATGGAGTCAAAAAAGATCAAATGACTACTCAGGAATACTAGGCAAAAGGGTGTAGCAAATAACCGTGAACTGCAATATACACCTTGGTTTCAATAATGAAAGAGAAATCAACTAAGGACTTTCCGTACGTGCATGCAATCTCCCCGAATGCTGTGTCCGGTGTATCACGGGTATAGGGCGGCAGACTCGGCTTCTTATGGATAAATGATTGAAACCTAGTGGGGTCTCCCTTTATATACACGACGGTATGGGGAGCACAAGTCCGTACTAGCGCCGTCTAAAGCCAAGAGGCGAACGACAGCTACTAGGTTCTAAGACGCCGGAACACGTCTCTAGCCTAGACCTCTAAATGTCTTTCGTTAGATTTCAATGCTACCTTAGTGTAAATTGAGTAAATTTTAAATTTTATCTTCAATTACGTTTCAGTTTTCAGGCCCTAGCGAATGTGATTTCTCAAAATCTCCTAAATGCAACTATATGCCACAGTATACCATTTCATTCGATGAAAGCTATCTACGAAAGAGTTGATAACTTTTCACACAAAATGAAATGACCAGAAGACAATCAGTGATATCTCTAACGCAGCTAGTGGAAACTAAAAAAATTTTCTTTCAAAGTTACTAATGACTAATAACACCGAAAAGATTTTGATTCGCACTAACTAAACAAAATCAAAAGAAATTTTTTTATTTTCAATGTTTCAGGGCTAGATGCACTAAACAAACTGAAAACTAATGAAAAAAGGAACAATTTGAGAAATGATGACAAGAGAGCAAAAAACAAGCAAACTTCACTCAATAGCAATCACAAACAGATCTCAAATCGACCGAAAGTCCCTCAAAAGCAAGAAAAATCCCAAAGACTCCAATGGACCGTGTAATCTAGGCCCAAAGCAAGACCAAACAAAATTTGAATGAAGAGGAGAACAATCACCCAAAATTCGCAATAAAATGGTAAACAACCACTAAAAGAATGCAGAGGAGCGATCAAAAGGTTGACTGGACTAATGAAACACCAAAAACTCCCAAGGAGGGCTCAACACAAAAAGCCACTAGATGCCCTAGGGCTCTAACGTGAAATCGATAGAAAATGGAAAACAACCAAAGGATGAAGGTAAAAACCCAGTCGAGCAGGACTCCAGCACACTCAGGCAGTCGAAAAACCAAGATAAAACACACTGACTAGGCTCAGAAAGCTCAAAACTAAGCAAACCCTAGTGCCTCACAGGATTTGCGCGACTGTGAGGTTGTAACTAGCGCCAGAAAGGAATTGGCGTGGATGATACACAAGCAACCTGCACCAATATGCACGACTGTCAAGCTAAAAAGCGCGCCAGTCGAGTTTACCAGTCAAAAATAATAATAAAAACAAGCCAACAAGTAGACCAGTGGTAACCAAGAAAACCAAGAAGCAAAAACAGAAAAAGAACTCAGCCCAAAAGGCTGACCAAGCAAGTAGAATCGAGAAGCAATCGAAAATGCAAGACAATTCTCCAAGAGTTCGGTTTACGAACTAAACCGGAGATTGACTGAAGCAGCTTTGATCTACTTCGCAATTGCAGAGAAAAAGTGTTTCGAAGGCTATCTGGCTCACTTCAGGCTCCGTCTATAGCTCATAAAACAAACAACAACAAGCTAGATGATCCCCAGCGAAGTCGCCAAATTGTTGAAGAGGTTAATCCCCTCTGCGGACAGAGGCGATCCCCACTAGCCCAGACTGGGTCTAGCAACAATCATCAAATGCTACAGCACAAGTTCCTAATTGCGAATAAACAGACGAGCGATGAAAGCCTACCTGGAGTCCAACGCTATGGTTCGTAGAAGAGGTGGTGCTCCCGTTTCTTAGCCCTAGCAGGTCACGATCCTCACGATCTCCGTGAATGGACACCTGCACACACAAGAAACAAAACGAATACAAGCATAAAATCCAGAATACGCAACTATATGTCAGTCAGAAAGGACATAACTCATCATCATCATAAACGAAAACTAGAGTGGAACCATAACCAGTAGTCATTCATTAATAATCAAATCAAAGGAGAGTACAACCAATGTTCTGACGCTGAGGTCTCCTTCGCAGGGGTCGCCAGTGGAACACGTCTCGCAAAGCTTACCAAGGATGGGGCAAGCCTCTCTTGGAATCTCTCGACGATAGTCTCCTTGCTTGGATTTGGCCTTAAGGGGAAAATGAGGGCTCTTGCAGCATAAGGCTATGATAGCTCTTGGGATTTGGAAACTTGGAGATTCAAGACTAGCTTGCAATAGAGAATGAGCAAGCTTTTATAGATGGAGGAAGGGGAGTTGGGGTCCCTATAATTGTGGGATTGGCCCTATCCTCAAGGAAGCTTCCATGAGAGGTGGCAAACCACTTCCCCTACATGGAATTCCCAGAGCCAAACCACCCAACTCAAGATAGGTACCAGTTTGTGAATCTGTTGGGACAAAACTACCGCCATTTATTTTTTAAAAACACCCTTAAATTGGTACATGCAGTAACGACTGGAATGACGCAGGTTAGATAACCTCCAGAGGATTTGCCCCATTGGCGCGGGTACTTAACTGGCTCCTGCTTTGATGCTAGAAAGAAGGGGATTTCTTGGTTTTTGCAAGGAGATGTCTTCAAGGGAAATTGAAGCTCATGTTTGGGAGTGGCTGAATGTGGTTTCAAGGCATGACATTGCTCACGAGGTCTGGAATGAGCCCTCAAAGTAATGAAGACAGGGAATGGTAGGGGCCAATTAATAATTCTTGTGTAACAAGTGTATTTTCTATCACAACTATATAAAATCCCTTTTTCTCTTTTTTCTTCCAATTGTTGGGGTTTCAACGTTATAAGTTTTGGAATTATAGGAGTATCACCACTTCCATATTTATAGTTGTGAGTGGTAGGCTTCCTTATCGCCATAATTTTTCTTTCAATTTTTCTTGCCAACCCGAATGCCTTCTCCAATGAATCAGGTTCCCAAAGGAAAACCTCATGTTGGATGGTATCCTTTAAAATCCCTATGAAGACATCAATCTTGTGCTTATATGGAATATTATTTACCCTTATATTCAATTTTTGGACGTACTAAATGTGCTCCACCATTGAATCCTTTTGTTTGAGATTTATCAATTGGCTAAAGAAGGTGTGGCTCTTTGTATCCTCATAATGTGCTACAATTTCCTCCATAAAAATTGACCAAGTGACAATTTGTTTACAAGAGAAAATCCATTGATACAATACAAATTTATTGGGTTATAAATATAAAGTTTCAATGCATACCTTTTGTGTGTTTTTAAAATTATGGAGATCAAAGTATTTCTCCATTTGTAGTATCCATGTTACGGGATCCTTGCCATCAAACTTCCTCATATCGATATTTGGAATATCGTGCATCTTCAACCCAACATTAGAGTCTGTGAAATCACGATTACATTTATTTTTTTCTCATTGTGAGTTTCCTCTAATACATTTTTGCCATTAGGAAGCTTTTCTTATAGAAAATTTTCCAAACATTCCTCCTAAGGCAGACTCGGGTTACAAAACTAGGGGTTGTAAAGCAGGACCCTAAGGTAGACTTAGGTTCCAAAGTCGAGAGTCGTAAGGCAGGAGGCCTATCATCTATCCATGCATCCTATATTTTTCCATTTCCATAACCTGCACGGAAGAGGAGTGTGCGCTTGCTCCCCGATCTTCCTCAAGTAAACTAGCACATGCCATCACACCAAGAACAATATACAATGTTGTGTTACTTACATTCAAACCTTCCATGTATTTCTTCAAATCTTCCATGTTGCCTTCTATACCATCGATATTAACTTCCATTCCATCCATATTAGCTTCCACGTCATCCATATTAGTTTCCATTCCATTCTTCAAACCATCCATCTTAGCTTCCATGTCTTTCTTCAAACCATCCATCTTAGCTTCCATTTCATTTTTTGTTACTTTTTGCGAGAGTAGAATTTATTGTACTTGGTATTGTAATTTTGATATATCATGTTGCACTTCATCCTCTTCATGTGTCATAGTAGATATTTATGAGGGCTTAATAGGTGTGAAATTATTTTTTGAAGGAATTATAGAACCCAATATTGATAACAATGCTTCAATATGCCCTTGGAATCACTTCAAAATGATTTTTAAGCAAAGTTTATGCAATTTTTTAAAAACAAAATGCACATTTGTTTGCATTTGAGGAGATCTATATTGAACCTGATGTGTCTCTGTTATTTTGAATCCTAAAGATTTGAAATTTGGTCCTATAGTATCCCTCTAGGTATTATTTCCAATGCCACAGGTCAAACTTGATTTGGATTCTTCAAGGAAAAGTTACGCCCAATCTCCCATAATGGCCTAATTATGGACTCGTTCAGTAGAGAAAAATTGTACGATGTTTCACGTGTCACTGTTTCCTCCTTCGGCTCTAAAATATACAAAAAATAAACTACAGTATGTGAAATTTTGGCTACTTTTTACAGAATTCAAATCTGAAGCCTAAAACGAAAGTTATGACAGTTTTCCCTTTGTCACATGTTTGAGATGAAATTCTGGAGCCTACAAAAACCCTAACTTCCACAAATCATATATCCGAAAATATTGAAAACCAGGGTCTAAAATTTTACAAGAATTTCATCAATATTTCGGATCCATGTGGTAAATTGTTTGGCTTCTGAAGCCTCATAGAAAAAAATTTATAGCACAAATTCCAAGATGGCCTGTTTGAAGAAGCAAAACCCTAGAATCCCAAACTTTGATACCAAATGTTATGCAACTAGCTCACAAAATAGAATAAAATATAGATCAACAACTTAGAAATAAGCCTCTTCGATGGGGAAACCTCCTTTACATTACATAAATGAATAATTATTAGATGATAAAAAATGAAAAAACCTCCTTTCTATATATAGGAGTCCAAAGGGTCACAATATAATCCTAACTGACATAACAATAACAATAGTGGGCTTCTATGGGGCACAATAATAAAAACATGGGGACTACATGGGCACAAAAATAACGATAAGGGGGCTACACTAACAATAACAATAAGGGGATACACTAGTATTATAGGGACCTAGCAAGATTAGGGTTAAAGGGAAGATAACTATCAGTTTTATAATTAGAAAATTGTACAAGTCATGCATGAGGCCATCAAGAAGCCTTGGATGTATTGCGCAATTTATTGATGTGAATTTCCTAATTAATAGGGGATCAATTAGCACACAAATGTGTAATCAAGGCTCGTTAGGGAGAGGCAAGAAAGAGGTTAAATAATGGACCAAACTTTTCTTAGATATGTGCTCGGATCAGAGCACGATGAGAATGAAACAGTAAGCAAAGTGAAGAGGCTTCTCAGGAAGGGAAACATCATTGTATTGTTTCATGTTCTTGACTTTATGAAATATAAATATAGTGGGGATTTTAGTTAAGGCTTTCCCCATATAGATCTTGTGTTGTGTGATTGATTGATTCTTTCTCTTACTTGTTTATGTGATTGTGTGATTGATATTGGTTGTGATTGTGTGATTGATATTGGTTCCCATAATTTATAGAATTAATTAAGTATCTTGTTTTAGTACATTACAAAATCAGTTTAATATATTTAGATATTTTATGCATGGTATAAGTACAAGAATCACTATATAAGAGAAGAACTAGAGTATGTTAGGTACATCGAATTTGTAGATTTTTTCTTCAGGACCAATAATAGATCAAGATGTCTTTCTGTGGCTTGAGACTCGAGTATTCCCTTAAGGGTAATTCAAATTACATAGAATGGAAGGAAAAGATGGAGGAATTTATAGAGGAAAACAAACTAAAGGAATTCATAGACAGTGACATTCCCAAGCCTGCAGTGACAGATGCTCAAAATCTTGATGCATGTAAGAAGAATGTAGCAAAGGTGAGAAGGATTCTGTTAGAAGGAGTTTGAGATCATATTTCCTCGAATATCCATGGAAAGGAAACTCCATATGAAATTTTGAATGCCTCAAAAGATCTGCTTCAAAATAGAAACAACCACAGGAAGCTGGAATTGAAGTACAAGCTCAGAAAGATCAAGATGGATGAGGGTGAGATGATATTAAAATACTTGACGAAATTCAGTCAATGTCAAGATGAGCTTGGAAGTGTTGGTGTGACAATAGCCCAAGATGATTGGTGAGCCTAACACTTCTAGGCCTTCCCAAGAGCTGGAAAAACTACTAGGATTAGGTATATAGGAGGGAGGAGCTACCAGAGTGGGAGCTATTGTGGTCTGACTTGGTACAAGATGAGATCAGGAGGAGCACCTGAGATGGGACCTCCTGCAAAGAAAAAGAAGAATATTTTACATTAGTTAGAAAGTGAAAGAAAGAAAAGGGAAATAAATCTCAAGGCAAAGAGGGAAAGAGAGACTTTTCCGAGATCAAGTGTTTTCGTTGTCACAAGTACAGGTACTATGCCACGAAATGTCCACAGAAGGAAAGCAAAGCGGCTTGCAGTTGCAGTAGCAGGTGAAGTTCTAGCTTCATAGTTTGAGCATGATTTTACTCTAATTTCTTGCATGGCCAGCCCTGTAATGGGATGCATTTGATATCTCGATAGAGGTGACTCATTCCATATGACGGGGAATAGATATCTCTTTAGTGACTTGGAGGAGAAGGACCTCCAGCAGAACATAGAATTTGGAGATGATGGGAGGTATAGCATGATCAACATAGGTATAGTTACCTTTTAGAGGGAGCCTGGCTCCCCTCTCAGACTGACTAATGTTTTGTTTTTTCTAAGACTAAAGAAGAATATTGTTTTTGTAGTAGTATTGGAATATCGTGGCTATGATGTGATATTTAGAAAAGGAAAGGTTTTCCTTAGACACATTTCCATGGGATAGGTGAAACAAATCAGTGTGTGAGTCAAGAAAATGTATGCTCTTGAGCTTGAATATGAATGCAAAGATTTGAGGAGAAAAGAAAAGGTTAGATATTTGGTGGTTGGCAAGGAAAAAAATTACCTCTCAACATGCAACCTCAGAAGAAGCCTCAAAATTTTGAATAGCAACATCATTTGGAGAAGCTTAGAGGAGACCGAGTGGAGGCATACACTCAAGCAGAGACCACTAATAGGGGGATATTTTGAGCCAGGTAGGAAGAGGGATAACATGCATCCATAACTCCAAGTGATAGGTGGGGCGATGTGAATTCATAATCCCAAGAGAAGAAATTTTGGCAGGGTCCATTGAGATGGTTTGTCTCATTAATCATTACCTTGCTACAGGATCCCATAGTACACAGTAGTAAGATGGTGTTAGGTCCGTATATTACTAGTTTATTTCGTTACTGTTATTAGTGTAGCCCCCTTATTATTGTTGTTGTACCCCTGCAACCCCAATATTGTTATTATTGTGCCCTTACATTATTATTGTTAGGTATGCTAGGATTATATTGTGGCCCCATGGACTCGTATATATAGAAGGAGGTTTTGGTCATTTGTAGTATCCAATAATTGTTCATTTATGTAATGTATTGGAGGTTTCCCCATCAAAGTGGCTGATTTATAAGGCATTGATCTCTATTTTCTTCTATTTTTGGAGCTGGTGTCATAACATTTGGTATCAGAGCTTTGGATTCTAGGGTTTCGCTGCTCCAAACAAGTCATCGTGAAATTTTCACTATAAATTTTTTTCTATGAAGGTTCAAAAGCTGAAATTTTTAGGACGTGAAGAAAAAATCCTCGGGAACGCCATGGAAAAATTTCAAATCCTATTTCACAATATTTATAGAGATATGATCGATGGAAGTCAGGGCTTTTTGTAGGCTCTTGAATTTAACCTAAACAGGTCATCGTGGAATTTTATCTATAATTTTTTTTCTACGAGGGTTAAAAATTTGAAATTTTTACAATGTTGTGGAAAAATTTTAGAGCTTGATTCACAATATTTTCGGACATATCATCTGTGGAATTTAGAGTTGTTTCAGGCTCCCGAATTTCATCTCAAAGAGGTGACTGTGGGAAAATCATCATAACTCTATCTCTGAGCATCGGATTGGAATTCTGTAAAATGTGTCTACAAGTACACGTATTGAAGTTTCCTTTGTATCAATTTCAGAGCCGAAGGAGGAAACAGTGACACGTGGCACATCATACAACTTCGGTCTGCTGAACCAATCCATAATTAGGTCATTGTGGGATATTGGGTATAACTTTTCTTTGAAGAATCCAAATCAAGTCAGGCCTATGGAATTTGAAAGAAGCTTCAGAGGGCTACTACAGGGATGAATTTCAGATATTAAAGATCCTAAATCATAGAGATAATTCAGTTTCAATCTCGAGCTCCTAAAAATTAAGAAAAAGGTGTGTATTTTTTTTCGAATTGCATAAGTCTTGTGTGAAAAATCAGTTTGAATTGATTCTAAGGGCATATTGTGGCATAGATATCAGTATTGGGTTCTAAAATGCCACCCAAAAATAATTCAACACCCATTAAGCCTTCAGAAGTCTCTACTATGACTCATGAATATGAAGAAATTTGACATGAAATATCAAAATTACAAGAGCAAGTGCACCAAATTTCGCTCTCGCAAATAGAAACAAAAAATAAGATGGATGGAATGGAAGCTGGAATGGAAGCTAGGATGGATGCCATGGAAGCTAAGATGGATGCCATGGAAGCTAAGATCGATGAAAAAATGAAAGACAACATGGAAAACATGAATATTGATCTAAAAGAAAACATGGAAGGTTTGAAAAAGTTGATACACGAAATGTTTCCTAATGGCGAAAAGATAGTAGAGGAAATTCATGATGAGAACAAAATAAATGTCAATCATGATTTCATAAACTCTAATATTGGATGGAAGAACCACCATATTCCAAATATGGATATGAGGAAGTTTGATGGCAAAGATCCTGTAACATTGATATTACAGATGGAGCAATATTTTGATCTCATTAATGTGCAAAACACACAAAAGGTACGCATTGCAAGTTTACATTTAGAACAAAATACATTTGTATGGTATCGATGACTTTTCTCCCGTAAAACAAAATTCTCTTGGTCAACTTTTACGAAGGAAATGATAGCACATTATGAGGATACAAAAAGCAACACCTTCTTTAGCCAATTGATAAATCTCAAACAAAGGGGTTTAGTGGTGGAGCACATTGAGGACTTCCAAAAATTGAATATAAGGGTAACTGATATTCCAGAGGAACACAAGATTGATGTCTTCATAGGGACTTTAAAGGATAAAATACAACATGAAGTTTGCGTTTGGGAACCTGATTGATTGGAAAAGGCATTCAGGTTGGCAAGAAAAATTGAATGTAAAATTATGGCAACAAGGAATCCTACCACTCACATATATAAATATGGAAGTGTTCCTACTCCTAGACTTCCACAACCTACAAGGTTGACACCACAAGAATTGAAAGAAAAAAGAGCAAAAGGGCTTTGCTACAATTGTGATAGCAAATACACTAAAGGTCATAAGTGCGCTGAGAAGAAATTATTTTACATAGATTGTGAAGAAGAAGAATAAAATGAACGAGAATATTCAAAAGAAGAGGATATACACCAGGAACCTGTTAGGTACCTATATTAATAGTTTAGTTCCTTATTTTTATTAATGTAGCCCCATTATTGTTACTGTTGTACCCCTATAACCTCAATATTGTTATTATTGTGCCCTTACATTGTTAATGTTAGGTTGGCTAAGATTATATTATGGGCCCATGGACTTCTATATATAGAAGGAGGTTTCGGTCATTTGTATCATCCAAAAATTTTCATTTATGTAATTTATTGGAGGTTTCCCCCTCGAAGCCGTTGATTTCTAAGGTGTTGATCTCTCTTTTCTTCTATTTTTAGAGTTGGTTTGATAACATTTGGTATCAGAGCTTTAGATTCTAGGGTTTCGTTGCTCCAAACAAGTCATTGTGAAATTTTCGCTATAACTTTATTTCTAAAAAGGTTCAGAAGCTGAAATTTTTAGAGTGCGAATCTGAAATTTGGAGGAACATCGTACCAAAATTTTAGAGCTTGGTTCACAATATTTTCGGAGATATGATCTGTGGAAGTTAGGGTTTTTTTGCAGGCTCCTGAATTTAACCTAAACAAGTCATCGCAGAATTTTTGCTATAAACATTTTTCTACGAGGTTTCAGAAGCTAAACTTTTCATAGAGCGAAGCCGAAATCCTGATGAACCTCCTATAAAAATTTTAGATCTTGGTTCACAATATTTTTGGAGATATGATCTGTGGAAGTTATGATTTTTTTAGGCTCCCAAATTTCATCTCAAAGAGGTGACCATGGGAAAAACGTCATAACTCTCTCTCTGAGCGTCAGATTGCGATTCTGTAAAAATAGGCCACAAGAACACACTTTAGTTTCCTATCTATCAATTTCAAAGCCTAATGAGGAAACAGGGACACGAGACAAGTCGTACAAGTTCGCTCTATTGAACCATTCCATAATTAGGTCATTGTGGGAGATTGGAGATAACTTTACCTTGAAGAGTCCGAATTAGGTCAGACCTGTGGCATTTGAAAGAGGATTCAGAGGGATACCTCAGGGAATAATTTCAGATATTGAAGATACGAAATCACAGAGATAATTCAATTTCTATATTGAGCTCCTCAAAAGCAAGAAAAGGGTGTGTATATTTTTCAAATTACATAAGTCTTGTTTGAAAAAAAAAATAGTTTGAATTTATTCCAAGGGCATATTGAAGAATAGATATCAGTATTGGGTTCTAAAATGCCCCCTAAAAAGAATTAAACACCCATTAAGCCTTCAGAAGGCTCTACTATTACTCATGAAGACGAATAAATGCAACATGAGATGTCAAAATTATAAGAGCAAGTGCACCTATCGCAAAGAGCAACAAAAAATGAAATGGAAGTTTTGAAGAAAGGCATGGAAAATAAGATGGTTGGTTTGAAGAAAGGCATGGAATCTAAGATGGAGGGCATGGAAGTCGGCATGGAAGCTAATATGGATGACATGGAAGCTAAAATGGAAAACATGAAGAATCATCTAAAAGTAGACATCGAAGGTTTGAAAAAATGTTGATACAAGAAATGTTTCCTAATGACGAAAATATAGTAGAGAAAACTCATGATGAGAATAAAATAAATGTTAATCGTGATTTCATCAAATCTAATGTGGGATGGAAGAACCAGCATATTCCAAAGATGGATATGACGAAGTTTCATGGCAAGGATCTCATAACATGGATACTACAGATGGAGCAATATTTTGATCTCAATAATGTGAAAAACACACAAAAGGTACACATTGCAACTTTACATTTAGAACAAAATAAATTTTTATGGTATCGATGGCTTTTCTCCCATAAAAAAATTGTAACTTGGCCAATTTTTACGGAGGAAATGAGAGCACATTATGAGGATACAAAATGCAACACCTTATTTATCCAATTGATAAATCTCAAACAAAATGGTTCAGTAGCGAAGCACATTGAGGACTTCCAAAAATTGATTATAAGGGTAACTAATATTCCAAAGGAACACAAGATTTATGTCTTCATATGGACTTTAAAGGATAACATGCAACATAAAGTTCACGTTTGGGAGCCTGATTCATCGGAAAAGGCATTCAGGTTGGCAAGAAAAATTGAATGTAAAATTATGGCAACAAGGAAGCCTACCACTCACATATATAAAGATGGAAGTGTTGCTACTCCTAGACTTCCACAACCTACAAGGTTGACACCACAATAATTGGAAGAAAAAATAGCAAAATGGCTTTGCTACAATTGTGATATCAAATACACTAAAGGTCATAAGTGTGCTGAGAAGAAATTATTTTACATAGATTGTGAAGAGGAAGAAGAAAATGAACAGGAATCTTCAAAATAAGAGGATATACACCATGAACCAACACTAGAAGAGGAAGAAATGAGTCTGAGCATATCATGTAATGCATTGGTAGGAATTACCACTCCTCAAACTCTCAAGATAGAAGGACATATCAAGAAGAAAAAGCTAATAGTTTTGATTGATTCGAGTAGTACCCATAATTTTATTCATTGTAAGGTAGCCAAGGAGTTGAATTGTTTCCTATACCCAGCACCAGAATGTCAAGTGATGGTTGCAAATGGAGGAACTATAAATTGCTCTGGAAAATGCCATAATATCAAGCTAAGCATGGGGGAATATGTATTGACTAGTCCAATGCTTGCCATTCCTATGGGAGGTGCTGATGTTGTACTAGGAGTACAATGGTTACAATCCTTGGGGACGGTAGCTTTTAATTTTCAAGAACTTTTCTTGAAATTTTTTTCAGAAGGAAAGGAAGTCGAATTACGGGGTATTGCGGGGAAGCCAGGAAGGATAATAAGCTCTAATGTCATGACAAAGCTTCTAAAGAAATAACCACAAGGCGTAATTGCACAATTATGCTCACTAGAAGTTCCAACATCAAAATCATCTATTTCTGCAGATCTCCAACAAGTCTTGGACAATCATTCCAAGGTGTTTGAAACTCCCAAAGGACTCCCACCTATTCGTGATAATGATCATGCTATTCATTTGATTCCAGGAAGTGTTCCTCCAAACATCAGGCCTTATAGATATCCTTACTTCCAAAAGAGCGAAATTGAACGTATGATTACGGAAATGTTAGAGGCGGGTATAATTCAACCTAGTCAAAGTTCTTTCTCTGCTCCTGTAGTATTGGTACACAAGAAGGATGGATCATGGCGAATGTGTCCAGATTATAGGGAGCTCAATAAGTTCACCATTAAAGACAAATTTCCCATTCCTGTGATTGATGAATTATTGGATGAATTACATGGAGCAATTTATTTTACCAAGTTGGATCTTCGTTCATGATATCATAAAATTAGAATGAAGACTGAAGATATTCCAAAAACAACATTTAGAACTCATGAGGGTCATTTTGAATTTTTGGGTCATGCCTTTTGGCCTTACCAATGCACCTGCTACATTTCAAGGGTTGATGAATTCCATTTTCAAACCCTTCCTTAGAAAATTTGTGCTAGTATTTTTTGATGATATACTAATCTACAGCAGGTCTTGGAAGGATCATGTTGAACATGTTGACAGGGTGCTCAAACTATTGCAGGAGAAACAATTATATGCAAAAACATCCAAATGTTTCTTTGGAGTACAAGAGGTGGAATATTTGGGTCATATTGTATCTCACGAGGGTGTTAAGTTATACCCTAACAAAATTAAAGCCATTAAGGAATGGAAAGTCCCCACAACCATAAAGTAGTTGCGAGGATTTCTCAAGTTATCCATCGAGCATCAGCAAGAAGTTCTCCAACTCTTAAAAGGATAACCTGAATTTGGCACAAAATCGAATGAAACAACAGGCAGATCAACATCGCAGCGAGAGAAGTTTTGATGTAGGAGATTGGGTATTTTTACGGCTACAACCATACAAACAAATGTCCCTCAAGCAAGCTAAGAAGGATAATAAATTATCGCCAAAGTACTATGGTCCTTACAAGGTGTTGCAAAAGATTGGTACTATGGCATACAAATTGGAGCTTCCTGCTTCTTCGCGAGTGCATCCTGTTTTCCATGTTTCATGCTTAAAGAAGGTTATAGGTGAAAATCTTCCAGTTCAAACAATATTGCTAGAACTTGATGAGGAAGGAAAAATCATATTAGAACCTGAAGCAGTCATGGAAACAAGAACTCGACAGCTACGGAATCGATCAATTTCAGAGTATCTCATCAAGTGGAAGAACTTACCCACTGAAGATTCTACATGGGAGGATGAGAATTTTATACAGAAGCACCCAGAGCTACTCAAGTGTTGAGGACAAAATTTTTTTGAAGGAGAGGGCATGTTAGGTCCCTATATTACTAGTATAGTCCCTTATTGTTGTTAGTGTAACCCCCTTATTGTTATTATTGTACCCTTGTAACCCCCATTTTATTATTATTGTGCCCTTAAATTATTAATGTTAGGTTGGCTAGGATTACATTGTGGGACCATGGACTCCTATATATAGAGGAGGTTTTGGTCATTTGTATCATCCAAAAATTGTTCATTTATGTAATGTATTGGAGTCTCCCCCTCAAAGTGGCTAATTTCTAAGGCGTTGATATCTCTTTTCTTCTATTTTTGGGAGAGTTTGGTTCAACAACATTGGGGTTGGTTTCATAATAGAACCAACCTAGAAGAGGAAGAAATGAGTAGAACATATCATGTAATGCACTGGCAGGAATTACCACTCCTCAAACTCTCAAGATAGCAAGACAGATCAAGAAGAAAAAATTAATAGTGTTGATTGATTCAGGTAGCACCCATAATTTTATTCATTGTAAGGTAGCCAAGGAATTAAATTGTTTCCTATACCCAGCACCAGAATGTCAAGTGATGGTTGCAAATGGAGGAACTATAAATTGCCCTGGAAAATGCCATAATATCAAGCTAACCATGGGGGAATATGTATTGACTAGTCCAATGCTTGCCATTCCTATGGGAGGTGCTGATGTTGTACTAGGAGTACAATGTTTACAATCTTTGGGGACGGTAGCTTTTAATTTTCAAGAACTTTTCTTGAAATTTTTTTCAGAAGGAAAGGAAGTCGAATTACGGGGTATTGAAGGGAAGCCGGGAAGGATAATAAGCTATAATGTCATGACAAAGCTTCTAAAGAAAGAACAACGAGGCGTAATTGCACAATTATGCTCACTAGAAGTTCCAACATCAAAATCATCTATTTCTGCAGATCTCCAACAAGTCTTGGACAATCATTCCAAGGTGTTTAAAACTCCCAAAGGACTCCCACCTATTCGTGATCATGATCATGCTATTCATTTGATTCCACGAAGTGTTCCTCCAAACATCAGGCCTTATAGATATCCTTACTTCCAAAAGAGCGAAATTGAACGTATGATTGCAGAAATGTTAGAGGCGGGTATAATTCAACCTAGTCCAAGTTCTTTCTCTGCTCCTGTAGTATTGGTACACAAGAAGGATGGATCATGGCGAATGTGTCCGGATTATAGGGAGCTCAATAAGCTCACCATTAAAGATAAATTTCCCATTCCTGTGATTCATGAATTATTGGATGAATTACATGGAGCAATTTATTTTACCAAGTTGGCTCTTCATTCAGGATATCATCAAATTAGAATGAAGACTGAAGATATTCCAAAAACAACATTTCGAACTCATGAGGGTCATTATGAATTTTTGGTCATGCCTTTTGGCCTTACCAATGCACCTTCTACATTTCAAGGGTTGACGAATTCCATTTTCAAACCCTTCCTTAGAAAATTTGTGCTCGTATTTTTTGATGATATACTAATCTATAGCAAGTCTTGGAAGGATCATGTTGAACATGTTGACATGGTGCTCAAACTATTGTAGGAGAAACAATTATATGCAAAAACATCCAAATGTTTCTTTGGAGTACAAGAGGTGGAATATCTGGGTCATATTGTATCTCACGAGGGTGTTAAGGTAGACCCTAACAAATTAAAGCCATTAAGGAATGGAAAGTCCCCACAACCATAAAGCAGTTGCGAGGATTTCTAGGGTTAACAGGGTATTATCGCAAGTTTGTTAAGAATTATGGGAGAATAGCAGCACCTCTAACAACATTATTGAAGAAAGATGCATTTTCATGGACTCCTGAAGCAACTAAAGCCTTTGAACATCTTAAAGAGGCAATGTGCCTAGCACTGGTCTTAGCTACGCCAGACTTCACAAAAACCTTTATTGTGGAATGTGATGCCTCAGGAAATGGAATTGGTGCAGTTTTAATGCAGGAAGGAAGACCCATTGCTTTTGAAAGTCATCCAATCAAAGGAAAGTATTTAAAAAAACCTATTTATGAGAAGGAAATGTTAGCAATACTGCATGCACTAAAGAAATGGCGAACTTACCTAATGGGAAGACACTTCAAGGTAAAAACTGATCATGATAGTCTTAAACACTTTTTGGAACAAAGACTATCTTCAGAAGAGCAACAAAAATGGGTCACAAAGATGTTGGGTTATGACTTTGAAATAATCTACGAAAAAGGAAAGCTGAATGTTGTTGCAGATGCACTCTCAAGAAAGAATGAAGAGGTGGAAGCATTGCTTTGTGCCATTTCTATTATCCAACCAGATTGGATAACTGAAGCAAGAGATGAATGGAAGAAGGACAAAGATGTATGGATACTCATTCAAAAGTTGCAGCAAGATCCTAGTACATCCGATACATTTAGTTGGAAAAATGATTCCTTATGGTACAAAGATCGCTTATATCTTTGTAAGAATTCCCAACTAAAACAAAAGATTCTTCTGGAATTGCACACTTCTCCTTTAGGAGGTCACTCAGGATTTTTAAAAACTTACCACAGGGTGAAGAAAGAATTTTTTTGGGATGGCCTTAAATCTGATATTCAAAAGTTTGTAGCGGAATGTTTGGTTTTCCAGCAAAATAAAGTTGAGACAATTAAGATCCCTGGTCTTCTACAACCTTTATCCATTCCATGTCAATATTGGGAGGATATTTCAATGGATTTCATCACAGGTTTACCCAAGTCCGAAGGAAAGAGTGTCATCATGGTGGTAGTTGATAGACTTACCAAATATGCACACTTTTGTGCATTATCTCATACATTTAAAGCAAGTACAGTTGCTACTACATTTATGGAAAAAATTCAAAAGCTACATGGAAACTCAAATATTATTGTGAGTGACAGATATCCCATTTTTACTGGAAATTTTTGGACAGAGTTATTTTCTTGTTTGGGTACTCAACTAGCTCATAGCTCATCTTATCATCCTCAATCCGATGGTCAAACTGAGATAGTGAATAAATGTTTGGAAGGATATATTCGTTGTTTTGTATCTGATAAACAAACAAAATGGGTCAAGTGGTTAACTCTCGCTGAATGGTGGTATACCACTTCCTTCCATACCGCAGCAAAAATGACCCCATTTGTGGCACTTTATGGATATCATCCACCGTCGATCACATCATATTTAAGAGATAATTCTAAGGTTCAAGCAGTGGAAGATCACATCGAGCATCAACAAGAAGTTCTCCAACTCTTAAAGGATAACCTAAATTTTGCACAAAATTGAATGAAACAATAGGTAGATCAACATTGCAGTGAGAGAAGTTTTGATGTAGGAGACTGGGTATTTTTACGACTACAACCATACAAACAAATATCCCTCAAGAAAGCTAAGAAGGATAATAAATTATCGCCAAAGTACTATGGTTCTTACAAGGTGTTGCAGAAGATTGGTATTATGGCATACAAATTGGAGCTTCCTGCTTCTTCGCGAGTGCATCCATTTTTCCATGTTTCATGCTTAAATAAGGTTATAGGTGAAAATCTTCCAGTTGAAACAATATTTCCAAAACTTGATGAGGAAGGAAAAATCATATTGGAACCTAAAACGGTCATGGAAACAAGAACTCGACAACTACGAAATCAATCAATTTCAGAGTATCTCATCAAGTGGAAGAACTTACCCACTGAAGATTCTACATGGGAGGATGATAATTTTATACAAAAGTACCTAGATCTATTGAAGCGTTGAGGACAACACTTTTTTGAAGGATATGGGCATGTTAGGTCCCTATATTACTAGTTTAGTCCCTTATTATTATTAGTCTAGCCCCCTTATTGTTATTGTTGTACCCCTGTAACCCCAATATTGTTATTATTGTGCCCTTACATTATTATTGTTAGGTCGGCTAGGATTATATTGTGGCCCCATGGACTCCTATATATAGAAGGAGGTTTTGGTCATTTGTAGCATCCAAGAATTGTGCATTTATGTAATGTATTGGAGGTTTCCCCCTCGAGGTGGCTGATTTCTAAGGCTTTGATCTCTCTTTTCTTCTGTCATTGGGGTTGGTTTCATAACATATGGATCAGTGGAAATTCATGTAGCCAGATGTTAGAGAGACAGATTTCACATACTGGAGCAAATGTCATAATTGGCAGTGCCAGTGCAGATGGCATAGATTCAGAGTTAGTAGCGGTGCAGAGTTTTTAGTAGACAGTGCAGTAGCTAGTAGCAGTTAGAGATTTTGAAGACAGATGCATCATACTGATTCAATTTGGATGCTTTTTCAATTTCAAAAGTTGCATTAGAACATTCCAAGGTACCAGATTTGGATAGAGTTGAATTCCTTTCTTGTTGAGAGGGAGTGTTGAAAATGGAAACAAGAAATATTCAAAATGGCACCCATGAGGCTTCTGATTTAATTTTCCCTTAATTAAATTATAATAAAATTTTAATTCCACATCACATTATAGATTGTAAGTGTTAAATGTGTCAGGAAGACTTAGTTAGCTCAGCCAATTTGAGTTATAGGTCAAACTAGTGGCATGTAGGATGTCTTGTACTTTTTAAGAACCTTGGTTGAGTTATTTGTGCGTTGTAATTAGTTAACTCAAGTATTTGAGTTAAAATCAATTTAAATAGTTCTAAATAAGAGATGAGCTACTGATAGGTCCAGTGAATTATTTATGGCTTAATTCACATGCAGTGATAAATAATATAATTGATAATTAATTATAAATAGATGTTGCATGTCATTTCTAAGGAAGGGCTAGTTGAGACTCGGGTTAAAAGGAAGATAACTATCAGTTGTATAATTATAAAATTGTACAGTTCATGCATGAGGTAATTAGGAAGCCTTGGATGTATTGTGCTATCTATTGATGGGAATTTCCTAATTAATAGGGGCTCAATTAGCCCAGGAATGTGTAAGAAATGATGGTCAGGCAGAGACAATCAAGAGGTTAAATATTGGACCAAACTTGCTTAGATTTGTGCCAAGATCAAAGTGAGATCGTCAGCAGAGTGTAGAGGTTTATCGGGAAGGGAAATAACATTGTATTTTTTCACCTTCTTGACTTTATGCAATATAGAGATAGTGAGTTTTTTAGCTTAGGTTTTCCCTAGTTACATATTGTGTTGTGTTATTGATTGATTCTTTCTCTTACTTGTTTATGTGATTATGCAATCGAAATTGGTTCTTGAAATTTGTAGAATTGATTCAGTATTTTGTTTTATTACATTACAAGATCATTTGAGTCTATTTAGATAATTTATATATTGTATTGGAGCCTACATATTGTGTTATTTTTTTCTTGTGATCTTCAAGTTTTGTATGTTTAGTAATTGTTTGATGAAGAAACATAATAAACATTAATAATAAGACAAAAATATTCACAAGAAATTATCAAAGAAGATAAATATACCCAAATGTACAGTCAAACTCATTTATCAACATGGAATTAGAGCTAAGGTTGGAGGTTTGAATATCACATTTATATTGGCATCCTTGAAAAGGACTCTATAGAAACCCTAATCAAATCTGATCCTATGATCAGAACTAAATATTTGCAAGTATCTAAGAAGTATAAAGGTAGAAACTATGGATATATGAATTCATAATGGATAAACACATGTTTTTGGCTCACAATTAATTCTTGTGAGGCTTGCAATACTTTCTTTTGAGACTTTGTCGTTCATTACTCTACACAGTAGCACTTCTTTAGAGTAGCTCAATAATTTGGTTCTCTAAAATCGTTATAGTGGCTAAATGGTTTGAAACTCTAGGATCGTTACAGTGAGATCATAATCCTTTTTGGGTCATGATCATTAGTAGTGGTATGATTTTGCTTGTATGATTCTCACTACATACACAATGGAAACATCACATCTATAGTAGTGTTAACTCTTTGGCACGAAAATATTTGCATCATCTTAGTGACATAGCTTTGTCATCACACAATAGTGGAATTTCATCTATAACAAGTGGACTCACATCGCTCTTCAATAAACTCGCTTTTTCTATGGGTAATTTCTCACTCGCATTATTTATATGGCATTGTATTGTATCATATTACATATGGAATCAAAATAATATGGTTTGAATGAAGCAATAGTGACCCTCTCAAAGATATCTGCAGATCTCACATTTGTGACACTTAGGTTGTTATAAATTAACTTGTCACCATGCTAATTTTCCCATTTCTAATCCTGAAATTACCCATGACAAATCCTTTTCAATGTTTCCAACATCAATAAAGATGTGAACATATCCCCTGAAGATCCAAAGGAGACTGCCTTGGAAGATTACTGAAGAAACTTGGTCAAATTCGTAGTTTCCTAGGTCAACTCTTTTCCTGGTACCATGAATGCGTTGATGTCCTTTTCACAGTTCTATATTAGCGCTATCAGTGCCCTTATTTCTTGGAAAACTATGCTAATCCACTTTTTGGCAGTTTTTCCTCAAATGGAGAAGAAGCTTTGACCTCGATAAGCTCAAAGGTATTGAGTTGGTTGTTAAACGGTGATGATAAGGTCGAGCTCTATGATTTTAGAGCTTTGATCTCATCCATGGGGGTTCATCCCTTATAAATTGGGCCTTCCTCCTCCTTTAATGGGATCCCAACCTCTTCTATCTTCCTATAAATTCACATCCCTAATTCCCAAAACTTTAGAGCTTGGTTGGTCATTGTCAGACTCATCTAAACTCTCATTCCTTTGCATCCTAGCATTGTGATTACGCCTAAGTGTTAGGGAGAAGGAATTATTTTGAGCTTCGGTGAAGGAGTCAGATTTTCTCCAAAGGACACCTCCAACATCAAGGCCTAGGTTGTAAGCTTTCCTTTTGTACTTATCAATAATAACATTTGATGTTTTCTTTCTCTATTTTTCTATATATTTATGAAAATATTCTAGTACTCCTTGATATGCTAGATAGCTAATGTTTATGATTATTATGTATTGTATTATGTTTTTTTTTGTCTCTTGATCATCCACATGTATTCATGTGACATCAGTAGCAAGGAGTGGGCCTAACAAGATCATGGATTAAGGTCATCATTAGCAGACCCAAGCATAACATTGAGAAAAAGGTACTTATGTCTCTTTTCTTGTTGTATTGTAAATGTTAGTTAAGAGAGCTTTGCATTAGAAAGAGTCTCGTGGTTCTAGGCCCACTCTAGGGCTAGAGAGATTGCCTCTATCCACAGAGGGGATTTATCGTTACAACAAAACTGACGACTCCATTGGGGAGCTTAGCCTCTTAGTCTTCCTTCCCCAGATTGACCTTGGATCAATCTAACCAATTTTTGGAATCTAATCTTGCTTTGGCCTATGTTAGTTTGTGTAAGGTTTGATAGTAACTTCACTATGTCAGGTTTAGTGTTTTTGTGAGACTCTTTTTTATTTTTCCTTGTTTTTAGCGACCATCGCACTTTCTGTTTACACAATAGTGCTGGAATCGATGTTCTATATAGTACAACCATGTTGATTTTCCTTTTAGCACTCTTCTTCTTGTCTAAAAAGCATTGATCTCAGACCTAAGAAAAAATAGGGTTTCCCCTTTGATTTTCCAGTGTGTCTTGGCCCCTGAAAGAAGTTTGTAGGATCTCAGTGACCTCCCTGTTGTGTATTTTGCTAAGTTGTTTTCTCTAAGAAAATATTTTTGTCTATTTGATGTGTTTGTAAGTTTAGATATTTTTCACCATTTCAAACACCCTTTAGTCGCATTGTTCTTGACTTGATTCGAAGTGATTTGTTGTATGCTCTGGTCATCACTGTATCTCTAATCTTCCCTTTGGTTTAGTGTTAAACATAGGATCACAAATTGTTTGACTCACAAGTCTAGAAGAGTGTGTTTTTTCTCTAAATTCAAAAGAAATTGAAAGCAATTTTCATTTTAGTTTTGATTTAGATTATCTTTATCATTTTAAGAGTGAAAATAATTCCATTCTTACATTCTTTAAAGTGATTTTTGTTTTGTTCGATTGAACGTGTTAGCACCTAATTTGAACCTTAGACTGAAGGAAGGCAAATCAGGGTAACCTCAAACCACGCTCAGCCTTGTAGCTAGCCCTACAAGGTCAGGAGAGGGCTCTCTCCGTGAAAAATATTCAATGAAATATATCTGCAAATTGATTTTAGGCTAGGTATAGTAGCTCGAAATGTTTTATCAATTTCCTGGGTTGTATGGATCAGGTGGGGCTGGGAGGTTTGAATCTGGGGAATTAAATCAAAGATACAGGGTATTCTATGGGGCAAGGTAGGCAGGGATTTTAACAACTTGTTTTTAATAATGATGGAATGTCTAAGACTGGTGAGAAGCTGAAAAGGGCATAGGAGATGGATCCTCTTCAAACAACAGAAAACATAAAGTATTGAATGATTTTCCCAAGGCAGAGCATTATACAATGGATTCTACCCATCTATCTTGAAAATCATTCAAACAGAAATATGAATGAATGAATGGAAAAAATAACAATTAACAAATGATCACAAAGGAAAGAAAAGTGCTAAAATCCATACCACAAGGATCCCATAAATCAGTGTTGCATTTCTTTATTAATTCCCTGCCAAACTATTACAAAATGGAGCGCAGAGCGTCCTCAATGATTCCAACTTATTCCACCTTTTTCCCCCTTACAAATGACTCAAAAATTACATTAAATAGAAAGAATTTGAGGGGACACATCTGTAGAACGAAGAGTTGTTTCAACAACTTTGGAACAGAAATCTGAACATAGAAAATAAACCAACCATATACCCCAAAAAGAGTGAACATTTCATTTGACTACCTGGAAGATTCTGCTGTTATACTCAACAAATGGGAAAATGAAATCTGTAGAACCGATCCCTTTTTAATCGCTATTGAAGAGGCCAAAATAATTCTGCATTTGTAATTAGCTCACAGCTTTGGCCAATATCTTTGTCTTTACTCTTTGAAGAAAAACCCTTTGCCGAAGAAAAAATGCCTTTGAAACCAAATGAAATAAATTGTTGTTTTAAACGAAGTAAAAGCCCCTTTTTCTTTAAAAGAGCAAAGGACTAGCAGTGGGCTCAAAATCGCAATCGTAAATCGCAACAGAAGGGGGGAGGGAGCATGTCATAATGGAGCGATGCGATGAAAACTTGCGATGCGATGGGAGGTTGATGGTGTGAGGGGATAGTGATGACTTGCGATGCGATGGAATGATCAGATCAGAGGCATCGGAGGTGGATTAATCACATCGGCGGTAAACATCGGAGATGGTCAATCAGGAAACTATGCGATGTGATGTGATGCAATGCAATCGCATCGGAGGTGTGATGATGCAAATTTTAAGTGCTGGGTGGGTGTTGCGATCAGTGGCCCATGGACTTTTGCGATGTGATGCGATCGAATCGGAGTTGTAGGATGTGGCAATGAAACAAAACATTAAATTTTGAACGGTTAATAATAATAAAAAATGGTGCTTTGGGGCTTTTATTCATTTGGGCATATCTTCCAATCTAGAAGTATGTCTCGAGAGCATGATATATCGCTGGAAAGCTCTTTCTAGGCTATTTATGATAAACACACTTGGAACATGATTTTCACTAAAAATCCTATGGAGAACACCTCTGAAATGCAGGTAGAGAAAAGCCCCTTCTCTTTGGTCCTTGATGATGATGAGATGCAAAGGACTGGTGGTGGCTTTGTAGAAATAGCAGCTTCTGAAACTCAAATTATTACATATTAAGACATAAAATTACATAAGAAATGAATAAAAAGAAGAGTACCATGTGTTCACCTCAAAACATGTTTTGAGGTGAAAATTACATCAAGCTTAACAAAACAACTCTTTGATTTTTCCGGATACTGTGCTTTTGAGTTTATTCGATCTCCTCATGTCCTTGCTGATATTTATTGACACTTGGCTCATTAGTTTGACCATGATGAGACCCTAAAACCTAATGAGATCAACCCTATGACCTAATAACATGAATTGCAGAGTGAAAGTGAATCATGACTGAAGACCATGGAGAGGAGAATCAACAAGTATTTGCATGAGGGAAAACTAATGAAGTGACCATTACAATCAATGAATTCATGAACTAATGGAATGATTGAAAATTTCTTCATAATGGGACACCTAAGATGCACATGCAAATGTGCTTTGATCCCTGGTGGAACTACGCAAATACTGACACTAACATTGGCTCCAGCTGGGGATGGTAGCTCCTTGGAGGTGCCAAAAACACCGTAGACCTAGTAGCCTGATCCATTGGGCGTGGAGTGAATAGCTAAAAGCCAAACTAAATACTAAAAGAAACTTGACACGATAAATTAACTCAAAAGTGACTCAAGGCTAACAAAAACAGAACTTGAAGATTGAACATTGATGGCAGTATATCACCAAGACTTGAGGGATTTCAAATCCTTATGACAACCACCTGTTTTTCTTTGAAATCATATGTCCAATTAGGCAATATCAAAATTCCAGTGTAACCAATCAAGCAAATGTCTCCTTGATTGATTCTCCCAATCATATTCTCCAGACAACAATAAATATTTACAATTGGGCATCCAAAAGCATACTTGGAAATGATCTCCTTCATCACTGAATATTGCAATAATTACCTTCTCTGCTGACTACAATAGATTTTCCACTGGATCCTGAAAAATATAAAAATCAACCTCCTGCTGATATAGAAGAAACAAGGTACCTTCTTCTCTTGATTCTGATCTCTCTTCATACTATACCTAAGCAAGAGTGTGTTCCTGGTCTTCAAAAAATTCTGAACAGACAGGTGAGAAGATTTCTCCTTGAAAAAACATTTCAAAGCATGAGAGATAGGAAGAAGAATCTGAATGGCAGTTCTCAATGTTCTGGTCTTCCGCAGCCTAAATATATTGTTGATCATCTTCATATGATATGACAACCAGATTTTCATGTTTCTTATCACATTCAGCAATCATAAGAGAAATAGCTTCGGATGGTTCTTGAAACCCCAAATTGACATTTCTATCATCTACCATAGATTCATCCAAAGAAACTTTTTCACTTACTTGAACAAAGATCTCATCTTGTTTTTCATAGAGGGTATGGATTACGTCCTTGTGGATACTTTGTTCTGATGAGATGAGAGCATTCAGGTCTATAAATCTGTTTTCTTCATTTGAGGTGGCCTCAACAATAGAGCTTTCCTTCATGGGGTCCGAAACAACATACTCTTCATTATCACATTTTGAACCTAGATCTTGATCTGGCAGCTTGACTTTATTACAGTCTGAGATTGGAACCTCATCATCTTTTGTTGGAATCAGATCTGAAACAATATCTTGTCTTCCATCGTGTTCAACTGTACAATGATCTTCAGTCTGCTGATCTTGACAAGTATCCTCTAAGATTTCTCTCTGTTGTTGGAATGGATTTTCGTATAGGGCTTCCATGATCTCATCATCCATGAATTCATCATCTCCATAAAAATTCTCAAGATTTTCAATGAAACTATTAGCATGTTTGCAACATTTCTAAACTAATATTAAGGATGGACAAGATTCTTTATACCTTTCAAAGAATATGGTATGAAAATCCTTTAAACAATAAATACAAGCAGGTGGCAAACTTTCATACCAAGATCGAGCTTCATTTTCCAGAGTAGCCATGAAAATCTTCATCAGGAAATCTTCAGGAAAATCAATCTTTAATCCACGCACATGTATGTGAAATCTCACTAGATGAAGAGAAACATTGTTACCTTTCACATTTTTTAACATAGGCAAATTCTTAAGCCAATCCACCTTAGGCATTTTATTTGGGAAACTTGGGATGTGATCTCGGCTCATGGGAGCATACCTTCTTGCAACACTTGCCATCTTGAAAAATCTTAAGGCCACTAATCTTCCTGCAGTGGATTCACCATGAAGTGTTTGTTTATGGATCTTTCAGTGAATGGAGTCGCCAGGTGAATGGTTCAACCTCCATATGTATCCAACTGTTGTTCACCATCAACAATTAGATCTAAAATTTATTGTTCTTTCCCATGGAAGGTATGATCTTTTTCTCCCCAGTATGGTCACCAGAAATGTTAGCACCTAATTTGAACCTCAGGCTGAAGGAAGGCAAATCAGGGTAACCTCAAACCATGCTCAGCCTTGTAGCTAGCCCTAAAAAGTCAGGAGAGGGCTCTCTCCGTGAAAAATATTCAATGAAATATAACTGCAAATTGATTTTAGGCTAGGTATAGTAGCTAGAAATGTTTTATCAATTTCCTGGGTTGTATGGATCAGGTGGGGCTGGGCAGTTTGAATCTGGGGAATTAAATCAGAGATACAAGGTATTCTATGGGGCAAGGTAGGCAGGGATTTTAACAACTTGTTTTTAATAATGATGGAATGTCTAAGACTGGTGAGAAGATGAAAAGGGCATGGGAGATGTATCCTCTTCAAACAGTAGAAAACATAAAGTATTGAATGATTTTCCCAAGGCATAGCATTATACAATGGATTCTACCTATCTATCTTGAAAAACATTCAAACAGAAATATGAATGAATGAATGGCAAACATAATAATTAACAAATGATCACAAAGGAAAGAAAAGTGCTAAAATCCATACCACAGGGATCCCATAAATCAGTGTTGCATTTCTTTATTAATTCCCAGCCAAACTGTTACAAAATGGAGCACAAAGTGTCCTCAATGATTCCAACTTATTCCACCTTTTTCCCCCTTACAAATGACTCATAAATTACATTAAATAGAAAGAATTTGAGGGGAAGCATCTGCAAAAGGAAAAGCTATTTCAACAGCTTTGGAACAGAAATCTAAACATAGAAAATAAACCAACCATATACCCCAAAAAGAGTGAACATTTCATTTGATTGTCTGGAAGATTTTTTTGTTATACTCAACAAATGAGAAGATGAAATCTGTAGAACCGATCCCTTTTTAATTGCTGCTGAAGAGGCCAAAATAATTCTGTGTTTGTAATTAGCTCACGGATTTGACCAATATATTTGTCTTTACTCTTTGAAGAAAAACCCTTTACCGAAGAAAAAATTCCTTTGAAACCAAATGAAATAAATTGCCGTTTTAAACGGAGTAAAAGCCCCTTTTTCTTTAAAAGAGCAAAGGACTAGCAGTGGGCCCAAAATTGCAATCGCAAATCGCAACAGAAGGGGGGAGGGAGGATGTCGTAATGGAGCGATGCGATGAAAACTTGCGATGCGATGGGAGGCCGATGGTGCGAGGGGATAGAGATGACTTGTGATGCGATGGAATGATCAGATCGGAGGCATCGAAGGTGGGTTAATCGCATCGGCGATAAACATCAGAGATGGTCAATCAAGAGACTATGCAATATAATGTGATGCAATGCAATCACATCGAAGGTGTGATGATGCAAAGTTTAAATGCTGGGGGGGTGTTGCGATCAGCGGCCCATGGACTTTTGTGATGCGATGTGATCGCATCAGAGTTGTAGGATGTGGAAATGAAACAAAACATTAAAGTTTGAATGGTTAATAATAATAAAAAATGGTGCTTTGGGGCTTTTATTCATTTGGGCATATCTTCCAATCCAGAAGTATATTTTGGGAGCATGATATATTGCTGGAAAGCTCTTTCCGGGCTCTTTCTGATAAATGCACTTGGGACATGATTTGCACTAAAAATAATATGGATAACACCTCTGAAATGCAGGCAGATAAAATCCCCTTCACTTTGGTCCTTGATGATGAGCTGCAAAGGACTGGTGGTGGCTTTGTAGAAATAGCAGCTTCTGAAACTCAACTTATTACATATGAAGACATAAAATTACATAAGAAATGAAAAAAAATAAGAGTACCATGTTTTCACCTCAAAACATGTTTTGAGGTGAAAATTACATCAAGCTTAACAAAAAAACTCTTTGATTTTTCCGGATACTGTGCTTTTGAGTTTATTCGATCTCCTCATGTCCTTGCTGATATTTATTGACACTTGGCTCATTAGTTTGACCATGATGAGACCCTAAAACCTAATGAGATCAACCCTATGACCTAATAACATGAATTGTGGAGTGAAAGTGAAGCATGACTGAAGACCATGGAGAGGAGAATCAACAAGTATTTGCATGAGGGAAAACTGATGAAGTGACCACTACCATCAATGAATTCATGAACTAATGGAATAATTGAAAATTTCTTCAAAATGGGACACCTAAAATGCACATGCAAATGTGCTTTGATCCCTGGTGGAAGTATGCAAATACTGACACTAACAGAAAGAAAAGTGAAAGGATTTGAATTTCTTCTTTCGTTCATTTGTTTTGCTTTTGATTTCATTTCAAAGTGAAAAACAAAACAAAAGAACAAAACAAAACAAAAAAATCGTGCATCTTAGGGGAAAAGAGAAGAATTTTCATTTTTCAATAAGTTTCATTTGTTTGGGAAAAGTGAATTCGATTGAAAAGAATTGCATTTTGTAGCTTTGAGCTAGTTTGGGGGGCATTATTGTTGTTGCATTTATTTCACTTTTGATTTTATCTCTTCCCTAAATAATTTAGGCTTCATAGAAATGGAAACTTTTATTTTTTGCATTTATTTTGTACTATAAGGATTCAAATGCCATCGTTTTGAGCCTTGAAATTGAAACTTTAATCAAGATCAACTTAAAATAAACTGAATTTGCATTAAGGAGCATTCGAACTAAAGAGAACATTTAGTAGTCTAGGCTAGAGACGTGTTACGACATCGTAAAACATAGTAGTTTTCGCTAATGGTCTGTGTTACAGCTCGGGGGTGATATCCCATCCCACGTATGGAAGTTTATTGATGTATGATAAGTATATTTGGGGTGCTCTCATTCAACAGTTGCACATTAGGTAGCACTACTATGGACTAGACTCCCACATACCGTCACCCATATTTGGGGAGACAGCACTAGGTTGCAAGCCTACCATAGGTAACCAAGTCGGTCACCTTGTAAACGTGATACGTCGAACACAACATTCGGGGAGATTGGCTTCCATACATTAAGTCCTTGGTCATTTTTTATATCATTTATCACCAAGGTGTATATTGCATTTCATGGATACTTGGTAAACCTTTATGCCTAGCACACCCTTTTTAATTTATTTTTTGTTTTATAAAAGTAACTACCCACAAAAACATCTTACTCGTGCAGTTCTTCAGCCCCATTATTTCTTGGTAAATTTTGAATTTTTTCACCTCTTCCTTCTCTGATATTGCTTCGAAAGGTCATCATGGCTGAATCATCAAATTCGCCTCTTCCCTCCTTTGACAAATCTCAAGAACCTCCTCCTGAGGTCCCTCAGTTTCTGGTTGGACCCCTTGAAGTGAAAGGTGATCAACTTGGGATTGTGATCACTGTTCAACCCATATCATCTCGACCACCGCCTGATGATTCTCCTTGGAAAAAATAGGAAGACTGTGAGCCAGAAAGCCCCAAACCATCTGCACATTTCTCGGCCTTTCCTTCAAATCCTCTCTTTGATCCGATTGTGGTCTCGCCTCAACAGCCTTATAGCACTTTTGATCAATCCAAAATCCACTTTTGCACTTCTCGAGTAGTATATTGCTCTATTTTCCATCCGTTATTTCCTAGTGAAATGGAATCCAATGCTGATGTTGTTCCATTCGTGAGCACTCCCCAAGGCACTCTTTAGGAAACTACTAGCTCTTATATCCCAAAAGTTGCTTCATCTTTTTTCCCTTCAAAAGAGAGTTGTTCGATTCCATGCCTTATGATTCAGGCAATGGGAATGAGATACCTTCCATTTATTTTGTGTCCACGCTCTTGCATGGTTATACCTCTTTGGGAAACCTTATTTCTAGATCTTCTGGTGGTACACCTTTATTCCCGGATCCCATTTGGTCAACGGGTATTCCTACATATTCCAGCCCATTCTTTTTGAATGTGGTCATCGTGTCTCAACCTGTTATTCGACTTACGGTTACTAGTGGTCAAATGACTGTGTCGATCAGATCCTCTGTCCCCTATTTTCCATCTATGATTATTGTAGTTCCACCACTGAGTGGAAAATCCATTGTTTCCTCCATGCCTGGGGGGAAATCTAACCCTCTTTACATACCTCCCCTTTTGAGTGGGGGGCAGCCGAGTTCTAGATCTATTCTTGGGGCAGGATAGCCTCACGTATTCCCAGGTTTAGCATCCCCTTCAACAATTGAATGTATCATATTCACATGTTCAGAAACCTAACATCCCTTATGTTCAACAACCAAACATACAATATCAGTATGTTCCTCAAACGAATGTGTCTTAGTAGTTTGTCCAACAACCCTAGCCTTTGGTGAGTGTTGCTGCGACTAATCCTCAGTTTGGTTCTTACCCCCATTTTGGTCTGAATCTCCTTCTGGGTAAATCTAGTCCTCTCCCCAATTAGCCTGGTACTCAATACTAGCCATTTTCTCAAGGTCAATACCAACAAACCTAGTCTAGGCCTCAGCCTCGTGCTCAATATCAGAAGATTCCTCAGTACCAATAGGCTCAATTAGGGCCTCAGACTAGACCCTATGTTCAGCAGGGACCACAATCTGTACCCTATGTTCAGAAGGGACACAAGTTGGACCCTACGTTCAGAAAGGACCGCAAAATAGAACTCATGTTTAGCAGGGACATGTTGAGGCCTTGGAATTCCATTGCCACAACATAGGGGAAAACCACCCAGTTTGGACCTTAGAGAAATTCCTTTTCTATTTGGTGTGGTGGCTCCGACTGGGGATAAAGGGACTAGTTTCCCAATAAGGATGAATTTGGGGACTGTTTTGTTTAGATAACATGCAATGGGGAATTATTTTAATCTATCACATGCATTTAACTAACACTATCTATTCTACTAAATACCCGGGGTGTTTCTTCCTTCATGCGATCTATAGAGATATCCTTCAACTATTAGTAATGAAGATTATTTAAGAGTTGAAAGAGATGAAAATTATGTAAAGATGATTCTTTTAACAAACTAGTTTGATTAAAATAATCATGAAAACTATATCGCATTCATATGTGTGATTATATACTAGATAATAAATCATAGAGAAATATTAGTACATAAGTGCATTTAACATTAATTTATGATAGCGTTTCAAATATATAATGCATATAAAAGATAATTGTAAATCTAGAAAGAAAAAATTAATACAAGTGAATAGAAGTACCATATGTACAAAGTCCTACTCATGTAAACTGACAGTATATTTTCTGCTTCTTTTCACTTTCAAGCAATTTAAAGAGTACAATAGTGCAGCATCAGTTAAACAACTTCAAATGTCAAAAGATAATAGACTGTGTTCCATTTATCCATCAAAGCATTTACAAACTTACAAAAGTGCATTCTTTGCAAATGTTTTTGACAAATTTCTGGACCCTTCTCTAAATTCATGAGAGGGGTTTAAATACTAAATTAAATATGTTTAAAAATAGAATATTACATAAAAATAGAGGAGGTTTCAAACAACCATCCTTATAACACAAACTTTAACTACAATGTAGGAAAATAAAGTAACAATATAAATATGAATTCTAATATTTCATTTAGCATGGGTTTGAGCTGAGCTGGATGTGAAATTCTCGATTTGACCTATCCCTTTAATAATGCATTTGAGAGTGTTGGTTGTGTTATTTTTGTTGAATTAGTTAAAGACTGCAAGGTTTGGTACTTATGATAAGGTTTGATCAGAAAATTCCAATAATTTTCTTGATCAACCTTATTTACTTTATTAATCATTTCTTCCTAATTTTTTGTCCTTTGTTTCCACTACGTTTCCAACTACTTGATTTCTGAGAGCACTTCAGAGGTGCATTCTTTGATAAGTTCTTATTTCAAAAGTTGTTCACATATAGATTCAGTAATTTCCTTCGTTAAACTTGATGTTTTTGCTGTTGCTTTATTTGCGTGCCTTATCTGTGCTTTCCAATCTTCAAAAAGATTTCCTTATGGAATTTATCTACCTGGGGTAGATTAGCTTCCTTGCCTGAGTCTGATGCTTGCCATTGAATGTGTTCATTGATTTTCTTCTCAATATTATCACACTCAAGTTTCTGGATAGTCACTTGCTCGATCAGTATTTCACTAGAATCATAATAAGATCTAGTGATATAAGCTTGTTGGAAAAATACTTCTTGTTGTTTCTTTAGCTTAGCATTCACATCCAATGCTTCCTTTATGAATTTCTCTAGTTGTGGCTGGATTTTTAGTTTATTTATTGTTGCTTCCAATTGTGTTTTGTTTTTAGTGAGTTGTACCTGATGCTGCAAATTTAATCTTTCAAAATCCTTTTGAAATTGGGACATTTTCCATTCCATTTTCTCATTGTAGTTAGAATTTTCTTTCTCTAATAGTTTTTCTAAATCTTTTATTTATCTTCTCTCTACTTCAGTAAAATTTTAACTTTAGTGGCCTTATCAATAGTGGTAGTAGCACATGCCCCTGCAAACTGTGATATATTGGTTAAATATTCAGTAGGATCAGCTAGAGGATCCTTCCATAAAACGTCAACAGATTCATTTTTAAGACTTGAGACTATATCATTGATTCTTCTTCTTTTTCTCCTCTTGACTACAACCTTATGACTAGGGCTATAGAAGACATCTAGTGAAGGGATTTACTCAATTTGTAAAACTATCTTCTCTGTAGGGTAGGCCAGAATTATCTCTCGATCATGAGTTTCAGGAACCTGTTGTAGTGGAGTAACAGTTTCCACTAATTTTTGAGAATGTTTTGGTGTCTTAAAACTGGTAGATTGATCAGTATTAGGATTTTTTTGAGGTGTTTTTATTTCCATAGAAAACTTATCCCATTCACTCTTCAAATCTTTTGGCTGAGATTTTTCTATCTGATCAGATGTATCTTGGATGTGTTGAACTTCTTGGGAAGATGATTCAGTTATATTTCTTCCTCCTTTCTCTTGCATCTCAATCTGTTTGATTACTTGATTAATTACCTTTTCTGGGCTCTTATTTGTGTTTTTAGATTCACTATCAAGATGATCTGAATTCTGAGATTGATGTGTTCATTGCCCTGACTCATCTTCCGACATGTATTTAGTTTCATTGTCCAAGCTAATACTTGGATTTGGTCTGTTGACATCTTGGATTTGGTCTGTTGACATCTTCAATAGTAAATAAATCCAAAGGAAACCTTTCCAGTCTCTTGTTTTTGTATTCTTGGAAGGTTTCCAAGTCATCTTGATTGAGATGACTGGATGTAAAATTTAGTACATATAAAAACTTTTCAATACCTTGAAATAAATCATCAGATCTATCTATCTCTTTCACAAAAGGCTTCATTTTGAGCTCTTCGATGTAATTTTTAATTACATCATTGGGGTCATATGGTTGTTTTGGCATTACAGCCAATTTTAACAAATTAACATTTGAAACTTCCTTGAAGGCATGTCCAATATCAAAAAGTGTAAAAGTACCACATTGTAAAGGGAAATTAGGCCAAATGTCCTTCTTAGCATCTTTAAGCTGTTTTGAAATACCATTTACCACAAGTTGGTAAGAAATATCTCTAGCAAGTAGCTTGTCAAGAACATAATATGGAAGGACATGAAGAGAAGCATAACTTCCAAAAACTCTAACATAGGTGAAACTTTCTTCTGCAAACCATCTAGCAACAGGAAGAATGTATGTACTAGCTTCTTTGGAAATCCTAGGAGCTTTCTCATCGAATATAATTTGGTGCATAGGTAACATGACCATATGGCTAATTTTATAAAAATGAAGGTGAAAGTCTGACTCCCAAAGGGATTTGTGGTAAATTTGGATTGGATTAGAGTCTTAGGTCGTCCATTTCCATCCCATGGTTGGAAAAATTAAGAAAATAAAATTGCGTCCATGACATAGGCACTCATGTAAAAGGGGGGTATTTCTCTAGATGAAACACTCCTTTTACTCCTATATTTCATGATATTTCTTGCTAAATTATCAGATAGGATATTTTCCCAATTTAAAATTAAGGAATTGATGATTGTGTTAATTAATGGGACCCAATATGCATAAAAGCTAGTAGTATTAGACTTTGAAAACAATATACACAACATATCGGCAGCATAGAAATAAGGGGAAGGAATTTGTATTATTGGGTACGTACCGAGTTTGTCTTGTTTAAGCTTGCCTTGGTCATTCTTCAATTCCTTTATGACTTTCATCAGGTTTGGGTTTTTTGCTAAAGCTTTGGGCAAAAGCTTTGTCATAGTTTTGTTGCGGGACTAGTAAGTGTTACATTTTCCTCAAATATTTTTCCCTGAATGAACCAATATTATCGCCCTTTGAATCCTTAAATGTTCTATCTTCTATGTCCAAGTGGTCAATTACCCAATTAACCATATCTGTATAGGGGAGAATCTTTGGCCTTGCTGCTACCTTATGGATGAATGAGCATGCAATGTCAAAATAGGCCGGGTCTGAAAGAATTGACTCGTCTGCTGTAGCAAATTTCATTATTAGCCTTGGGGATTCATTCTCGAATAACTGATACATTGCCTCCCATGAGGAACTTTCGCAATCCTTGTTGCAGGTGGTATCTGTGAATAAGGGAGACATATCTGAGTCTTTAGTAGATGATGTTTGTGCAATTTCCTTTCCCTTCTTGTTCATCCCTATTATCCTTTCTTTGTTAAATGGTTCCCTAAATTCAAGCGAATAGAGAAAACTTTAAAAATAGAGAGAATAGAGAGGCGAATGGAATTAAAGAAATTTTAATCACAAATCTGACGTTCAGTCATTCAAAATATGCTTGAAGTAGATATGAATCTTTCAAACCTTTAATCCTAATAAATGTCATTAATCACCCATAAGTATTTTAATCAAATCTCTTACACACCTTCATGTGACATGTCTATCGATCAATTTAACACGTTAGATCTGATATCTGGTTGATTTGATATGATCATTTCACACACTTGAGAAAATAACTATCATTTATCACATATTGCAACTTATAACTATTTCCATTAGTTATGTTACCAATAAATCTTGTGAAATGTGATCTGCGCAAATCACACATTTCGCAATTTCTATGCGGTAATAAAACTTTATTTTAGTTAATTTATGCGAAATGCGAAGTGTGCTTAAGGAATCATTGCCGATGTGATTTATCAGACACTTGGAGTTTTATTTTATTTTGGTTTATTGATTCATCGGGTCCGTTTAATTGCAAATCTTACTGAATTTTTATAATTTTGATCGTTTTATTAGGCACAATGCGATTTTCTTTTATAACGATGTTTAAAGATTTTGCAATGGGAGTTTTATATAACTTCGGAAAGGGTTTAGCGCATAATATATCCCACATGACTTAATATGTTTTAATTTATTTAAGCTCATAAGCTATGCAATTTGCGATGCATGCTAAAGAATGAAAGTGGAAAAGAAAATAACTTTATTTCCTAAAGTTTTTTTTACTTAGGCTAAAAATTAAACAAAATAAATTTCCTTTTTTATTTTTAAAGGGTCCCCATTTAGTAAAAATAAATGGGGGGGGGGGGGGTGTTGTATAGCACAAGAATTTGTGATTCACTTGGCAGAACCAACTATCTCTAATTAACTTTTTGAAATTTATAAAAACTTTTTCGATATAAAAATTTTGCAGGAATGAATTTCAATAAATAATATCTCACTAAGCAACAAATCTCTCTTAATTATAATTCATAAAAATTCCTCTTTAAAAATAAAAGTATGATTATCTATACCAGTCTTTACTCAGTTCAAAAAGATAAATTAGGCAGCTCTTTCAGATTAGCTTTATAAATATTTACTCTTTTATCACAGGTAGAGCCTCTGATCCAATAGGCAATTTAAGCTCTTGGCAGGGTTACCTTTTACCCAACAATGATTCATTGTCCCATCCCGTCTTTCTTACAATCTTCAAAAATAAATTCCAACTTTATACACTTGATATTTTTTGGAACTTGTTTTTCCTTTTTGCAGATATTTTATATTATTTTTTATTTACTTAAAAGCCATTGTCTTGGCTCGGTAACCAAATATGACAATTCCATTCACTAGTTTTAATTAAACTAATCAAGCTAGCTCTTGATGAGACCCCTTGTCCTCTTGATATAATCTCAAGTCATTACCCTGTTTTGGTAGGCAGTATTGGTAATGTCAGTTCAACTATTTCCCTATGAACATGGTAACAAAGTTCATGATCAGACTTATTATATTTTAAGTTTTTCTAGTATAATTTTTTGAATTTATTTCTAAAAATTGATAAGTTTTCACGGATGAGGTGAATCATTGGTCCTTGTAAGGATTCTGGATGATAATTTTTTGAGTTTAGATTGCTTCTCTATAAATATTCTTTACTATGTTAAATATTCCTTTCTTGACTGATAACAGAATAACCATGCTTTATAAATATGAGAGTTCATCAGAGAATAAATAACTTCAGTGAAATTGCATCTTTTAGTGAAAATAAAGTCTATTTTTCTTTCAAATCTTTCGATTGTTTCCTTAACATTTCTTATTTCTATAAGCGATAAATCAAAAAGATTATCTGAGATGTTTATTTGAAAATCCAAAAATCAATACTATTCAAATTTTATTTTCCCAAGGAAAAGAAAAAGATAATAGTATATAGGGAATAGAAGGGGTTACCTCCTATAAAAATTATTTCTTTAAAATCTACCCATTAACAGGAAAAGAATCTCTTTTGCCTGATATATATTGCAATAAAAATTTTGATGGGCCTATTTCTTCAATGATTTGAAATGGACATTGCCAGATGTTTTGAAATTTGTTTTGTTTACCTTTTTCCTCGTGCGCTTTGTCCCATTTCAATACCAGATCACCAATTTGAAATTTTTTTGGATTAACAAAAGTTGAATCAAATGAAGCTTTTACTATCTGTTGATGATTTGCATGAGTCTCTTTAGCTTTTTCTCTTTCTTCTTCCAGCTTAAGAATTTGGAATTGTCTTACTTGCAAGGAAGAAGAAGGGGATTCATCAATAAATTGAACTAAGGCAAGAGAAGGAATAACTACATTGGTAGGAATAATAGCTTCTTTTCCATAAACAAGGTTGAATGGAGAAGTGCCAATGGAGGCCTTTTGAGTTATTCGGTTTGCCCAAAGAGAAAAGATTAATGACTTATGCCAATTTCGTTGATTTTGATCAACAGTTCGTTTGATGATTCTAATAAGGTTTTTATTTTTGGATTCTGCTAAACCATTTCCTTGTGAATAATAATTTGTAGAATACTTAAGTTTAAAACCTTTTTTGATTGAAATTTCTATCATAGCAGCTCCTGAGAAATAAGATGCATTATCATACATTAAATCAGTAGGTAAACCAAACCTAGTTATGATAAATTGAACAATGAAATCAATAATATTCTCAAAGTTGGCTACCTTAAATGAAATTTCTTCCACCCATTTAGTAAAATAATATGTAGTTGTGAGAATATATTTATGATGTTTGGAAGAGTTAGGAACGATTTCACTGATTATATCTAATCCCCATCATTCGAATGGTTTTTTGATATTAACTAGTTGTAATGGGAAGTTTGGTTTCCTTTGTCTTCCAGATGCACTTTGACAAATTTTGCATTTTCTTGCATATACATGAGCACCTTTGAAAAGTGTAGGCCAATAGTAACCTGCATGCAGGATTTTGTGTGTTTTTTTATTTCCTCCAAAATGTCCTCCAGCTAGTCCATGATGGAGTGCTTGCAAGACTTTCTCTGCTTTAGTTTTCTCTAAGCATCTTAATAGCATAGAATCAAAGTTTCTTCTAAAAAATACATCATCAATTAATTCATATTTCTTGGCCTTTAATCTCAAAGCACGTTTTTTATAGCTTATTTGGGTTGGGCCATATCCATTTTTCAAATAAAATTTGAGATCAATGTATTGAGATTGCACATCATTGAGGCTTACCTATGATATTTGCACATTATTACCTAAATCTTCCTCTGATGATAAATGGGATGTTCTTGTTAGCATTCTAAAAAAACCTTGACCTCTAACAATTTTAAAAGGTCTTATTTCTACATCATATTCTTGTAAAGTGGTAACCCAGTTAGCCCTTTTCTCTCCTAATTCTCTTTGCATAAATATTTGTCTCACTGTGGATAATGGAACTATTATTTTGGTGTGAGCTTTGAGGAGAAATGGCTTGAAATGATTTATAGATTTATAGAAAACAAATGTGTGTTTCTCAACAAATGAATAATTTAGCTTTGCACCTTGCAAATTGGAACGGAAAAATGATATTGGTGCTTCATTTTGTTGGTCATTAAGCTGTGTTAGAATAACAATGTAAGATGTATCTGATGAAAAAGTGTATAAAGTAAAAGGATTAAGAAAATTGGGGGTTTTCAGGAATGTAGCATTGATAATGGATTGTTTGTTCAAATCAAATGCTTCTCTTTCGTTATGTCCCCATTTAAAGACTGAATTTTTCTTAATCATGTTTTGTAATGGTAAAATTATTTTTGAAAAGTCAAGGACAAACCTTTCTACAAATTTTATTTGTCCAAGAAATGACTACATATTTTTCTTGGTATGAGGGAAAGGAATTATTTTAATTATTTAAGTATAGATACCTCTTGTTGACACAATGAACCCTAAAAATTTTCCTTCATCTAAAGAAAAAAATGACTTCTTTGGGTTTAATGAAATTCCATACTTTTTACATCACTCAAAGACTTGCTTTAGGTCATTCACATGATTGGTTTCTTGTCTAGAAAACACTGTAGTATAATCTAGATAAATAACCACTGATTTATTGATGAGCCCTCTAAAACCCGTGTCCATAGCTCTCTGAAAGGTGGTACCTGCATTAATTAACCCAAATGGTATCTTTTGATAGGCGTACGTTCCCCACTTAGTTCTGAATGTGGTCTTTAGTCTATCATTTGGATGTACAAGGATTTGACTAAATCTGAAAATCCATCTATAAAAGACATAACTTTAGAACCAGCTACTATTTGTAGTACTTGTTCCATGGTTGGCAATGGAAAGTTGTCCTTTTGACATGCTTTGTTTAAATTCCTAAAATCAATACAAATTTTAATATCACCATGTTTCTTCTTGACGGGAACCAAATATGATACCCATTTAGAATGTCTGACTGGAAACATGATACTTGCTTTGAGGATTTTTTTCAATTCTGTTTTGATTCAATTTTCAAGATTAGGGTGAATTTTCCTCAATTTATGTTGTATATATTTTTCTTCTAAAATCATAAGAATGGTGTTTTGAATAACATAAGTGTCATATGTTTTAAGATCATTGTAATCCCAAGCAAAGACACTTTTTTAATTTCTTAACAACTTGATAAATGATAATCTTTCATTAGAAGATAGACCAAGACCTAAGTTGACATTTTGAGGTTTATCGTCAGTTCCAAGATTTACTAACTCAAATATTAAGGTAGAACTTTGAATTTGAGAGTTAGTAACTCTTTTAAACCTATATTTTAGATCATAAAGGTCTTGTAATTTGAAAACTGACTTAGGAATTGGATTTTCATCCTGCTCTTCCTTTATCTGAGTATCATGTTAATTTTCGTCTAGAATTTGATTTACGATCCTTCAGATGTGAGGGAATATATGATATCACAATGATGATTAAAGACTCTCTAGTTGGTAATATTTTTAGGAATAGATGGTCTAAAAATTCATTCAATGGAAAATCTATCGGGACTCAATTCTTGATACGAGATTAATTTCGATGCTACATTAGCCAATAAATCTGCACTCGCATTCTGTATTCTAGGCACGGAAGAATTATTGAAAGCTAAGAAATGAGAAGTTGATGCTTGGACTAATGATTGGTAATGCTTTAAATGTCTAGAATGACAATGGATGGTATTTCTTACCTGTTTAACAATGATTTCTGAGTCTCCTATCAATTTCAGATATTTGATATTAAGATAAATTTCTTTGTAAAAACCTTGAACCAATGCTTCATATTCTGCTATATTGTTTGTGTAATCGAATTCAAGTCTGTAGGTTAACACAGTTTTTTCTCCTTATGGGCTAATTAAAATGCAGTCAGCTCTTATACCATCTGCAGATTTAGAACTGTCAAAGTAAAGAATCCAAAATAAAGAATTAACTATTGGTTTATCTACAATTTTTTCACACTTGGAAATATATGTCTAGGAAAAATTCTCAATTTTAGAGATAACTGCATGATCGAAAAAGGGTGATGGTTGAGCATTAAAATTTCTAAGAAATGATTTTGTCAAGTAGTTTCCAATAATATTATTATTAAATTCTACTGGCTCGTTTATTCCTTCAAGATCAGTGATTGTATGCTTCATGAATTTTTCTTGGTCTACTCGGATTTGATTTGGCTTTACATTATGTGGTAGCCACATATGTGACCAGTCTGTTGCAAAATATCCTTGATTTTTTTCAGACCAGTCTTTGCTTAACACTAAACCATAAAACTCAGGAATATCAACCACTAATATATCAATTATCTGAGCAACCTTGGGGTTTGATGACAATCTGATGGAGACAAAATTTATTTCTCCTACAACCTCTACTTTAGTTATATCAAGTTGTACTATATGAACATGAAAACTCTGAGGATTTATGTTCAATTTAGCACATACTGACTTTGGCATGATATTAGAGGAAGCCCCTGAGTCTATTAAACAATTATGGACATTTTTATTATAGATCTCATAGGTTAAAATAAATGGAGTATGATAGATGGATCGGTCACCTATCATAATCAAATATGTAGCATCTATTTTAGTTGAAGGAAAAGGGGGTTAACCCATTTGATTAGCAGCTTGGACTACTACTGGAGAAGATAAGGATGAAGTAGGAACTGCATTCAAATCTCTAAGAAAATTTGTATGTTGTTGCTTTAAATTAGTAAGTTCATGAATTGAAATGTTGGCCTAGTATTTTTCATATCCTCAACTACATTATACTCAATAGTGTTCGAGACTACCATTGTATTTGATGTGGGTGGAGTATCTGAAGTAACGTGGTTTGTTTGTGTAGACTTAAAAGTAGAATTTTTACTTACTATTTTATGCTTAGCATGCGTTGACTTCTTTTGTTGTTGATTTGGTTGTGTTGCTACAATAGTCTTTTTGCTCCTTGTACTCACAAGTAAAGCTTCTTATTGTTATTCATTTGGTAGGAAGAAATCCCACATTCCATTAAGTTCAAATTATTCTTCTTCAAATTCTTCTTCCTCTATTTTCTCTTCATATGTATCTTAATCAGACTCAGCATAAGATATGATATTCAGAGGTTGAGAGTTAGAAGACTGACCTTTCTTAAAATTTCTGGAAGTCTTCTTTGAACTTGAATTTTCGGCAACTTGCTTTTTGATGTCTGCCAATTCATTTGTCATTGTCTTTAAAACTTTATGAAGACCTTATACATCAAAAGGGTCTTTTGGTAATATTTTCTTTGAATCATCCTTGAAGGAAGCCTTTTTAGATTTCCTATATTCTTGGGAATTCTTCTTCTCGAGAGCGGTTATGCATTTCTCTATAGACAAAGATTCCTTCATATTTTTTTCCAGTGTAGGCAGTTTTTCTCTATCAACAAAAATGGCTATATTGGATGGGAGAGATGAAATATACCACTCAATTTGAAATTTTGCACCAGGAACTGCTATAGCAGGAATTTTATTAAGTAACTTATTAAATATTGTTTTAAAATATTTTATTTTCTCCCTTGCTTTAGCTTTTACATTTGATAAATCATTGATGAGCATTGCAGTGGTCCTACCATCTCCAAACTTAGCTAGAAATTGTTCTTCGAATGTATTCCAGTTATTTATAGAGCGGGAAGGTAGTGAAAAATACCAGGATCCTCCAGATCCTGTAAGAGTATATGGAAATAATCTTACAACACAATATTCTTCTACTACTTTTAAATTGATGGCTAACATATAATTACGGATGTGTTCTTCTATTGGAAGACCATCATCAGGATTAAATTTAGGTAACCATCTTTCAGGATATTTTGGAAGAGGACGAAGAGGAGCGGGCATATGTACAACCCCTAGATTGTTCCATGGGTGGCCTGCGATTGGACCTTGGGTGGATGTGATGGATTGAGTTTGATTTGAAGAAGAGGTGGGCTAAGTGCGAGAACTAGTTGAAGGAATAGTTGTTTGAGTACTGGAACTAATTAAAGTAACACTTATTGTTGGAATGGAAGTTGTGGAATTTTTTGGAGGGGGTGGAGGTGAATGGAGTGGATTATTAGATAAGATTTAGCTAGTGATTGACTTTGATTCAGTCTTATTTTCCTTCCTTCTAGAAGTATCGATAGTAAATTCAAAAGGAGGGATTCTTGTCTTTTTAGTTTATGATCGAGTTAATATTATTCTAGGTTGTAAAGAAGTTGAAATACTAATCTCAGATGTTTGAGAAGTTTCAGGATTTTTAGCAGAAATAGATACTCTCTCTAATGTTTCTATCAAAAATTGAACTTCTGGGGAAGTTCGATGAAAATCAGGACACAGTATAGGTTGAGTATCACTAGGATACTTAGGAGAGGGGTGTTCAACTCTAGTTTTTAAAGATTTAGATCTAGTTATTATTCTAGAAGTTGAAGGGGATCTTAGAAGTCACATATAGATTCAATAATTTCCTTCATTAACCTTCATGCTTTTGTTGTTGCTTTATCTTCTTGCCTTATCTATGCTTTCCAATCTTCAAATAAGATTTCCTTGTGGAATTTATCTACCTGGGGCTGGTTAGCTTCCTTTCCTGATTCTGATGCTTGCCATTGAATGTGTTCATTGATTTTATTCTCAATCTTCTCACACTCAAGTTTCTAGATAGTCAGTTGTTGGATCAGTATTTCACGAATCATAATAAGAGCTAGTTATAGAATATTGTTGGAAAAATAATTATTGTTGTTGCTTTAGCTTAGAATTTAAATCCAATGCTTCCTTTATGAATTGCTCTAGTTTTGGTTGGCTTTGTAGTTTGTTTATTGCTACTTCCAGTTGCATTTGATTTTCAGTGAGTTGTACCTGATGCTGCAAGTTTAATATTTCAAAATAATTTTGAAATTGGTACATTTTCAATTCCATTTGCTTGCTGGATTTATACTATTCTTTCTCTAACAGATTCTCTCAATCTTGTATTCTATCTTCTCTCTGCTTCAATAACATTTGAACTTCAGTGGCCTTATCAATATTGGCAATAGCAGATGCCCCTGCAAACTGTGATAGCTTGGTTAAATGTTCAGTAGGATCAACTAGATGATAATTCCGTAAAACTTCAACAGATTCATTTGTAAGACTTGAGACTATATCATCGATTCTTCTTCTTTTTCTCCTCTTCACTACAACCTTATGACTAGGACTGTAGAAGACATCCAGTGAAGGGATTTCCTCAACTTTTAAAACTATCTTCTCTATAGGGTAGGCTGGAATGATCTCTCGATCATGAGTTTCAGGAACCTGTTGTAGTGGAATAACAGTTTCCACTAATTTCTGAGAATGTCCTGGTGTCTAAAAACTGGTAGATTGATTAGTATTAGGATTTTCTTGAGGCATTTTTATTGCCTTACAAAAATTATCCCATTCACTCTTCAAATCCTTTGGCTGAGATTTTTCTAATTGATCAGGTGTATCTTGGTTGTGCTGAACTTCTTGGGAAGATGATTTAGTACTATTTCTTCCTCCTTTCTCTTACATCTCAATCTCTTTGATTACTCGATTAATTACCTTTTTGGGCTCTTATTTTTTTCTTTGGATTCACTGTCAGGATGATCTAAATTGTAAGATTGATGTTCTGATTTCCCTGACTCATCTTCATACATGTATTTAGTTTCATTATCCAACCTCATACTTGGATTTGGTCTATTGACATCTTCAATAGTTAATAAATATAAAGGAATCATTTCCAATCACTTGTTTCTATATTCTTAGAAGGCTTCAAAGTCATCTTGATTGATTTGACTAGATTTAAACTTTAGTACATCTGAAAACTTTTCAATACCTTAAAATAAATCATCAAATCTATCTATTTCTTTCACAAAAGGCTTCATTTTGAGCTCTGCGATGTAATTTTTAATTACAACATTGGGTTCATATGGTCATTTTGGCATTACAGCCAATTTCAACAAATTAATATTTGAAACTTCCTTGAAGGCATGACCAATATTAAAAAGTGAAAAAGTACTGCACTGTAAAGGGAAATTAGGCCAAATGGCCTTCTTAGCATCTTTAAGCTATTTTGAAATACCATTTACCACAAGTTGGTAAGCAATCTCTCTAGCAAGTAGCTTGTCAGGAACATAATATAGAAGGATGTGGGGAGAAGCATAACTTCCAAAAACTATGACATAGGTGATACTTTCCTCTGCAAACCATCTAGCAACAGGCAGAATGTATGTACCAGCTTCTTTGGAAATCCTAGGAGCTTTCTCATTGAATATAATCTGGTGCATAGGTAACGTGACCCTATGGCGAATTTTATAAAAATGAAGGTTAAATTCTGACTCCCAAAGGGCTTTGTGGTAAATGTGGATTAGAGTAGGGTCTTGGGTTGTCCATTTCCATCCCATTGTTGGAAAACTTGAAGAAAATAAAATTGCATCCATGACATAGGCACTCATGTAAAAGGGGGGTATTTCTCTAGACGAAACACTTATTTTACTCCTATATTTCATGATATTTTTGGCTAAATTATCAGATAGGATATTTTCCCAATTAAAAATTAAGGAATTGACGATTTTTTCAATTAATGTGACCCAATCTACAAAAATCCTAGTAGTATCAGGCTTTGAAAACAATCTACACAACATACCGACATCATAGCAATAAGGGGAAGGAATTTGTACGATTGGGTATGTACCGAGTTTGTCTCGTTTAATCTTTCCTTGGTCATCTTTCCATTCCTTTATGTCTTTCATCAAGTCTGGATGTTTTGTTCTAAAGCTTTGGACAAAATCTTTATCATAGTTCTACAGTAGGACTGCTAAGTGGTACATTGTCCTCAAATCTTCTACCCTGAATGAACCGATATTCTTGCCCTTTGAATCCTTAAATGTTCTATCTTCTATGTTCAAGTGTTAAATTACCCACTTAACCATATCGATATAGGGGAGAATATTTGGCCTTGCTACTACCTTATGGATGAATGAGCATGCAACGTTGAAACAGGCGGGTCTAAAGGAATTGACTCTCCTGTTGTAGCAACTTTGGTTATTACCCTTGGGTATTCATTCTCGAATAACTGATACATTGCCTCCCATGAGGAACTTTCACAATCCTTGTTTTAGCTGGTATCTATGAATAAGGGAGACATATCTGAGTCTTCATAGATGATGTTTGTGAAATTTCCTTGCCCTTCTTGTTCAGCCCTGTTATCCTTGCTTTGTTAAATGGTTCCCTAAATTCAAGCAAACTTTAAAAATAGAGAGAATAGAGAGGCAGATGGAATTAAAGAAATTTTAATCACAAATATGACGTTAAATCATTCAAAATATGCTTGAAGTAGATATGAATCTTTCAAACCTTTATTCCTAATAAATTTCGTTAATCACCCATAAGTATTTCAATCAAATCTCTTACACACCTTCACATGACATGTCTATCGATCAATTTAATACGTTAGATCTGATATACGGTTGATGTGATATGAATCATTTCACGCACTTGAAAAAATAACTATAATTTATCGCATATAAAAACTTATAACGATTTCCATTAGTTATGTTACCAATAAATCTCACGAAATGCGATCTGCGGAAATCGTACATTGCAATTTCTATGCGGTAATAAAACTTGCTTTTAGTTATTTTCTGTGAAATGCGAAGCACACTTAAGGAATCATTGTCTATGTAAGTTTATCGGACACTTAGAGTTTTATGTTTGTTTGTTTTATTGATTCGTTGGGTCCGTTTAATTGCAACTCTTACCAAATTGTTATAAGTTTGATTGTTTTATAAGGCACGATGCGATTTTCTTTTATAATGGTGTTTAAAGCTTTTTCAATGGGAGTTTTCTATAACTTCAGAAATTGTTTAGCGCATATTGCAACCCGCATGACTTAATATGTTTTAATTTATTTAATCTCGTAAGCTATGCAAGTTGCGATGTGCGCTAAAGAATGAAAGCGGAAAAGAAAATAACTTTATTTCCTAAAGTTTTTTGAATTAGGCTAAAAAATTTTCCTATTTATTTTTAAAGGGTCCCCATTTAATAAAAATAAATGGGGTGTGTTGTATAGCACAACAGGATCTTACCCTAGATCCTATTTCCAGTAAGGTCCACAACCTCAATTCCTACAGGGGTCTTATCAACAACCCCAGCAAGGCCCTACCAGTAATATCTGCAGCAAGGTCCTTACCATCCATGGGGGAATTATACGTATCTGGGATAGAATCTTCCCTATTGGGGGAAGAATCTATATCAATCAGGTTGGAACCCCCGACCTTTTTTTCCTCTTTCTATGTTGGAATTGTCAGATGTGTCAAAGCTCATAAATGACCCCATCTGGCATCAACTGCATTGGCCACTAATTCCAACTAAAATTCCAGGAGATTGTCCTAAGTTCGAAGAAAAATCTGGGGAATATCGCCAAACTCATGTTATGACATACCACTTATGGTGCTCCTCTAATTCTTGTGTCAACTATTCTATTCTTCTTTGTCTTTTCCAGCATACTTTGACTGGTACTGTGGCCAAGTGGTATATTTAACTCCTTTGAGGAATTTTCTTCGATTTTAATTCCTTGGCTATGCATTTCCTTACTCACTTCCAATTAATTGTCCAGTATGCAACAAGCACCTAGCTTCTCACTTCATTGAAGTAGTCAACTGTTATGCGTATTTTGGATCACATCCACGAAGGGTGACGTTGTCTTCACCTCATAAAATTCGAGATCCCCGACCAGTTGTTAACTGAATGGTTTACGAAATCATTCATTCCTAGGATTGCTAAATATCTTTCCATCAGTGGGTGTGTCACGGAAGAGGAGGTCATTTCCAGAGCTCAATACCTCGATCTATTTTACTCCCATTTTGGGACTCTATATAATTTTTTTTCCTGATTCGCCGCAACCTTCAATTGATCCCACATCATCTTAGTCTCTTGTTATGCCTCTGGTGGATAGTGTTATTGGGACAATGGCTCATATTGATAGTAGTGCGCCTAAAACTTCTTTGAAGTATAAAATCCACTACTTTCGCTACGCCCCCTGCTCCTTTCATTAACCAGAATAATCGTGGTAAAACCTCAGAGTTCAATGTTGTTCAATCTATCGCAGAAGATAAATCATAAAAATGTAAGAAAAAGGGTAAATGAAAGTCTAAATCTGAAAAACCCTAAACAATATTCAAATAATTCATCTGTTGATGATTCTTCAACACGTAAGCCTAAATATCCTTGTCTTATATGTGATGATGATAATTACACCAAGGATTTTCCTCAACGTGCTGAAGTTTCTCATCTTTTGAAGGGAGCACCCGGGACTCTGGTTATTTTGAAAGAACCTTTCCCTTCTTAGTATATGCAAATGGTATATCAAGCTCAATTGTCTAGAAGCTCTCAGGTTTTCATGGCTGGAATGGAATCTATTGCCATTACCACGAGAATGAAGGATTATCCCAATCCTTCCAAAGCTCCTATGAAATTAGAAGTTATAGATCACCCTTCCTCTTTTGCGCCCCCTACCTCTGGCCCTCTTCAGATTGAGAGACAGAGTAGTGACTCCATCATCTGACCACCCCCAAAATGTGTTCTTTGGAAATTGTCCTATAATCTGGATGTGATATTTGCACAACACTACAATATTGTAGAATATCTAGCACAGGGGTCTTTGGCAATATCAACTTTGGAGGTGCTTCAGTCGTGCCCATCCAAATGGAAGGAGCTACTCTCCATTATTATAGGGATTGATCTCATAGATTCTAATCGGATTACTTTCGATCTCGATAATTTCGTTTGTTTCCTCCCATCTCAGGTAGCTTTTTTTATTCAAGTTACCATTATGGGAAATAATATTCATTGGACTGTCGTTGATGAAGGCGCTTCGACCTGCATCATGTATGCTGTTTGTTGGAAAGCCATCAACTCTCCCCCATTGAGTTAGTTCCCGAATACCTTAGAAGCTTTGGCCAATATAGGTTCTTGTTCGTATGGTATTCTCAAGGTATTACCCATCCTATTGGAGGGGGAAACGGTAACCATGGAACTTGAAGTGGTAGATACCAACTTGAACTATAATCTCCTTCTTGGACGAAGTTGGACCAAAACTACGATGTGTGCTAGTGTCAGTATTTTCATACTGCCATGAATGATAAAAAATAATCCTTTCATATCATTTTAGGAGTCCCACTCAGAAATTTTTAATCATTCCATTAGGTCATGTAAAAAATTCAGTCACTGATGGTACCCCTAGTCAAAAAATATCACTCATCAAAATTTATACTTGTTGGCCCACCTTCATGTCTTGGTGAGCATAAATTAGCCTTGAAATTCCATTTCATCATGTCATTATGTCATTCAAAGTGATCATGGATTCTGGCCATTCAAGGTCCCGTTAGGTCACTAGGTTTCATTTTTCAAGGTCCAATAATACACCATTTCATTTGCATAAGGTCAGCAAAAGTATGGGAGTGATTGAATAATATTCCTTATCATTTGAAAAATATTTTCCAACATGAAAGATGATCTCCAAGGAAAATTGCCAAAGTTTTAATTCTACTTTCAAGTTATGATTATATTCTGTAAAGTAATTTTATTCAAAAAACAGAGATGTAATTTATTTTTATTTTAATGTAATTTTATGCTCACTATATGTAATAAGTAATAATCCCAAGCTGCCAATTCAACTCTACATGCCAACCTCAAACAACAAAAATCCATCAAAGAGTGCCAAACTCCAGCGTCATCAACCTGCAAAAGACAAAGTCAAAGTGTAAAAAGTATTTTCTAAAGTGTTCAAAGGTGAAATTGAAACATTAGAAAGTGGTTTTTTAATCAAAGATCAATTTCACACAAGTATAAGAGCCCTCATAGAATCAAATTCAACTTCATTTCTCTCCTACCATCATTGAGAAAACTCAGTAAAGTAGGGTTTTTGGTTTTGAAGGCGAAATCAGAAAAATAGGGGAGGTGCTGCGCATTTTCCAAAGGGAGGGAATGTTTTCTAAATGCATTGCACACCTATCTATTGTGTTGCACACCTGCATTGTGCGTTGCGTGCTCGCTTGTGGTGTTGCGTGTCTGTCAATCTTCCTCAGCAACTCTCAAAAAGGCCTCTAAACTTCACAAAGTCACCTTCAATCTCTCAACAATGGTTCTTCAAACCTCCAAACAAGCAAGTGAGTTGCAAGTGCTTCATTACTCCTCTCATCAAATCATTTTGGATGTGTGAAGTTTTTTAAGAGCAGTTTGGTGTTTTTCTTCAATTTCAAAACCCTAGTATTCCTCAAAACCTAATTACAATTCATTTTCACTCCCTAAACCTTCATAAACCTTCCTATATTGCAATCTACCTTTTCCCAAATCCCTACATTAACATCACCTTTCCCTAGATTTCATTTCGTTAAAACCCTAAGCCCTAGGCACACTATTTTCTTATGCTTCCAATTCCCTACACCTCTAACAAATTTCCTATCCCCAACCGCTCTACATCCCTAATCCTTGTTATATCCCTTACATCCTAAATCCATACCCCCATCTCCCTTAATTACCCTATCGCATTCCCTATTCTTAAAAAAATCACATTCCACCATAATCACACCTCCCTAAGGTTTTGACACTAAGACATCATGGAAGAAGAAGGAAATAGATCATAAATTGAGGGAGAAGAAACAGAGGGGAGGATGCCACACAAAGGGGGAAGAATTCTTAGATTAGAACCAACAAATACCAAGGAACTTTCGGCATCTCCTATAGTTGTGACTTGTTTCAAACATGTTGGATGTTTTGAGTTCTGTGAGAAAATTCAGAAGGTCCAACACCATACCACGCTGACCAAACTTTTCATCTCTAACCTCCATGACAACCAGGTTACTCTTGTCGGTGTTACTTTCACTGTTTCAACTGCCATCATCTAAGCTGCCACTGGGATCCCTAATGTTGGAGATAAATGGTTCAAATAGAAAGACTTGGAGGAGCATAAATATGAGCCTTTCATCAAACCTAGGTACAAGAAAGAGAGAGAGGATTTTTCCTTTCTCTTACCTCCTGGAGAGATATGCTGCCATGATGAAAATAATCATGAAATACTTTTCATGTGAAGGTAGAGTTTCTAGACTGTATGCCTATCACATATGCTTACTTATGCACTTCACTAGGGTAAATATGCTCAACACGCCCTACTACCTCTTTTGGATCATTGATAAGATGGAATTAATTGTCCAGAAAAGACAGTATGAACACCAAATAAACAGTCTCTTTCACCACTCCCTCATCAAAATCATAGTCCTCCATCACCTCAAGCAATTGAAAATTCCATGGAATTCATTCATAGCTGATGACATATTCACTGCTCCACCTATTCAGCATGCCCAAAATGTGCCTTCATCATCTCATCCTTCCACTTCCATTCCTCCATCTCAGCCCACAGTACATTCATCATCTTCAGAGCATTCTCCTTCATCTACTTCACCACCATCATCTCCATACCACATTGAGACTGGGTCACCTAGTAGAGTTGAGATCATGAGCCTAAGCAAGCTAATGTGGCTGAGATAGAGCCATTGGCAAAAAAATACCAGAGGGGTCATAAGAAAGTGTTTTCTCCATAGATTGTGGAAGGGGCCCTACCTTATTCACCAACAAAGTAGGTACAGAAGGGGAAATAAAATATGGTAGAGGAGGATGAACATGAGGCAATCATTCATGATGAGGATGACCTCCATGAAACAGAGAAGGATTTTGACCTTGTTGACCTAGATGAAGATGATGATGACGAGATTACTAGTGTAGTCATCAAGGGGAAGGATGCCAATTTTAGAGAGCTCCAAACTAATCTTGACAGATCCAAATTTTTCATAAACTTCCTTGAGCAGGAAAACCAGCAGTTGAAGACTAAGCATGTCATTGATGAGGTGAAATACATCACAGCTCAAAGGGCGGCATAAAAGGCCAAAGTTTTGTTAGAAGAGACATTTGAAAATCATGGTTTACTTGAATAACGATAAGAACAAGCACCAAGAGGTAGACCTAGAACTAGAGGGCTGAAAAGAGCTCTAGCTCTAGAAAGGAAAAAAGAGGCTAAGCTTGCTGATCATCTCACTCTGAATGAAAAAATTGCAATGATAATCAATGAAAACTGGGAACCATGGCTTGATAGAGAAAATCAACACCTAGAAAATCTTTTGGAGAAATAAAATAGAGACAATGACATACTGAGGCGGAAGGTCAAACTGTATGCCCAAAAGGAGAAAATTGTAATGGCCAAGCTCAAAAGAGCCAATGAAAAAATTGAGGCTTTGACCATGAAATAAGTGAAAATGAAATTGAATATCCTTACAAAGGCTTCACTCCACGCCTAGCCACATCATCAACAATCATTTCAACGATTCTGAAGAGTTTTGTGTCATTTTTTCAAATTCTTTTTTTTTATTGAATTTTTGGACAGTCAGGTCACAGAGACAACTATCAAATGCATAGCACCAAGGCCATATTTTGAGAAACATATCACCACCATTAGATGAAAAATGGTAAATACATTGCATAAAACCACTTTTCAAGCCTTGGTTTGAAAAACAAGCATGTCAAAATGTCAAAAAACCACCAAAAAAATCACGTTTCTGCCTCATTTTTGGCCTTGGCACTATGCGCTGAGTAGTCTTGGGAGGATTGAGTTTTGTGTAATATTCCAAAATTAGTTTGCAGCTGATTGGACTATTAATTTTTTTTTTTTTCACTTAGATAGGTGAATAATTGGGTAGGGAGACCCATAAATCTCTTTATAAAGAATAAAATCACTTCTCATGTGAATGCAGATCATCATTTCAGCTAAATAAAGCACCTTTAGGCATGCATAGGGGCTAAATCATGTGGACTAGGTCAATGTTGACCAAATCAACAACGTTGTTATGGAGCTAGTGGAGGTTTATTGGAGGACAACACAGTCATTTAGGAGGAATGTGTGCATGAGAGTAGCTCCTTTAATGAGTGGGACCCAAGGTGAGGAAGCTCACCAAGCATAAAAGGAAGAGGATGGAAACATTAGAAGACATGGATTTGTATTATTTATTTTTATCTTTTTAGATCTGGATTTTTCATGTGACATATCTATTCATGCTTTTGCTGTTTAGCAGGGTCTGTAGTGTTGTTTAGCACAAGGGAGTTTTCGAGTGGAAATCCCACCCTCATCCTCGGGGGACTTCAAGTGCCTACTCAAGAGAGGTTATATTGAGCTGCATTACCACTATCTGGCATTTGGACAAGCTTCAGTCTTCTTCTATAGCGCAGTCTATTCCATATTTGTGTTGTGTTGCAGGGTTTCAGCAATGGATGAGAATTATATCACACTTCTGAGCTAGTTTTCCATTGGAGGGGTCATCCCTTCATTTGGGAGGCTTGTGAGGAATTCCTTGGTGCATTATTTCCATATTTATTAGGATTCCAAGTAGCTACCATCAGCTACAGTGCAGTTTCCCTCAAGGATTCCATTATTTTAGAGAGAAACTGCAGCAGTGGGTTTATTTCCCTAGTTGGAGGAGTTGTGTTTCCTGTGTGGGGATCAACCATTAATTTATGAGATCTATTGGAGAAGGATCAACCATCTCATATTCCAGATCAGCCACCTCCTACCAGTGATTCAGTTGCAGTGGTTATTCAACCCTAGGGCTATATCTTCTATTTTTGTATGGTGTGTATTTCCGGAAACCTTTTCTGGGTTGTCTTGGGAATCTGTTTTGGGCCTTGGATCTATATCCCCAGAAATTTTGGAGCCTTATAGAAACATATATATGTATTTCCGTTTTCATTTTTAGTTATCCCCTCATAGACAGCGCAGTTTTGAAATTCCATCTTTTATTATATTAGCAACATTTTAGATTTAGGTGTATACTTTCATGGGAGACTTTTTTGCCCAACTTGAGTGATATTTTACTCAATTATTTGTACCTAATTTTATATTATAATCATAATGGAATGGCTCTATGGTTGTATCATGTTTTTATCCATTGATATTTATGGATATTTCTAGTTTTATGAACTATATTGTTGCTCTCCCAATTTTGGGATATTACAGTGGTATCAGAGCATAATCTTACCTTTGCCTGTGTTCTTTAGCTATTATGACATATAAATAGGCTTCTCATAGAAAGGATAATATTTTTAGAAGAGATGGAGTCAAGACTCCATTATTAGGAGGAACTATGCAGGGTATTAAAAAAAACATCAAAGAGATATCAGATATTATCCAAGAGGGTTTGTACCTAAAGAAAGCTCTAGTTCTTCACATTATGGGTGTGAGCATTCAGCTTTACCATCAGATCTATAATGTGGTACCATGCCTACATTATTATCAAGAGAAGAAGAGGAGAGAGATACACCAAAGGAGGAGAATCTTGGTGACTATCTACAAGAATATGAATCTTAGTCTAGAATATTCAAGGAGCATCTAAACTTCCAAGGGTTTTGTCAAATCAAAGAAAATAGAAGACCCAATAACCACAATAGAAGAAGAGGGTGCATGCAGCACATTTTGGGTGGATTCTTTCTACCTAATTTTGATGGGTCACCCAAGTGCACAGCTAAGGCTTGGGTAAAGAAGCTAGACACATATTTTCAGCTGCATCAAGTTTTAGAAGAGGAGGTCATTAGAGTAGCAGTGCTGCATCTTGAAGGTAAGGCTTATGCTTGGTGGTATTATGAATCTTCTTCATTGAATCATGCAAATATATTTACTTATGAAAATTTCACTAGGAGGTTAGTGAAAATATTTGATCAAAAACATTCTAAAACTTCCATGGGTGAGCTAGCCAAACCCAAGAAATCGGAACCTTTGCATGAGTTGGAAGGATCCATGAAAACAACTCCATTTCAGAATATTGTTGAGGGGGTTAAATATTTGAAAAATCCTTTGCCAAGGGCAGAAGCCCCATTTTAGTAGGAACTTTCTTCTCAAGAAGAAGACATGAGGATTTCTCCTTCAAGAGGGGATCAAGCCAAAGGGTCTCTTAATGATGAGGTATTCTCCAATGATGAGGAGAAAGAAGAAGAAGAGTTGGAAAGAGCCTCCAGCACTGTAAAAGCAGGAGGAGCTTCCCCACCATTTGGAGACGGAGATGAAGAAATTGCTTAAACTAGAGGAGCTCTTGTATCTTTGCAATAAGTTCCAAAGGATCTCACTTATGGAGATCAGGAGAAGCATGTGTCTATGTTGATAGGAAGTGAGACTAAAAAATGGAGGAAGTATGTTCCAGCATTTACTACAGTTTTGAGGGCATACACCATGATAGATCATTTCTTTGTGGTCAAGACTCTTAAGACCAATATGACATTGGGTGTGCATGGGTTGATTAAATTTGAGAAGGATGCCTTAGACTGTGATATCTTGCAGATGGAAGGAAAAGATAATAAGGATGGTCAACATCAAGTGATTGGGAGCATACGTCCCTATCCATTTCAGGAGGTTCATGCACAAAATAATGAGACTAGTTTGCGCAGTGAAAGTAGGGACAAATCGGTCCACTCACATATGCAGTCTACTCTAGACATTGATGTCTCATTTCATGGAGGCATCCCACCAGGGAGACCCCCTGATTGGAATATTATCAAAGAGTTCTCTCAACATGGTGCATCATTCATATATTTGGACAAGGGAGGAGCTTTGGGACAAGCTAGCACAACACAGAGAGCCTTTGATGGGTTCAAAGGAGGGAGGATCAATTTCTCTTATTGACATTGCCATCTCCCACTCAGCTATTTGCGTTGAAAGATGATGATTTAGGAATCAGTGATGGCACAAGCATGGTGTCAAAGGGATACTCCATAGTCTTGGGGCATCAAATGATACTTCCACACATGAGAAAGAATTTTGAGGATGATAAGAGGTTATTGAAAATCTTGTATGCATTGACAAAAATATGGAAGTTTTGGATGGCAATATCTTCCAAGAGGAGGTTGACCTCCATGTACTTCAATGTTGTCTTGGGAAAGATTAGCTACAAGGGAGGTAGCAGAAGTGGGGTAGAAATACTCCAACATGTGGCTTTGGAATTGAGCATGCCAAAGAGGAGAGCTATGATGTGACAAGTGCTTCATTTCATATTTCAATAGCGCTGCCATTTTTGGGGAGCATAGATCCATATTGGGAGGCCCAACTATTGGTGGAATATTCCAAGAATCTCTGCACATGTAAGGTTCTTGATGGGCAAGTGACAGATGGGAGATATAGAGTGGTTGATGGAGTAATTTATTTCCATGATCAGATTTACTAGACTAGAGGCTCCAAGCTCAAGGAGGAGATTCTACATGCAACATATGAGGCACTCTTTTCAGGGCATGTAGATTTCATTGGGTCTTGTCACACCATCATGGAGGGATTCTATTGGGAGGATGTCAAAGAAGATGTGCTCCAACATATCAGGAGATGTGTAGCTTGTTTGATGTATGAGGAGGAAAAAAACCACCTTGCAAGGTTGTTACAGCCACTTCCCCTTTTGATGGAGAGATGGAAAGGCTCATCTATGGACCTATTCACCAACTTTCCTACAATATATTGTAAGGATTGTGTCTTGATGCTTATTGATCAAATAATCATGTACGATCATTCCTTTTCCATAAATTTGTAGCACATTTCTCCACAAGAGATCAAGCCACTCTTTGGATTTCATGGTCCTATAGGGACTAGATTCAATGATGGGATTGACCACTTTCTAGAGGAATTTTGGCAAGACTTGTTTTTCTTGGCTCATATTTAGCCAACACCTAATGTCCTTCACTCTTTTCAAGCTTTTGAGAAGCTTATGGCAGCAAGCAAGTGGTTGGATGGCCACTTATCATATCATGATTTGAGACAGCTAGAAGCAGAACAACACTGGTCTAACTTGAGAGACAATTGTCACCATCTAGTATGTCTTGTGAAAATTACTCCATGTTTCTTTTAGATCCCATATGGTGATGACACTCTATTCACTATATGTGGTATGGATTGGGCAAGAGAGGTTCCTGGAACCAAAGAGTGGGATCATGAGAGCCCAGGTGCTTTTTGGCTTCTTAATGACCACATTATTGTAGCCCAAGATTAGTAGTTCCATATTTATCATAAATGGAGAGAGATATAGCGTGAGTTGAACAACTTGATCTCTCATTTTTAGCCATGCATCCCCTATACATTGCAGAAGCAGGGGATTGGTGATTTTTTCTATGAGCTACCAACATGGAAAATTTTAGGGGTTAATATTCGCAGGTGGGCTAATTTTCCATGCTTTTTCGAAAAAAAAGATTCACCAATTCCTTTTTTTTTTAAACTGATTCGCCCAAATTTTATAGTATAAAAATATTTTACCCTAAAAATCGCCAAAAAAATTATATATACTAATATAAAATGGTTAAAAAACTAAATATGCTTACAAAAATAACATCAAAATTTTTACAATTCACATATTGGGGACTACTAATATTCACCTAAAATTTAAAATAAATGTCCATCCTTAAAATTTTCCCAGGCTACCAAGGATGGCTCACTTTGTTTGGATGATAGCATGGAGATTGGAGTCCCTCATTGGGATTGTTTTTGAAGTATCCTTGCAGTTGCTTGAGGATAAGAAACAATTTTGGAGGGGAGGACTATAATATTCCAAAATTAGTTTGCAGCTAATTGGAATATTAAAGTTTTTCTTTTTTCACTTAGATAGGTGAAAAAGAGGGTAGGGAGACCCATAAATCTCTTTATAAACAATAAAACCACTTCTCATGTGAATGTGGATCGTCATTTCAGCTAAATAAAGCACCTTTAGGTGTGAACATGGGCTAAAGCATGTGGACTAGGTCAATGTTGACCAAATCAACAACGTTGTTATGGAGCTAGTGGAGGTTTATTGGAGGACAACGCAATCATTTAGGAGGAGTGTGTGCATGAGAGCAGCTCCTTTAATGAGTGGGACCTAGGGTGAGGAAGCTCACCAAGCATAAAAGGAAGAGGATGGCAGCATTAGAAGACATGGATTTGTATTATTGTTTTTTATCTTTTTAGATCTATATTTGTCATGTGACATATCTATGCATGCTTTTGCTATTTAGCAGGGTCTACAATGTTGTTTAGAAAAAGGGTGTTTTTGAGCGGAAATACCACCCTAATCCTTGGAGGAATTCAAATTCCTACTCAGGAGAGGTTATCTTGAGCTGATTTACCACTATATAGCATTTGGCCAAGCTTCAGTATTCTTCTACAATGCAGTCTATTCCAGATTTGTGTTGTGTTGTAGGATTGCACCAGTGGAGGAGAATTATATCCAATTTATGAGCCAGTTTTCCATTCGAGGGGTCATCCTTTCATCCGGGAGGCTTGTGAGGAAGTCCTTGGTGCATTATTTCCATATTTGGCAGGAGGCCAAGTAGCGACCATCAGTTACAACACAGTTGCCCTCAAGGACTATGTTATTTTAGAGAGCAACTGCAGCAGTGGGTTTATTTCCCTAGTTGGAGGAGTTGTGTTTCCAATGTGGGGATTAGCCCTCCATTTAGGAGATCTATTGGATGAGGATCAGCCATATAATATACCATATTATCAACCTCCTACTAGTGATTCAGTTGCAGTGGTTATTCTACCCTAGGGCCATATCAACTATTTTTGTATAGTGTGTATTTCTGGAAACCTTTTCTGGGTTGCCTTGGAAATTTGTTTTGGGGCTTGGATATATATCCCCAACACTTTTGGAGCCTTGTAGCAACATATATATGTATTTCCATTTTCATCTGTAGCTATCCCCTCATAGACAGCGCAGTTTTGACATTCCAGCTTTTATTGTATTAGCAACATTTCAAATTTAGGTGTATACTTTCATGGGAGGCTTTTTTGCCCAACTTGAGTGATATTTTCCTCAATAATTTGTACCTAATTTTATATTATAATAATAATGGAATGGCTCTATGGTCATATCATGTTTTTATCCATTAATATTTCTGCATATTTCCAATTTGATGTACTATATTGTTGCTCTCCCAATTTTGGGATATTACATTTTGACAGGGCAAATGAGCTTCATTTTCAAAACTAAAGGCATATTTCGAAACTAGACTTGAAGGGCTTTCCAAAAAGCTATCTTGGAGGCAATTTGGACACCTGAAACCTAGTCAAAATGACCTGCAATATGGAGGGCGGGTTTACCAAAGAGAGGGTGCGTTTTACAGTTTGTTGATATTTTTCAAATTTCACTACAAATTTGACTTTTGTATTGAAAATCATGATTTCACTTATGTAATTGAGCATGGTAAATGTAAATATGATATGGATAAGTTATCTATGGGTAGATTCATGATGTAAATATAATCATCAAAGTCAAATGAATTAGTTTCAATTTAATTAGGGAGGAGTCACTTAGAGCTCCCTACACTTCAGCTTTCAGCTCAAATTTTTGTGGATCTCATCCTCAACTTAGGAATTAGACCCCTGAGGATGATAGAATATAGTTTTGATGTCTATATATTCCCTTTCTTCAATCTTATCAAGGGTTGGAATTAGTTTGGATGCTAGTGTATTAATCAAGAGCCAGTTTGGCCTGGAAATTAATGAAGAATTGCAACTATTTCCTTGGGATTCATGTGGTATGAATGTTTGACATTGTTTTTTCTCTGTGATAATTTGTATGAATTTTTTGTAAGCTCATAAACATTTCATGTCTATTATATGATAATTTTCAAGTTGATAGGTAGAATACATGTTTTTCATGCTCTGTTTTTGGAAATCTATCATAATTTGTCAATTTTCTTCAATTTAGGAAGAATACATCTCCTATGATCTTTCTATCTCCTCATCAGTCTTAAACCATATCATAAAATCACCTTTAAGTGTTGAGCCTTATACCTACCTTTCCCCATCGAATTGACTATAATTCCATCTCATTTTCCCTTACCTAGTCCCCTTGACCTAATCCTCATCCAACAACCCAACCCAACCCCAATAAAAACAAAACAAACCCTTCTGCATTTCATAGCTAGCATAAAACATTTCCATCCAGCCCTCTTGGTTGTGATTTTTGTGGAGAGAGCCCTCTCTGACTTGGTAGGGCTAGATACCAAGTTAAAAGGTTGGTCTATGGTTACCTCTGTTGGGATTCCTTCTTCAGCCTTAGGAATTTGGCGGAGTGATAACAGTACACATGGTCTCCACCCTTTTTCATGTCCTCTGTTTCCCTCAACAAGGGAAGATATTGACTATCAATCAATTGGCTTTCTTCCCCTCTGATTCTTCAGCAGGAAACATTCCATATGTTGGGAAGACCACTACTCCTTATGATAACATGAGGCTAAGTATATTCAAAGACTCACCTCTTATGGGATTTTTTCCACTTCCACCTCCAAATGTCACCTCTGTCAATATGATTTCTTTTGGTCACGATCCATGGATTTTTCCCAATCCCGACCAGCTTGAGATTTTTGGTGATGTTATGTCTCTAAGCCCGGCTGAGAAAATGTGTCAATGTATTCTCACAGCTTCTGAGGCTGCATCCAAAACCAACAATCATCTGGTTTCCTCTCTAGACACTTATGTGCAGTCTCCATGGTTTGGTTCTTTGGAATCTTATGACCCCTTGAATGAGACTTCCCCATCGATGAAAGTATCATTGAGGTAATGTCTCTCGAAGAAACTTCGTAAGATGATGCACATCATCGTTCCTCATTTCTCCCAATCCTAGGTGACATATCCACCTATCTAGAATCCCATGCTTCACTAGTACAGACTAACTTGCTTCAGCATCCTTCATTGATTCATGAAGTGTTGTCCGAAGGGAACATGGGAAATATCACTCCAACTATTCCAATCGACATCTTTGTCAAACTAGGTATTTTTTAGAATGTTCATATTGGTGCATCTTGTTATCCCAATGAGATCAATATTTATACAGAGTTTTTTCAGGAATTTTGTGATGTCTTCGCGTGGTCATACGAAGAGATACCTGGCAATGATCTGAGTATCGTTGTACATGAAATTCCCACTTATTCAGATTTGAAGCCTTTTCATTAACAGATTCATACTGTGCACCCGAGAAAGGTTGCTACCATAAAGGGTGAAGTTGAAAAGCTTCTAAAAGTTGGTTTTATTTACCCTATACCATTAACAAATTCTGTCTTGAATATTGTTCCCGTTAATAAGAAAAAAGGTACCATTCAGGTTTGCGTTGATTATGATGATATCAATTGAGCCTGTCCTAAGGAAAATTACCCCACTCCTTTTATTGACCACATCATTGATGAATGTGCCGGGAGTGAGATTTCTTCCTCTATGGATGTTTTCTTTGGCTATAACTATATTAACATTGCCCCAGCTGATCAACACAAAACCACATTTGTCTGTCCATGGGGAACATTTTCCTATAAAAATATCCCTTTTGGCTTGAATAATGTCGAGGCCACCTTCCAACAAGCTATGTCGTGTGCTTTTAATGACATCAATCGAGAACATATTTCATCCAGTTCATCCATATCTCAATGACATTCCTACTCATTCTGCGAAATGTCAAGATCACCTGAAACACCTTAGAGATATCTTCCTTCATTTTCGATGCTATCATATCAGGTTGAATCCTCATAAGTGTGTCTTTTGCGTCGAATCTGGTCGGCTCCTAGGTTTCATGGTGTCCAAAGAAGGCATCCACATCAACCCTCTTAAAGTAGAGAATATCATCAATTTTCCTCCTCCCTCTTCTATTCATCAACTGTGGAGTTTGCAAGGGAAATCCAATTTCCTTCTTCGTTTCATACTGAAATATGTTGAGCTTTCCAAAGGCTTTACTCACTTATTGAAAAATGGAATCTCGTTCTTATGGGATGAAATTTCCCAAATCTCTTTCGATGCGTTGAAATTAGCCCTCATAAGTGCTTCGCTATTACATCCTCCCAATTATCACTGTGATTACTACCTTGTAATATTCCCAAATGGGGAAGCAGCAATATATGAACAAAAAACTGGAAATATCAATGTAAATAAACTCATTAACATTGGAGTCCAACATGGAGTCATAAAATCATGTATTAGATCAGAAAATGTTGGCCGGATAAATGGATCTTGCAAACAAGATCGATCTCCCTAGTGTCAGAAGACAATCTAGCAACAAACGAACAACTAAGTTTATCTTTCTCTAAATATATTCGTTTTACAAGTAAATGCTATAAAGGTGTCGATCCTACCTTAGATCCAAATGCTTATTTGCAACCATAGTTCTTCTGTCGCATCAGTAGTTCTTCCATCGCAACAATAGTTCTTCCGTTGCAACAATAGTTCTTCCGTCACTTGAAAGTGTTGTCTTTAAAGACCCAGAATCAGAAAAAATCAAATATTAAATAGCACCTTTATAAAAAATAATTATAAAACATACATATCATAGTAATCAAGGAATCTATGAAATAAACAATCAAATGATAGCTTATTGAAATAAACAATCGAACGACAATTTATTGAGAAAAACAAACTTGATTGTATTAACTTTGAAATAATAGAAGAACCTTACAACCTTAGTCTTGATCTTGAACATGCCTTCTCAGGGTCCGAAGTAGGAGTTTCCTCTACTTTGATAAGCCTTGCACTCTTCCTCCAGGAGCACATAGAGGAATGTGATCTTTCCTCACAAAATCTTAGCAGAAAGGAGTCTAAAACTCAACAGCACTTCACCTCAATCACACACTAAAGCTTAAACTCCCTTTGAGGCTACCCAAAGCCTCTTTTTATAGTGCAGATGAGGAGTTTAGGGTTCCACCTATGAAGGGATAGAATTCTCCTTCAAAGGGATAGGCTCCTCACATCAAGGGGTTAGCTCCTTAAGGCATGGGATGCATGAACCTTACAAGAGCATACTCACCCCAAAAAAATCTCATCCAGAAGATTCTAGAATTGACCAAAAATCAGATTTTTCAGTTTACTTTCTTGCCCTTTTGAATTTGACAGGGGTACACAGGCATTACATAGAGAAACTGCATTATGGAATGTAGGTAAGCTTCACATTACTGCGTGCCTAACTAGGAACGCAAGTAAGCACACGTACTCGCACCCGGGGTTTAAGTTTTTAGGGTTTTTCTATTGTTTTAGGGCTTGACATGAGGGAGTGGGTTGTGAGCTTGCGAGAGGAGGTAAGTATGAGTGACGATGAGCTCATACGGATTAGCGAATGTCAAGGTGACGAGTTTTTAGTGCAATAAATTTCCCCCTAAAGTGCGAAGTACGGGATAGATGAAGCTGAAATCTGTCGCAGAGTGATTTCTGCAGTATCATTTCAAGGATCATCCTGTGGACACCCCAGTCGAAACTTGAAAAAACATTCAATGCAAAACATATATATGTAAACATATCATCGCTGAGGTAGGCATTCCCATACTCGGATCAAAACTAACTAGAAATCTGATTTAAACTGTTCTGATATAGGAATGATTTTCAATACATCAATATTATAGACATGTGTAGACACAGTATGGACGCAGCCATATGTTTATGAATAGTCCACTTTATAAATGAATAACAAAATTCCTTGCAGCCTGGATGGTAGAAACTAGATCCAGGGTCTTGATTTCCGCTTCTCGAACTAGTACAATCCTATCCATGTGAATGAATGTGTCAAAGTCAAACATGGTAGAAACCACTTGATTATCAGTCAATAATGTAAATTGTTAACAAGTGTGAGAGTAACCACCAGTAATGTCAATGGATTTTAAAGTACTCAGTACAATCCATGAAATGTGAATAAATGAGCTGAAGTCGAACATGTCACGGAATCATTCAATCGAAGGTCAATGATGCAACCTGTTGTTGAAGGCGAGAAATTTTCCATTGAGGCATGAAGATTTCAAGGTACTGACGATTTCTAGATCAACTTCCTAGATAATGAGTTGTCGTCGATAGAAAGTGATCTGTCGTAGGCAAGCCCACAACACGAAATCATAGATCAAGTTTTTTGAAGAAATATATTGGCAAGGATGAATCGGAGATAATTCGAAATGGAAGACAAATAGACAAATGTTTTGCGGATATTTGGTTTGTTTGAGCTTGTCCTCTTGGAACACATAACAACTTAACTGCCCAGGATGACTTCAACGAAAATTGACCCAAAGCTAATACCCGAAGCAGTGAAGACTTTCAATATGGTTTGATTAACTGTTAGGCAAAAGTTTTCCCTAACCCAGCTGAAAAAAAGTGTCATGTTCAAGAGTGGTTAACGGATTTTTGAATAATCAAGATACAACAAACAAGTTCATTTTTCTCTCTTTTCCCCCAACATTTCTGGCAAGTACCTCTTTATTTTTAACAAGCTTGAGGAGGATAACATTTGCTTGTTTATAAGCTCATCCTTTAGATGAGTCCAACTTAGTTTAAAATTTGAACCCTAAGAAGGAGTGGTTCGTTCCTGTTTTAAAATTGAACAGGTCCTTTACTGTTAAATTTTAACGAGTCCAGTATAGGAGAAACTCGGTGTTTTTCAATTTTAAGGAGTCAGAAGAAAAAACTTAAGAAAACTCCATGGGTGTACTTTTTCATAAATTTAGTCTCTCGAGCCCGAAAAAGGATAAAATAATGCGGGAGAGAACTCTATTGACCGTAATTAGTCAATGTATACCTTTTTCGTAAATAGTCCATTTCAGTCCGTAAAAGGGGTAAACTTATACTGAAGGGACGATCATTCATTTACTTTAACAAGTTCGAATAATCAAGTGCTCAGCAATCTTTTCATGTTTAGAGAGTCTGAAAAGGGCTTAAAAGAGGACTCCAGGGTTTCGCTTTTTCGGTAAGTTTTAACGAGTTCGAAAAAGGGATAAAAATGTACTCATGGTTTTCACTTTTTCGTAAGTTTTAATGAGTTCGAAAAAGGGATAAAAATATACTCCTATGGCCGACTTTCAATTTAATTTACGAGCAGGAAAAGACGGAAAGAACTCGGCATTTTCATGTGTTTTACGAGAATGAAAGATAGAAAAATAATCTCGGGATTTTCATGAGTTTAACGAGTCTCGAAAATAACCGAAATTGACTCAAGATAGGTTTCATTTTTACAAAAGATTGAAACAGAGAAAAACTATGCTTCAGAGTGGTTTCATTTTTACACAAGCTTGAAACAGAGAGAAAACTGTGCTTGATGCCCCCTAAGCGTAACTGCTAGAGCGCATGCCCCCCCAGCTTCATTTCATTCAAATAAGTACACTGCTGGTAATTAATAGCTGGATGGAATGAAGGTTCATTTACGAGATCATATGAAAGACCCGACCTAAAACTGTAAGAAAATTATGCAAAAATTGAAATAACTAACCTAAATATACGACTTAACATTTACGAGATCTAGTCAAAGACTCGACTCAATTAGGGGAGGATTTGTTTCATTTTTTAACGAGCTTGACACAGGAAAAGAACTATGCTCATGGCAACGTGTTTCATTTTTTAACGAGGTTGACACAGTAAAAGGAACTTTCCTCTTGATACACTGATTCATTTTTAATGAGGTTGACACAGTAAAAGGAACTTTCCTCATACCTGATTCATTTTTTTACGAGGTTGACTCAGTAACAGGAACCATCCTCAGAAACTACTTATTTCTAATCTATTAATCTACTCTCTACAATCTACCTACTGATTCATTTTTTAATGAGGTTGACACAGGAAAAGAACTGTCCTCATACCTGATTCATTTTTTAACGAGGTAGACACAAGAAAAGGAACTATCCTCGGAAACTTGATCATGGCTTCCAAATGGAAGAAACACATGTCAATGGACACACCTTGATCATGGCTTCCAATAGGTCTTCATTAGAAGGAAGAATAGTTCTCTGGAAGGAACACATGTCAAGGGACTCAAAAGGGATAAGAACATCACGTTCAAATAATCCCATAGAGTTTTCCATGTCAATTACTGGATCTAAGTCAAAGGAAGATGAGAAAACAGTGAGAGGCTCACTTACATCGGTAATTGAAAACATGGGACTAGTTGCCACATAATTAACCTGTGGCGGGGTAGATACCACTTTAGAATCAGGAACATTTAGGGGTGTCATATTATTGGTAGTCGAAACAAGACTAGGGAACGAAAGCTGGTCTACAGTCACAATATTTCCATTGTGAGAGAAAGACATTACGCGAAAGAGTGTCGATACTACAGCTTTCATTGCATAAAAAAAGTCTCGCCCAAGGAGTAAATTGAAATCCAAGGGACCTTGAACTATCATAAGATCAATACAGATAGTTTTACCTTCCAAAGTAATAGAAAACTTAGGAAGGATCCCTAAAGGTTCACTAATGGTTCTGTTAAAAGCTTTCAGATTCTGCGTAATAGGCACAAGCTGAGGGGAACCCAAAGCTTTCCAAGTAGTTGAGGATAAAATACTAACAGAAGCACCTTCATCTACCTGTGTGCGATGTATGTCCCTACCACCAAACTTCACAATGATTTGGAAAGGGATGGAGGAAGGAAGACGAGGTTCTGTCAGTCTATTCCAATCAAAGGAAAAGACCTCAGTACTTGGAGGGGGTTCTGTAGAAACAGGTGAAATTCCCCCTAGCGTAGAAGAATCTGATGTAACAAGAAGAACCTGAGCGGTATGAAGTTCACTCTCTACAGGGAGAATGGGATCGACCGAATGTGAAATCGAATTGACCACTTGATCAACTAATGGATCATCAACCTGAGTGATATGAGTTTCACTCTCCAATGGAAGAGTGGGATCGACTGTACTTGAAATTAGATCAATCACTCCGTCAGTTGACGGTAGGTTGGGAGAAATTTTACGGTAACCAATTGGAAATTCTTGCTGTGGAACAGTAAGGTTTTCCAATAATTTTGAGGCTTCATCCATGTGAGGGAAAATGTGAGTTTGATGACTCCCTTTGCATAAATTACAAGGAAACCTAACTTTACCCTTTTTCCCAGGAACCTGACTATCACTGGTTGATGGATCAACGGAAAGTTGATGAGATTTTTCTGACCATACTTCCAAGACCTTTGGAATACCGAGACAATTGATAAGGAAGTGGTCACCCTTACAAAGCTTGCAAGGGTATTTGGGTTTACGATGCATGTTGGAGGTTTCCTCAACACAACTAACACTTACAGCCATGGTTGGTTGGTTGACTTCTTTCTTATCTTGCTTCTTCTTATTCTTCCCTTTCTTCTTCTTCGTCACCTGGTTACTAGCGTCAAGGCTTTTACCAAGTGAAGAGGAAGAAATGGAGGAAGAAATATTAGGCGAAGAAGGTAAAGGGTCAACAGAAGGTTGGTGATGTTGAGATGGTGAACTCTGTTGAAGTGAAGCATCCGGTTGAGGTGGAACAATTGGAGTATTTGGGGCCAACGAAGTTGAAAATAACCATATCGATAAACCTATTGTAAATCCAGGTAATGACAATGTAGCCATATAAGGAGGACCAACATTTCCAAAGCAAGGAAAAGTACTAGGATTCTCATGAAGAGGGGTTCCTTGGTTGGTAAATTCCGGAACAGTTGCCATTATATTCAACTTCAGTGAATTTTATTAACAATTTAAAACTAAAATTAACAATTCACAATTCACACCTAACAATTAAAATTCACAATTCACACCTATGGTCTCTAAAATTAAAAACAAACAAATTAACATGCGTTATCAAATCTAGGATTCAAACCACACACAAACAGTAACTTCTCGTACTAAAAACACTAGTTGGTGATGAAATCCAACATCATAGAATTTAATACAGAAAGGGCAGTTGGAACAGTTACCCCAACAACCTGCTTAATGAAACAGACTGGCACAAGTTTCTTCACAAAACCATCTCGAGTGAAGAGAACCCCCCAGAGAGTCCAAGTGAGTCTAGTCGACGTCTGCTCCAGGTACAGTGAGATCTTTCCTTCATCGTCACCTTAGGAAATAATCTTAAGTTTATGGACACTAAGGTTACCAACAGTAACAAATACAACTGGGGGAACAGTCTACGATCCGATTCCACGTGCAAGGGCAGAGTAACAAAGCTCAATCCCCTTGAAGGCTCCTCGACATGGTCAATCCGAGGTTTACCAACAAGTGACCCCAGGCTCCTCGACAATGGTTAATCCGAGGTTTACCATTTGTAATGCGCGCAGATCTTCTATCTTCCCCGATGAAACAAAATTGATTGTCTCAAAGGTTTGGACATGATCTCGTGATTAACTCCTTTAAGAGAAGCTTCCCAGATTGTACCAATTACAATTGGATTTATTTCCTACCGCAAGATTTATCTACTTGTTTGTTTTTACTATCTTGGAGAGTTAATTACTCCCTACTCCAAGATACTAGCCTAAGCTAGATTGGTGGAAAGAGCCCTAAAAATGTAAAAATTACTAGATGAATTTTAATTAAGTGTTGTGTTATTTAGGTTGTTATTACTCAAAAGGGTAAATGGATATGAAACCAATGGTGTTATGACCCGAACCAAAAATAAATGCAATCGAATATGATAATGTAATATTTTCAATTCGATGAATCCTAACTAAATTAAGGAGAGAGTTTCCATTCACTTCCAACAATGCAAAAAATTGATCACTAAGAGAAAATATAACAAATTCTCTAATGCACTAATTTCATCAATAAAAACTAATGCAAATCAATTCCAAAACAATTTTTTATTTTTGTGTTTTTAAAACAAGCATAAAAACATCTAAATTCAAATCAAAGAAAACTGATCTAAATCTACGATTGATTTTTCAGAATGTAAACTATGAAGTTGTAATCTATGCACAATTCACTCATATTCTGAAAATGAGAATTCTAATTATGCAAATGTGATCTATGCAAGAGAATTCTCAAACACAAGATGATTCTAATGTAATCTAAGAACCAATCAAGTGCAAGTAAAGAAAATTGGGTGAGAGTTCCAAAGATCAAAAAATAAAAACACTCAAAGGCGATCAAATTAAGAATTTCTCAAAAAAGAGACTCAAAACACCCAATTAACTTAATGGAGATTGATGAGATGAAAAATTTTCTAAAATAAACTCATAAACAAGGCTTTTTGACAGAAAAATACAGATCTGGGTAGATGCTAAGAATCCTAATTTAAATCTAAACTAAACTAAAAGAAGAAATCTAAGTTTTTCAAGACTTTTAACAGGGTCTGCAACAATGTGCGGTCCCTAGAAAAGTTCAATAAAAAACAAAAAAGACTTAAAAAAAATTCAAAGAAAAGTAAATCTAAGTTACCCAAGCTTGTACAAATCAATCAAAAATTAAAAAAAAGCATTTTCTCAAATCAAAACAAAGGAAAATCAAAACAAGTTCTTTCCCCAGCAGAGTCGCCAATTTGTTGGCCGGATAAATCGATCTTGCAGACAAGATCGATCTCCCTAGTGTCAGAAGACAATCTAGCAACAAACGAAAAACTAAGTTTATCTTTCTCTAAATATATTCGTTTTACAAGTAAATGCTATAAAGTTGTCGATCCTACCTTAGATCCAAATGCTTATTTGCAACCGTAGTTCTTCTGTCACATCAGTAGTTCTTCTGTCGCAACAATAGTTCTTTTTTCTCTTGAAAGTGTCGTCTTTTTATTCGCTTGAAAGTGTCGTCTTCAAAGACCTGCAATCACAAACAAACAAATATTAAATAGCACCTGTATAACAAATAATTATAAAACATACCTATCATAGTGATCAAGGAATATATGAAATAAACGATCAAACGACAGCTTATTGAAATAAACAATCGAACGACAATTTATTGAGAAAAACAAACTTTATTGTATTAACTTTGAAATAATAGAAGAACCCTACAACCTTAGCCTTGATGTTGAATAGGCTTTCCAGGGGTCCGAAGCAGGAGTTTCCTCTACTTTGATAAGCCTTACATTCTCCCTCCAGCAGCACATAGAGGTATGTGATCTTTCCTCACAAAAGCTTAGCAAAAAGGAGTCTAAATCTCAATAGCACTTCACCTCAATCACACACTAAAGCTTGAACTCACCTTAAGGCTACCCAATGCCTCTTTTTATAGTGCAGATGAGGAGGTTAGGGTTCCACCTATGAAGGGATAGAATCCTCCTTCAAAGGGATAGGCTCCTCACATCAAGGGGTTAGCTCCTTAAGGTGTGGGATGCATGAACCTTACAAGAGCGTACTCACCACCAAAAAATCTCATCCAGAAGCTTCTAGAATTGACCAAAAATCAACTTTTTCACTTTACTTTCTTGCCCTTTTGACTTTGACAGGGGTACGCAGGCATTATATAGAGAAATTGCATTCTGGAACGCAGGTAAGCTTCACATTACCTGCGTACCCCAGCCAGGAACACATGTAAGCTTCACATTACCTGCGTACCCAGGGTTTTAGAGTTTTTAAGGTTTTTCTCCTGTTTTTAGGGCTTGACATGAGGAGTAGAGGTTTTGAGACTTGCAGAGGAGGTAAGTATGAGTGACAATGAGCTCATACAGTCAGAATAATGTCAAGGTGACAGTTTTTAGTGCAACAAAAAATCAATACAAAATAGTGAGGCATAAATCATATACAATGAGGAAACAAGCCTCCCATAAGCAATCACTCCAAAATATGAATTGTTGTTACAATAAAAAATGTCAAAGAGAAACTACAGCACAGTCATATGAAGCATAAATACAACTAGAGGTGATACAATGATAGAAAAATACTGACATAGGCCCCAATAGAGTCTAGACATATAGATTTGGGCACTAGATCAGCTTTCCAAGACAACCCAAGAGGGTTTCCAGAAAATGCACACAATGTGCCAATGTAAGCTGCAGCCCTAGGGATGAAGATAAGATGCAAAAATAGAAATGAGAAGATGTGGTTGAAGCCGATGTAGAAACTACATATCTTCTCCAATAGATCCTCTGAATGAAAGAATAGCTCCTCCATTGAAGAAATCACCTCTCAAAACAGCCACTGCAACTACCCCTGCAACTCCTCCCTAAAATAACGCAAATTTGGAATGAAACTATGCTATAGGGGATAATCACTCCTTATCCTGCTACTAAATGTGTCAATAAATCTCAAGGGGATTCTTTACAGACCTTCCAATGGATTTAAACCTTCCTCCACTGCAAAAATAGCTCTAAAGACACCCAAAATGGTCCTCCACTACTGCACCCTACAACATAGCACAATATTCTGCAGAAACTACACTGTAGTTGAAGACTGAAGCTTGGCCCTAAGCCTGAGTGTGTAAATTAAGTGCAATTCTCCTCCAAGAGGCCTCTCAAGGAAAGAGATGGGTTTCCCGCTTAGGAACACCATATGCTAAACAACACTGCAAACTCAACTAAACAGCTGAAGAATGCCAAAAGTATAAAGAGACCATATACAAGATAATAAGCCAAAATATAACTCTTATGGCTGCCATCCTCTTCCTTACGTAAGTTATGAGCTTTATTACCCTTGGCCCCACTCAATTAGGTCATTATCTTCATGCAATAAATCTCCCTCCAAAACTGCGTTATTCCTCATTTAATGTCCACTCCTCCATAACAGCAATGTGGATTTGGTCAATGTTGACCTATTCAACATGATCCAACCCCTGTTCATACTCAAAGGTGATTTATTCAACTAATTATAAGGTCACATTTGACACTTGGAGTATTTTTATTGTTGCTAAGGAGATTTATGGACCTCCCTACCCATTTATTCACCTACCTAGTGACAAAATAATCTATAATATTCAATTTAGCTAAAAACTAAACTTTTAGGAATATTACAGTCCTCCCCCTCCAAAATGTTGCTTGTCCTTAAGCAACTGTAAAGGTGGAAGCAAAATTCCTCCCCTCCTTCTCTTATGGCCTCCTCATCAATATTCCCCACCAATGCTTCAGATTTTCTACAATAATTCTGTCTCCCAATGGTTCCTCCCAAGTGTGCAAGTTGGCCTTTTTTCGATAAACCAAATGGCTCTCATCATGAGAAAATGGAAGTTATATTTGGAAACCTTCTTGCTATCCAATGGCCTCTTCAAGGTAGGAATAATGAAAAGCATAAGGGATCTCATTCACAAAGAGGGACTCCCATCTCCATGCTATCATCCAAATGAAATGAATCACCTTCCAACATGGTAATTCATAGAAAAGTTCCTCCTAAATGTCATGAGAGGCATATCCAAAGTGCTCCTAACAATCATATGGATCACCTTATAAGGAAACAAGTGATATAATGTAGTGGCCATATCATCTTCCATGCTCCCCTTGAAGCATGAAGCATAAATGGTGTGGGAAATTTCATCCCCCATGGACACATCCAACCAATGTGCCTTCCCTCCAATCATGTTCCCAACAAGGATAAGAACATCATCAACATATGGAATCACAATCAAAGTCATGATAGCTGCCATGTGTAGTAAAGGAGAAGGACAATGGTCCCTCATGTGCAACCAACGCAATTTTTCTCCTAACTACCATAGAATATGATATAACAAGTGTTTCCCCCACCACTTGTTTGTTGCCCCATTCTTCTTGCATGCTTGGAAAAGGTGTATGAAGTATAGTTTCAATGAAGCACACCATAAAGAATACATCATCTCCCCAAAATATTCTAGGGAATGGTCAACATCATCACTGCTCATGGCCCTAAGTAGCCCATGAAGCCAATAAGAAAGAGTGCTCCCTCTGGGAGAAATGCCCTGCACATGAGTGGTAAGAAAATTCAAGTACGTACTAAATATATCATGATTCTCATAAATACATTCCTTACCATACACTTGGTTTAAACCAGTGAGGTAGCTCATGGATGAGCTCCCTTTCACACCCAATGATTAAGGAGGTGGTGATGATAACTCTTCCCAAGAGTTATGTTTCTCCTCACCCTCCAAACCATCTATGCACTTCCTCATATGATATTGCATCTCCTCTCTAAAGTCTTCGCACATGAATCCCTCCAATATAGTATGGTATGTTCTAATGAAACTAGTGGGGTTGGAAAGTAGGATCTCATAGGCTACATGTAGTAATTTATCCTTGAGTTTTGAGTCTCTATTCAAGTAGATCTGATCATGGAAATAAATGACTCCATCCATCACTCTATACCTCCCATATATCACTTGCCCATCAAGAACCTTACATGTGAATAGGTTCTTGGAATATTCCACCAATAGTTGGGACTCCCAATATGGATCTAGGCTTCCCAATAATGACAACACTATAGAAATCTGAAATGAAGCTCCTGTCACATCATAACTCTCCTCTTTGACATGCTCAATGCCAAAGCCACATGTTGGAGTAATTTTGCCCCACTTTTGTTGCTTCCTTTGCAGCTGATCTTGCCTAGGAAAATATTGAAGTACATGGAGGTCAACCTCCTCTTGAAAGGTATATCTCCTCCAAAACTTCCATAGTTTTTCCAATGCATGCAAGAGTGTTAATACCCTCTTGTCATATTCAAAAATACTCCTCATGTGTGGAAGTATCATTTTCTACTCCAAGGCTATGGGGTGGCCATTTGACACCATGCTCATGACATCATATATTTTTGAATCATTTTTCAGCGCAAATAGTTGAGTGGGAGATGGAAATGTCCAAATGAGAAAATTTCTCACCTCTCCTTTGAACCCATCAAAGGTTCTTTGCATTGTGCTAACTTCTCCCAAGGCTCCTTCCCTAGCCAAATATATCAATTTTGCGCCATGTTGAGAGAACTCTTTATTCATCTTCCAATCAGGGGGTCTCCCTAGTGGAATGCCTCCATGTAAAGAGACATCAAAATCTGAAGTAGGATGTATAGATTATTGGACTGATTTGTCCCTCCCTTCACTGCATAAATCAATCTCCTTCTTCTGTATATAAATCCCTTGAAATAAACAAGGGTGCATGGTCCCCATCCTTTGATGTTGATCCACCTTTTCTTCTTCTCCTTTGATCAAGGTGTTACTACCCATCACTATTGTCACATGATACTCCTTGGGAACCTTTTACAAATATGAAAAAGCTCCTCCACTTGAAGCAATAGCTTCATGCCCATCCCCTTGGGGTGATGGTTCTTCTTCTGAAGTCACATTGTTGTTACTTCCTCTCTCCTCATAAATTTTTGAAAATACCTCATTAACAATGAGAGACCCTAGATCTTGGTCTTATTTTGAAGGAGGAATCTCCATGTCTTCCTTTTGAGAAGAAATCTCTTCATGCAATGGGGATATTTCCCTTAGCAAGATATCATACAAGTTTTCATCCTCCATAATAGAAATCCGAAGTGGAGTTGGTGCAATATATCTTTCCAACTCATGCAAAGGTTTTTAATGTTTATGTTTGGCTAGCTCAATCAAAGATGTTTCAGATTGTTTTACATAAAATCTCTTCACTAATCTCTTAGTGAATCTTGCATAAGCAGCTATATTTGTATGATTAAATGAATAAGATTCATAAAAACACCAAGTATGAGCATTACCTTTAAGATGCAGCATTGCTATCCTAAGGGCTTCCTTTTCTGAAACTTGATGTAGATGCAAATATGAGTCTAGCTGATCCATCCAATCCTTGGATGTGAATGTGGAGGACACATCAAAATTTCGCAGAAAAAATCTACCTCTTCTGCTTCTATTGTGATTGTTGGATCTTCTTTCCTCCTTGAGTTGGAAAAACCCTTGCAAGTTCAAGTGCTCCTTGAATCTCCAATATTGAGATTCATACTCTTGAAGATAGTCACTCAAAGTCTCCTCCTTTGGTGCATCTTCTTCCTTCATTTATCTTGCAATAAATATGGGCATAATACTGCGTTGTGGATCATATTGTGTGGCTGAATTCCTCCAAAAAATGGAGTCTTGTCTTTGTTTCTTTTGTTTATATCCTCTTCTTGTGAGAAGCTTCTCCTTATGGTGACATATTGGTTGAATCCACAGGCTGAGCCAATATTATGCTCCGATACCACTATAATTTTCCCAAATGGGGAAGCAGCAATATATTGACACAAAACTGGAAATAGCAATGTAAATAAACTCATTAACATTGGAGTCCAATATGGAGTCAAAACATCATGTATTAGACCAGAAAATCAATACAAAATAGTGAGGCATAAATCATATACAATGACGAAACAAGCCTCCCAATCACTCCCAAATATGAACTGTTGTTACAATACAAAGTGCCAGAGAGAAACTACAGCACAATCATATGAACCATAAATACAGCTAGAGATGATACAATGATAGAAAAATACTGATATAGGCCCCAATAGAGTCTAGACATACAGATCTGGACACTAGATCAACTTTCCAAGGCAACCCAAGAGGGTTTCCAGAAAATGCACTCAATGTGCCAATGTAAGTTGCAGCCCTATGGCTGAAGATAAGCTGCAACAATAGAATTGAGAAGATATGGCTGAAGCTGATGTAGAAACTACATATCTTCTCCAATAGATCCTCCGAATGAAAGAATAGCTCCTCCAATGAAGAAATCACCTCTCAAAACAGCCACTGCAACTACCCCTGCAACTCCTCCCTAAAACAATAAAAATATGGACTTAAAATACGTTGTACAGGATAAATAATCCTTAGCCTGCTACTAAATGTGTCAATAAAGCTCAAGGGGCTTCTTTACAGGCCTTCCAATGGATGGAAACCTTCCTCCACTGCAAAACTAGCTCTGAAGACACCTAAAATGATCCTCCACTACTACACCCTACAACACAGCACAATATTCTGCAGAAACTGTGTTGTAGCTGAAGACTGAAGCTTGGCCCTAAGCTTGTGTGTGGAAATTAAGTGCAATTCTCCTCCAAGAGGCCTCTCAAGGAAAGAGACGAGATTCCTGCTCGGGAACACCCTATGCTAAACAACACTATAAACTCAACTAAACAACTGAAGAATGCCAAAAGTATAAACATACCATATACAAGATAATAAGCTAAAAAATAACCCTTATGGCTTCCATCCTCTTCCTTATATAAGTTATGAGATTTCTTACCCTTGGCCCCACTCAATTAGGTCATTATCTTCATGCAATCAATCTCCCTCCAAAACTATGTTATTCCTCATTTAATGTCCACTCCTCCATAACATCATTGTTGATTTGGTCAAAGTTGACCTATTCAACATGACCCAACCACTGTTCATACTCAAAGGTGCTTTATTCAACTGCTTAGAAGGTATCCTTTCAAACTTGAAGTGTTTTTATTGCTGCTAAGGATATTTATGGGCCCCCCTACCCATTTATTCACCTACCTAGTGACAAAATAATATATAATATTCAATTTAGCTAAAAGCTAAATTTTTAGGAATATTACATACCTATATTTGGCCACCACCAACAACACTATTGGTATGGTGCTGGTTCAGGATGATAAATACGGTCAAGAGCATGTAGTGTATTACTTGAGCCGCAATCTCTTCGATGTTGAGACATGTTGCACTCATGTAGAGAAACTCACATTTGTTGTTGTCCATGTTGTTCAATGTTTTCTTCACTACATCCTCCTACACAAAAAATTGGTGATTTATGATTGCAACCCCATAAATTACATTCTCACATGTCAGTTTCTTGGGGAAAATTACTCGAAATGGATTTTCATCCTTCAAGAGTTCGACTTAGAATACACTGCTACTAAGTCTAAGAATTATTTTTTGAGTTGATTTTTGATCTTCCTACTGCAGATGATCCCACTCCTCTCGATGAGTCCATCCTTGATGAGACTTTCTTTCTCATTAGTACTCTTGATCCATGGTATCAAGACATCATTTTTTATCTCCAGACCCAAATTTTCAACCAAAGCTATCGCACTCTGTGCAACAAAAAATTCGTTACTAGTATCAACCTTACCATATCATTAAAGACACCCTCTATCACACTAGTATTGACTCTATCCTCCATTAATGTTTGACTCTCAAGGAAGCTGAAAAATCTCTCAATGACTGCCACTTAGGGGCTTGTGGTGGTCACATGTCCGGTTACGCTACTGCTCAAAGGATCCTTCGTGTAGGGTATTTTTGGTCATTTATTGTTAAATACTCCATTATTGCAGTATGAAAATTCCATGAGTACCAGATCTACTCTCGAAAAGAGCATGCCTCACCATCACCCTTACACCTAGTTGTGACTGTCAGACCTTTTGCAAAATGGGGCATAGATTTCATGACCTTCAACCCTCACTCGGTCGGGGGGCATGGTTATATCATCATTGTCATCAATTATTTCACTAAATGGGCTAAAGTGATGCTTACATATGATAATGAAGGTATAACTGCAGCACAATTCCTGTTCAATCATGTCATAGCTCGGTTTGGTGCCCTGAAAGTGATTATCACTGATCATGGCTCTCATTTTCATAATCACAAGATGACAGAGCTCGCTGCACAGTTGGGAGTTACGTCATGATAGCTCCACCCCTTATTATCCACAGGCCAATGGCCAAGTTGAGGTTGTCAACAAATTCTTGGTGACTATGCTTTAGCGCACCATTGGAAGCACAAATGAGATTGGCACCTCATGCTCTTCTCAGCTCTGTGGGTATACCAAAACTCTGCTAAGGCTACCACTGGATCCACACCATTCCAATTGGTGTACGGTCTTATGGCCACACTCTCAATCAAGTGTGAGGTTCCTTCTCTGAAGCTAGATGTTGAACTACTTCATGGTACTTCGTCAGAAGAGGAACGTTTATTGTACCTCGAGCATCTCAATGAGACTCTTGGGCTTACTTATTTAGTTATTGAAGCACAAAAATGATGATTTAAGGTTCAATATGACAAGTCCGTTAAACCCCACATTTTCTCCAAAGGAGACTTGCTCTTGCTTTATGACCAAGCCCATGATAAATTGGGAGTAGGAAAGATCGAGCCAATGTGGCATGGGCCCTATATCATTAAATGATTTTTGGGATGAGGGGCCTATGAGAAAGCAGATTACGAAGGTAATCCATCGGTTGAGCCTTGAAATTTTCTCTATCGGAAAAAATATTATGCATAATCATAAGTGTGATACTTTGTACATTAGTGTTTTATTCATTAGTGTGCTTTGAGTTGATTTTTGATGTGATTTTTTGCTTTGCAGACATTTTTTCATTGCTTACCTTGTGTTCCACTTGGTTTGAATATGTCCTCAAATCATTACATTGGTTTTTCTGATGGCGCTTGTCATAGCACACGGAACATGTATTCTGCAACATGGGCACTCTTTGCCTCTAATGGCGAGTTGATTAATTTACAAGGTATTTTTTTGGGTCGTACAACTAATAATATTTCCAAATATAGTGCGGTGATCGAGCTATTATCGGATGCCATTGATCTTGGGATTATAGATTTGGTTGTTAAGTTACAATCATGGCTCGTTGTGTTACAATTAAATGGTAATTATACATTTGCAATCCTCAAATTTTGTGTATGTATTTGCGTGTTAGATTATTGGAAATACATTTTTATTTTATCACATATCAACATATTTCAAGATGTTTAAATACATTAACATATACATTAGAAAACCATGTATTAGATAGACATTTGCACAATATGTAAAAATCAAGACATCATCATGATACACAACTAGCAATAGAAACATGCATATGTATATATATAGTAGTCTACTAAGTGTGTTAAATCCAAATTATCAAAAACTATGTGTTCTATTACAAAAATTGATCTTCAGGCCTACATCAGTAAAAAAATGTAAAAACAGGGTTGTTATCTTCCCACATGGTTCTCATGGTAGCAGGTGACTGCTCGAATCACTTGCGAAAGTAATCAATGCAATCTTCCCAAAACTCCAACCGTATGCCTTTGAAGGCGTAGAGGAATCTCATAACATAGCATACTCTGGAATGCCTCTCATAAGGCCAACTAGGTTCCGCTCCAACTCAAATAGTGTATCTACTCCCTCCTCATAAGGAGCATCCTCTACTGGGTGGGATACCCTCCACGCAATTAGTGACATACCAAGTGGTCTTTGAGGGCCCATATCTATATAAACATCATAAGTTCATGTTTCAAAATACATAGCAAAAAAAATTCAAAAAGTAAAAAATGTAAAAAAAACAATTTTTACCTGCATCGGTCCATTATGTGCCTGGAGGAATAGGAAGATCCGGATCTCCTCTGAATTCGATGTCGGCATATGCATAGTCCTCAACTACTATAAGTTGACACCGCAGCCAACTGAAAAAGGTTTTGGGGAAATGAATCTATTGGCCCCCACCCTGTCGGGGCATAGTGTCACACCATCTCATCAGCCTCGGGTCCCTCAGGGCTAGATCATGGATCTCTAGCCACTAGTATTAAAACAGGGGTACTCTCTCTAAAAAAAAGGTCACCATAATGGAACCATACTCAAATTTTTTTAATCACCCTGTCTTTCACTTAGTTAACTGGCTCTTCATGTTGGATAGTAACCCGTTGCACCAGTTGAACATCTTTTGGGCCAAGCAGTCCACTGTGTATTGGAACTGAGACTTCGTTGCCTCATGAAACGTCTAGGATCCTGCCACTCTAGTAATGTAATGTAAAATCATGTGTAGGGGAAGCACTATGATGGAAGAAATATCTACCTTCCCACTCTCTATTTTTCGAGCTCGAGGACAGTATCTCTGGATGAGAATGTTGGTACTCTCACCCCCTATGCAAGCTCCAGAGAGTTGGATTATCTCCCCTCTCCTGGACAGTCTAGTGATGAAATAGATGTCCATCACATCTATATATAACTCTTGGTCCCCAATGATATATAATTTTCAGTCACGTCCCATATACTGATCAATTATTGGAGTAGCTCCAACTGAGCTCTCAACCCAGATGTTTGAAATAATTTCAACAACCCATAATTACACAATGCAGTGACACAATTTTTATCCTGCAATGCTTAGTGGTCTTCCACCTCATGGCCTCGTTCTTTCCATTTGATCGGCATCTCTAAGGAAAGCACCTGCAAAAAATGTTTAAATGGAATTTTAGGAGCTTTCACCAGATTAATTTAGTAAATTAACCATATATATATATATGGGTGGATTTCTTATTTTAATATCCTTCTCGTGGCCAGCGCGACCGTCGGAATTAATTTAGCGCTGGTGGTGCTCTACCCTAATCTCCCTATTTATGAAATAAAATGACAAATGAATGCAATAAAAATCAAAAGGAGGCTTAGATCTCTTACCTGACACTGATGGATCGTTGAATGGTGTCTTGGATCGACCGCACCACTGATTTGAAATTCGGAGGGAAAATGGACAAAATTCTCTTCTCAAAATGGAAAGGTGAAAATGAATTTGTTTTTTGGTCTATTTATATATTTTTGAAAAAAAATCGCCAATATTTTATTAATTTACCTCGATATTTGTGATGTTTTTTGTTTTTGTGCAGTTGTACTTTCACACTGTTGATGATTATTTCTAATGAAAACAAGTTGTATTTTATCTCTTTTTTGGGCTTGTTAAATGTTACGAAAAAGGAACCCCCCTGAAGTCAAACTTCAGCTCTTTTCTAACTCTCAAAAAATGAAAATATTGTCAATTAATTGTCATTTTGAACTCATTAAAGTGAGTTTATTGACGTGATCTCAATATAAGTTTACCCATTTTTCAGGTTGAGATTTACTATTTACAAAATAGGAATACCTTGATCAAACATGGTCAAGAGGTTCTCTCGGGTATTGTTTTCTACCTTTTTCGGATTTGAGAGACGAATTATGAAAAGAGACATGATGGAGTTTCCTTTTGTTTCTTTTCGAACTCCTTAAACATGAAACATCACCAAGTTACCCCTTCGTTGGACTCGTTAAAGATTAAATGACGAAAGTATTGTCACCATGACGAGACCAATTTCCTCCTTCCTAGGGATCACTAAACTTACTAGGATGGATTCATTCGAAGAATGAACTTACACGTTCAACATATGCTATCCTCTTTGCACTGGCTATAAAAAATAAAGAGGTACTCGTTAGAAATAATGGGGGAAATTGAAAGTGAACATCCTATGTGTATTTTGGGAAGCTTGTCGCTCTTGAACATGGCACTCATCTGCAGTTCGTGTCGGGTTGGGGACATCCTACATTCTTCACTTTGCCTCCATGGGTTTGGGAAATTCTTTTGCCTCTCATTTGATTACCAATTTCATCAACATGACCTTTGATCCTATTTGAGTCAAATGCTGCCACACTGTGGATTCGTGTCACCAATATGTTCAAGAGAAGTCTTTTTTTCAAACATCCTCTGCTTATCTAACCTCTTTTGTTACAATCCCAAATCACTCATATCATATTAAGATATCTACTATTTCATGTCGATATGTGGGAATCATTGTGGCCCTCCTTCAACAAATTAGTTCATGTCAACTTCATCTCATTATCCAAGAAGGTTATTTAGAAACTTCTTTTAGTACCTTGGAGCTTGAATGCCTCAATGGCAAGTTCTTCATGTTCGACGACAGGTTCAAATCATTGGCCTCTGATCTAATGATTCTGCAAGTGTTCGACTTCAACACATCCATTCACACTTGTATATTGTGTTGTTATAACTTGAGGTCCATCATCATTATTGGTGGTCTCTATCGTGCCCGTTAACAATTTTCATCATTGACCAGTAATCAGGTGGCTTCCACCATGTTCCACACCAACACATTTATTTGCATGGCTAGATTCATACATTGGATTGATTGAGATCACGGTGAAGACCTTGGGTCACATCTGATTTTGGTCCAGGCTACAAGGAGTTATTGATTATTGATGATTGTATACATGATCCTATATATATGAATGGTTGCATCCATACCGGGGATCCATTTCTATGATCTCTTTAGACGGATGGATGCAACCATTTCATGGGTTCATGTGTTAGTTTATGCCTAGTGCAACATTATGTGGTTAGGCATATACATACCAGAGATGTCATATATTGTAATATGTTTGATTTGGCAGGTTTTCTGGAGGTGGTCTGAGCTCTTTTCCTTGGTTCATAAAGCATTTCATCCACCACTCCCTGTTTTGCCTTCATGCTTTAGGGGGCATCTGTTACACAGTAATTTGTCACCATGTTCATTTTCATGTTCCTGATCCTAAAATGCCTCATGAAAGATACTTTGAAATGTTTCTACCATCAAGAAATATGTTAACATATCCCCTGAAGATCCAAAGGAGGCTGCCTTGGAATATTACTGAAGAAACTTGGTCAAATTCCTACATTCCTAGGTCAACGCTTTTCCTAGTCCCATGACTGTGTTAATTTCCTTTTCACAATTTTGTCTTAGCGCTATCAGTGCCCTTATTTGTTGGAAAACCAAGTTGATCCCCTTTCTGGTAGTTTTTCCTAAATTAGAGGAAAAACTTCGACGTATAGAAGCTCAAGGGTGATGATTTGGTTGTTAAACATTGGTGATAAGATTGAGCTCTCTGATTTTAGAGCTTTGATATCATCCATGGGGGTTCATTCCTTTTAAATCGGGCCTTCCTCCTCCTTTCATGGGCTTCCTACCTCTTCTCCCTTCCTATAAATTCACATCTCTTAGTCCCACAACTTTGGAGCTTGGTTGGTCATTATCAAACTCATCTAAACTCTCATTCCCTTGATCCTAGCATCGTGATTATGCCTAAATGTTCGGGAGCAGGAATGCTTTTGAGCTTCGATGAAAGACTCAGATTTTCACCAAAGGATGCCTCCAACATAAAGTCTTGGGTTGTAAGAACTCCTTTTGTATTTATCAATAATAAAATCTGATGTTTGCTTTCTATATTTGTATAAATGTTTATGCAAATATTTTGGTACTCCTTGATCTGCTAGAGAGCTAATGTCTACAATATTTATGTATTGTATTATGTTTTTTGTTGTCTCTTGATCATCTGCAGGTATTCTTGTGCCATCATTAGTAGGGAGCAGGCCTAACAGGACCGTGGATCAAGGTCATCATAAATGGACTCAAGCGTACCGTTGGGGAAAAGGTACTTATGTCTTTTTTCTTGTCACATTGTAAATGTTAGTTAAGAGAGATTTTCATTAGAAAGAATCTCATGTTGCTAGACAAACTCTAGGGCTAGAGAGATCGCCTGTGTCCATATAGGGGATTTATCTTGAAAACAGAGGCTTGATGAAATTACATTACTTGCATTTTCTAATGCTCACATTTGTCTCTATAGCACACATTTGAATGATCTAATGGAGTTTGGAAATAACCCTAGTAAGTTAGTGAATTCAATGTATGATAGTAATAGTGACAGATGGTTCTCACAATAACAACAATATAGATGCATGATGGAACATCCTCATATCAATGGTGTAAAACTACAATGTGAGACAATGAAGGATTGTGAAGTGTGAGAAGCAACCATGAGACTTCTTATATATACATATAATGAGGGTGAATTTTATTATGAATTTGACATGTTTAGAAGGAACTTAAACTATCACTGGAATATAAAGTACTTGGACGACAAATGAACCAAAAGAATTATGAAGTTCATCCCTTTGTTACGAATATAAGAAGAAGTCTTAGATGAATTCAATATATATCACCCAATGACGAATCTAGCAGCTTAGCAAAAGGTTATATAGTTGGAGAAGTTGAGGAATATTTTGTTAAAGAGAATTGACAATTGAAGGACTAGATCTATGGAAAGAAGAGGAAAAGTAAGATTATAAAGCTATGTAATATTTTTTTATACATTTCATGATGATGATTGTAAAAAGAGTTTGCATTAGAGATAGTGACATATAAAAGATTGATGTTATTGCATATGAAGACTAGGTCTTGTAATCATATGAAATGGATAAAAGGCATGACAGTATGATTAGGGTTTAGCAGCATGCTAGTGAAATTTTACAATGCTTTGATGATAAGTATTGATTCATATGAAGTTTCTAAGGATTGCATAGAATTTGCAATTCCTTTTGTGACAAATCTTGAATACCTTAAAAAACTAGGGTTTTGCAACTAACTTTATTTTTGTGGCTGTAACTCTATAGTTTGTAAGTTACATGTCTTGACATCTAGGTCTTTAAAACCCTAGAAAGTATGGAATAAAAGGATAAAATTTAGAAATAGAAACCCTAACTAATTTTTTTCATTGTGAAATAAAAATGAACCTAGTTCTTAAGAATGACAAATATTATATCAAGTTAATAAAAGGTTTGATTAAAAAGGGTCCAAGATTAAGAGGGAGTCAACCTTCCTCAAGGGATAATTATTTAACATATTCTTGATCATTATAATTCCACTGTATCTATATTTTGTATCCTTGTTCTTTCATAAGTCTTCTAACCAAGGTTACATGTCCAGGTAAGTTCTATCTAAAGCTTAACTAAGCAAGTGAAATATTTGAAGGAATGTGGCATAGTATGAGTATTGTGAAGGAAGAAGTAGTTTTACATATGAATCAAAGAATAAAAATAAAGGAAAAGATTTCACTCACCTCATCTAGAAAGAGGGAACTATAAATAACTTGATGAACACAATCAAATCTTGGCAGAAATTTCTGAAAAGAAGATGTTTGTAGTTGAATAATTCTGATATTATTATATCAATAACTGAGTGATTTGTTGTGGGATTATATTGATTGATGGAACCTCAGGAGCATGAAGCAGAACTATGTTTCCATATGATATAGACCATACAAAGGTATGTTGACATCAGAGGGAGATAGTAGTATAATTTGACCTGAATAATACCACACCTTGATTTGAGGCCATTTTGATTTGGTAACTTCAATATCGATGATTTATTCGAGATATGATTTGGCTCCCTGGAAAGAAATATTATAGAAGTATATGCAGAGGCTAGAAAGATAGTAGTTGAGATAATTTGTTATATGATATTGATGTACCTACAACTGTGTGGTTTGATCATGGAACACATGGATTGTCTAGATATCACTATTGATGGCTTGGAAGAGCATAAGGGCAGAATTGATATTTGGAAAGCTTATGTGACTTATTGTAGACTAGGAGGAAGAACTTGATTATGAAAAATAGAAGGCATGTACGTAGTTGCAAGGAATTTTGGCTCCTTGAAGATGATAGATAAACCATTTTATGACAAAGTTGCATGAATATTGAAAAAATCCTGAAAGTTTGAAGTTTGATATAATGTGTTATTGTTAGGATCCGAGAAACCCAGTGATGAAAATAGAGTGTGAAATAATTTATCTAAATAGGTTGAAACTTAGGTATGTTGTAATGTGAAAAAGGAAAACTACAGCTACAACCCTATCTCCATGGAAAAAAAAAGTAGTTGATGTATTGATGAAGTATGAGACCAGATAAGGATTATGGTTATGTATCCCTGGTTGAGAGGGAGTAAGTATCCCCTCCCTGGTTGAGAAGGAGTGATGATGGACATTGTATTCTATATGTCATGCACTATGCCAGGACTAGTAGATGTAAGTCTAGTGAAGGCATTGGTAGGAATAATGGAGAATTGGATAAGCTTTTGGGACCAATACTTCTTAAGGATTGGGACTCTAAGATAGAAGTAATCTCATGGACTGACACTCTTTGATGATTGGATAGGGTATCTAAGATAAGAGTATTCGAAGAAGACCAATATTCTTTAAGGATTGGGAATCCAAGATAAGAATAGTCATGTAAGGGCATACTTAGTGAACATCTACATGGGGCACATTCCTTGAGAAGTGGTTGTGGTTGTGTCCAAATTTATGCCTCCCAGCATTATGCTCTAATTTTATGGAGAGTTGTAGATTGTTATTCAAGGCCTTTTTATATTGAAATTTGAAAATGCTAGTTATGATGTTGAAGTTTAAAGATGGCTTATCAATCTGACTCTTCTTATGAGAATATTTCAATTTGAGATTATCCTTATATCAGTTATGAAATTATGAATACCTCCCTAATTAAGAGGAAGCGTTGGTAAATGTAACTAAGTTTGGTCTTCATAATTATGTTTATACTTATGTCATTATATATTATGTAATATCAAAAGGAAGAAATATAAAATTTATTTTTAAGCATGGGTTTCATGCTCAAGTCAAATTATTACTTTATTTAAGAATTTTATTCATTCTCATTATTATTTGTATTGGTCAAAATCAAAGGATTATTTATAGCCTAGAAAAAGTATTTTTCAATATGTAATTTAGGTAAAAATTACCTCTAGATGCAAAGTCGGCCCTACTTGTTAGGTTTGTACTGCCCTAGAAGACATGTATATTCCAACCCCTTTGGATGGTATAAATGAAGGGTGAATTGTGCTAATTTGGGCACACACAATTTGCATAACTTGTTCTGAAATTTTGCAAAAGGAAGGAAGGCCAAAGTTGTAGGTTTTAACCCTGTACACAAATTACATGAGAATGAATTCTTAAAACATAAAAATAAATAGTGGCAAGAACATAAAAAATATACATAGATATTTTCCCTTGGATCCCAAAACCGAGACTACCAGATTGATTTTTCATTATTTTCCTTTTAATGTTACAATACATATGATATACATGTTAAAGAATTCATAAATCCTTATCCAATAAATCTATATTATAACATAATCATAGTTCCCTTGACCAGATCTACAAAAGACCATAAGTAGAAAACCATCATGCCCAAAACCATGGGTAGGTTCTCCCACTGTCTTTGGGTCCGTCCCACATCCTTAGGTTCGCTCAACACACACCCAACATTCTCCCACTTTTTTTTTTTTCTTTCCATACAGTGGGTCGCAAGAGAGCTTAGTCATTGGTCTAGGTCTGTAATGCACATTGTTTCTCTATACCAAGAAACCTTCCCAGTGCTCACAAACTTCATCAATGCATCTGCAACATTCTTCAAAGTGTCCACCTTTACCAAAAATTCCTTTTTGTACTCAACCATATCCCTCACAAAGTGATACTAAACATCAATGTGATTTTTATTTGAATTATAAGCATGGTTCATTGCCAAGAAAATTACACTTTGGTTGTCACAATCTACCCTTATAACTTGTTGTGCCAACCCCATACTTCAACACAATATTTGCAAAAAAATTGATTCCTTTCTTGCATGATTGGTTGCCATGTATTCATCCTCTATAGTTGAAAGATCCACTACAGACTATCCTTTTCTCATACATCTAACTGCTCCTCCAAATAGGTTAAACACATACCCACTTATAGATATTCTTTGATCTATATCTTTAGCCTAGTCTGCATCAAAAAGGCCACGGATATCCAAAAATATGTCCATTATTGGTCTTCCTTGGTAACATAGACCATAATAGTGCCATGAAAATATCGGAAATCCCACTTCACTATTTCCCAATGCTCCTTCCTTGGTTTTGACATAAACCTTCTCAATACTCCCACTACATGTGCAATGTCTAGTCTAGTACAGACCATTGCATACATAAAGCTAATAACTGCACTTGCATATGGAACACGAGACATGTCATCTTCCACTTCTTGTGTATTAGGAAATTGTTCAACATATAACTTTACACCTACAAGAATAGGAACCTTCATTGATTTAATATCCTACATATTACACTTTCGATGTATTGTCTCGACATAATTCCTTTGGTTTAAATAGAGCTTCTTATTTGACCTATCTCGTTTAATTTCCATGCCCAAAATATATTTTGTAGCACCAAGATCCTTCATGTCGAATTTGGACAATTGGGTCTTCAAATCCTGGATAATTTCTTTATTATTTCCAATCAACAACATATCATCCACATACAAGAACAACTAAATAACATGGTCACAAATTAATTTAAAATACACACATTGATCCTCTATTCTTCTTGTGAAGCCAAGTCCTTGTATATAGGTATCAAATTTTTGATACCACATCCTTGGTGACTATTTTAACCCATACAGATACTTTTTTAACCTGCATACCAGTTCTTTCTTTCCCTTCACCGCAAATCCTTCTGGTTTCTTCATGTAAATCTCTTCTTCTAGATCCCTGTGAAGAAATTTTGTCTTCACATCCATCTATTCTGCCTCAAAATCAAAATCTGTGGCAAGCGATAAAAGCAATCTAATAGAAGCCAACTAGGCAATAGGAAAAAAAAATCACCAAAATCAATTCCCGACACTTGGGAATAACCTTTTTTTACCAACCAAGATTTGTATTTCTCCACCTTTCCTTCTCCATTCATCTTCTTCTTAAACACCCATTTGCTTCCAATATGGGTTTCCTTCTAGCCCAAAAGTCCACTAGATCCCAAGCCTCATTTTTGTCCAGAGATGCCATTTCATCAACCATGGTCTCTTTCCATAGTTTTCCATCCTCTGAATCCATTGCCTCTTTAACAGTTTTGGGATCATCATCAGTAATAGACAATGAAAATTTTGAACAAAAAGAAGATGGACTATACCTCTATGGATTCCTTCTATCTCGAACTAATCTTCTCAAAATTGGAGAATGTGGCTCTTCTTCTTCTGATTCTTGTTCTATGGTAGATTTTGATTCCTCCTCCTTCAGATCAAACTCTATATTTTCAGGTTTCTTTGGTATGACTTCTTGTTTAATAACATCCTTCAACTCACTAAACATCACATCTTGGTTGTACACAACCTTCCTTGTTTATGGGTTCCAAATCTTATAACCTTTTAAACCATCCTTATATCCAATAAAAATGCACATTTTAGATTTACTATCCAACTTGGTTCTTTTCTCCTTTGACACATGTACATATGTATCACAACCAAATACCTTGAAATGTGAAATAGATGGTTTCTTACCAGTCCATACCTCATGTGGGTCCTTATCCTCCAACCTTGATGAAGGTGATACATTAACCAGGTAACATGCAATATCTACTGCCTCTACCCATAATTCTTGTCCTAACTGGACACCACTGAGCATGTTTCTTTCCTTTTCCATCAACATCACGTTCATTCTTTCTGCAACTCCATTTTTTTGAGGTGTGTATAGAGTATTCTTATGTCTTTCTATGCCACAATTCTTACGGAACTCTTCAAATTACATCTTGCAGAACTCTCCACCATTAATTGTCCTCAACACCTTATCTTATTCTCTGTCTGATTTTCCACTAGAGCCTTAAATTCTTTAAACCTGTCAAAGAATTAAGATTTATTCCTAAGTAAATCTATCCATGTATTCCTTGATAATTCATATATAAATATACATATTTCATGGACTTAGCTAGTGATGGAATTGACACGGGTTCAAACACATCACATTGCACAAGATCTAAAATCCCTTTCGTCCTCTTAGCACTAGAGGGGAAACTCACCCAATTTTTTTCCCCATATACATGATGTTCACAAAAATAAAAATACAGATATAAATTAGACATAAATTCTACGATACCATTACAATGAAATATTTGAAGGCCCTTCTCTCCAATATTCAATCCTTTGATGCCATATCATGGTCGTTTCTCTAGAGACCACTAGCTTTTCTACTCCACTTTCAGGAACCACAAAACCATTGTACCCATCAATAATAGTGCTACCCTAAAGCTTGTACAGAGTTCCAATACGAACTCCCTACACCAATTTACCAGTGCACCCCTAACCTTCTTGCAAGTATCTTTCTTGAACATTTTTTTTACACCTACATCATCCATGTTTCTTACAAAAATCAGATTTATGCCCAATGTAGAAATATGTAGATCACCAGGAAGTGTTCTAATCCTTCAAGCTTGCAATTTTTTCTTGACTTTTCTGCATCTCATGATTTTTTCCTTCCTGTCATCCCCTATGAATACATCACCACCATCATATTCTCATACTTGCAGAACCACTCCCTATGGGGAGTGAAGTGAACGTATGCACCTGATTCAATCAACCATGCCTCATGATATAGATGTGTACTTAAAGAGGAAGCCAAGTACACATCTCCAACTTCATCTGAGATGGTTTTCACCTCTATAGAAGGAGCATCATCAAATCCCTTTCCTTTCTCATGAGCTTTAGATCTACAGTCCTTTTTATAGTGCCCTTGCTTTTAGCATTTCCAGCAAACCTTTACAGGTTTTCTTGGAGATTTATATCTCCCTCTAGATTTAGATCTCCCACTCGAGGACTTATTTTTGTTTCTGTTCTGGGACCTTCCTCGTATATACAAGGCTTCTCCATTATAGCTCTCCATATTTTTTTGTCTCCTATCCTCCGACAACAAGGATGATGCTATTTCATCAAACTTCAAGGTAGTTGTATTCTTACCAATTGCAACAACGAGACTATCACATTAATATGGTAGAGAACATAGAAAATGGATGCACTTATATTCATCAAAATTTTTTATATCAACAAATGATAACTGACTTACCACAGTATTAAAGGAATTCAGATGCTATGTCACTGATTCTACATCCTTCATCCCCGTGTTATACAACTTTTTCCACAGGAACAATTTGTTCACCAGAGACTTAGATTGGTACAAAGTCCCTAACTGAACCCACAAATCCTTTTCCATAGCTTCCCCTAACAAATTCAACAATACTTGAATCTGAGAGACGCAATCATATTTTTCTCTTCGCCTTTCAATCTAACTTCGCCTAGTATTTTGTTGATGTCATGCTTGGATCTACAACAATCCAATGATCTCGATCCACCAACAAATCCTCAATATTGATCTTCCACAACTAAAAATTATGACCATTAAATTTCTCGATCTCTATCTTTCCATTGTTCGCCATCTCCTTTCACTGCAAGAATCTATCCTGCAGATCTCCCACTAACCAGGGTCTACCACAGGCCTGATCAAAACCCCTCAGTAGCAAAGGTGTCCCCTTGAATTCGAAACAACTCTGATACCAAATGTAGATTTTAATCATGTACATAAATTACCTACAAAAGAATTATTAAAATAGAAAAATAAATAATGGAAATAACATAAAATAAATATGCACAAATATTTTCCCCTAGATCCCAAAACTGAGAGTACAAAATTGATTTTTCATTATTTTCCTTTAAATGTTACAATATATAGATATATACATGTTGAATAATTCATAAACCCTAATCCACTAACCCTGGATTAGAACATAATTTTAGTTCCCTTGACCAGATCTACAAAATACCACGGGAAGAAAACCATCATGCCGAAAACCATGTGAAAAATCCATGAACAAAACCATGGGTAGGTACGCTGACTGTCTTTGGGTCTTCCCCCCATCCTTGGGTCCACCCAACTATTATTGGGTTCTTATAAAAAATGATAATCTTAGGGCACTACCCCAAACCCCATGCAAAGGGGATACCGCCCCCATGAAAACCCCCTAACAGGGGGGGGCAACATCCCCCCCCCGTGAACCCCCCGCTACACCCGACACAACCTATAGTGCATGGAAATAGGCATGGAAAGAATATAACACAAACCCAACAGAAGCCTAAAATTGAAAAGTAAAGAAGGGTTTCTCTTAAGCTCAAATTTGTGGAAGTTCTGCCTTGACACACCTCTTGTTGAAGGTTTGTTCCTGATTTTATACATGTTGTTGGTATCTTGTTGTTGATGTATATTCTATGTGGAAGGAGGGTTTGACTTGGAATCTTGAAGGTTGAAGTCTTTATGTGGTCATAGGTCTTGGATATATCACTTTGATCTAATTCTATAAGAAGAGAATTTTATTGGGTTTCCCCCTTATGGGATTTTCGCCCTGGCTTGGAGCCTATATCTTGGGTTCTTTGTTTCTTGTGATATTCATGTTTTGTATGGTTTGTACTTGTTTGATGAAGAAAACATAATAATAATTAATAATAATCCAGCAATGTTCAAAAGAAATTTTCAAAAAAGAGAAATATACCCTAATGTACAGTCAAATTGATTTCTCAACAAGTTTCAAGGCTAAGTATTGTTGCCTAAAGGTTGAGTTTCAAGAGATGAGTTATGTTGTTTAAAGGTCAAGTTCAGGCCTAGTTTGAAGGTTGAATTCAGGTTTGGTTTCAGGGCCAAGTTCTCATGAATTTAAGACCAAGTACATACTTTGTTTGAAAGTTGGTTTTTGGTGTTTTGAAGGTCGATTTCAAGTCTAGTTTGAGGTTGAAGTTGCATTCATGTTATAGACCAAGTTCTAGTTGAATTTTTGAAGTGGCAAAGCTCCATTGGAGAACTGTTATAGGTATATTTGGAGGTTGAGTTTGGTTGGATAAGGTAATGTTAAGCAAGTTTTTTTGTTGAAGCTTTTGTGATGTTAAGGTGATTATAGGGTTGATCAATATTATGGTTAGAGGTGTAGTAATAACAAGATTATTGTGAATAATTTTTGTGGTATGTATTGGGTTGCATAAGGTGATTATTCAATGCAAAGATTAATAAGCCACAAGAATCAGACCTTCAAGGTTGTAAAGGCTTGTTTGCTTCCAATTGTGTTGAAAAACCGTATGTATAATAAATAAATATGAAGTGTTCAGTACAGGATACCAAATGGGAAAATATTCTCTTTGAACATATAATAAGCCTATGCAGTGAAAATTGAACAGTGAATGTCAATAATTGACGAAGTTGAGTTCCAAATGGGTAGACCTCTTTTTGATCAAATACAAAGAAATCACATGTAGGATATCAAGTCTAAGTAACCAAGTAAGGAATCATATTTGAAGAGTAGAAATTTAAGGTGTACATGTCTGGTGGAGGTGTAAACCTTAGGGTTGTTATATGACAACTCGATAAAATTTGTTGACGACCGAAGTTAATGTGACAAATCCAAGGAAGAATTTGAAGACGTAGGTTGGTTTCTACAATTTATTATGTTGTTGCTCAGTTGGGGATTGGTGTCTCTTGTAGGTTTTTGCCTACATTTTCTAAGTTGGTGCTCAGCCAGGGGAATGAAATATCTTGTAGGTTGGTGCATATGAAATTTTTCATTTGGTGCTTACTTTGTACAAGGAATTTTACAAAACACTTACAAAGAAAATTTGTATGAGTGTTTCTTATGTAAAGATTTTTTTTCATGATTTATGTGCATCAAATTTTTTAAAAGATAAAAATAGTAAAAAATAATGAAATATTGATTCACATTCCCCCCCTCCCCCCCTCCTCCCCCCCTCCTCTAAGTGTTTTCAATAGTTATGGCTTACGGCTTACTTCATGAAAGGTTTCATAGTCTTATAATAACATATGTAAAGCCATCATCAAGGAGTGCCTCTGTAGAGGGAGAAGTTAACTACATGAGTTACCTTTCATTATCTTTGTTTTTCCAAACCCCCTCATTTTCCTTTTTATTTATTTGATTTGGATTTCTTAATAATATTCATTGATTATCATACACTAAATATATATAATCCCTCTTTAATGATAGGAAATTTATTGGTTCATCAGGGTCATGATGTTGTTTGAGAGCTCCTTACTTTGATAAGTGTAATATGCATGGATACTCTGGGGGAAGAGTGGCTATATAAGAGGGGGTATATCTCAAGCTATAATTGGATTTTAATTTCTTTACATTGATTTCTATTCTTTTGCATTTTGACATTTGGATTATGATCTTTATTTTCTTAAAGCTACACCAACCTCGAGTATTTACAACCTCTTATTCTTAAAGCAAAAGGTACATAAGGTCCTAGAATGAGCGATTGACAACAACCAAGCAAGAGATGGGAGAAAATACAAGAGGAATGGTGAAAATTGTTAAGTATGAATAACATGGTATGCTACCATAATCAAAACCTCCTATTTTTTCCCCTCCTAGATCACCCACAACATTTATTCTTAAAACCTAGCATAATATAAATTTTGTAGGAACAAAGTCTCTAGAAAAAAACATATGGTAAACTAAACTCTATTATTTTCTTTTAAATTAACCATATGTTAAATATGAATCATAATGACCCGCATATAACAAATAGCTCATATGTATATATTTTTATACCATTATTACTTGTGCTAACATTTATCATAGCTTATTCCAACATACCACGCATTCCACATAAGAAATAAAATGATTACATTGTTAATCATAATTCATAAGGTTTATTTTCCTCTATCCATTATAATCAATCACAACATTTTCTCATGAAGTAAAGGATATAGTTCATACATTTTATCATTTCAAGTAACAAAACAATCCAATCACAAACCCTATATTGTTTTACTATGTATCAAATTATAAAAAGTAAAAAAAAATATCATTTTTACTTTCAAGATGTAACTGTAATTTCTAGGTTTTCTACGATGCATTTCACAAACCAACATAATAAATCCTTTTGAACATATTTTAATTCAAAACCCAATAGATATTTCTTGGCTAAATACTTCAACATGGGTAAAAATTCACTAAAGGCTTTAGTAGAACTCATATAATTCTTTTTAAAACATGCTACAACAAATTGTTGTTTGAACCCATAATAAATCCTTTTAATTCTAAAACCATTCACCAAATAGAGTAATTTGAGCTAAACACAAAGGATGAAAAAAATTAATATGGATGAGTGAAAAGACCAAGATTACCAGGCCAAACTTATTCATTGCCCAGTCACTACATAGGGTAACACTATTTAACCCTATTTTTGGTCTGCGCCGGCTAGGCATGGGACTATTGTAATCGAAAATGGAGCTACTAGCATTATTTAAGCTGTTTAACCAGGTTATTATTAGGTACTAAGGGTTAAATGAGCATAGTTTAAACTTTGTGGTCTTATTTGGCCTCTTCCCGAGGCGGACCGTGTAAAACCATATAATATATGCATTTTCCCGTTGTATATTATCCTGACCGTAAACTAATGCTAACATTAAATTAGCAAATTAGATGCTATGTTATTTTGCTACATCACTTATATATATGTTCCCGATGACATGAATTTCTAGATAGATTCTTTCGCCAACTCACCAGCGCACATGGCTTTCTGCATGGCTTGTACAGCGGGGGCTTCACACCTGTTGGAAATTCTCTGTAGTTCCTACTTTCCCAACTCGTTGAGATTATTTCCTTCTATGTCGAGTAACAACATGAAAAAAAAATTGCAGAGACCGTTCATGTATCCAACAAGTGAAGACCTCAGACGTGTTTATGTGGATCCATGCCAATATTTCAAATGTGAAGACGCAGACACGAGGTCTACTGAGATCTCTGAGTCCGGCTAGACAGTGTATTTGCATCACTCTTTAGATAACTGCAGCTATAAAAGTACAGCCAGCGAGTTTGATATTGAGCAGCGGCAGAAGAAAATTTCGATTTTAGCAGATGCTACTAAAAGATATCAAAATTATAATTATTCGGCATCAAGCATTGCAGGCAACGAGGAGGGAGTCTTTCATGACTTCTGATGCCTCGTCTGGTCCCCAGACGCTTTCTCTGCCTGTGCACGATATTGAGTTTGAGCCGGGGCATCAGATAACTGGTTCATACTCCTCTGTAGCTATCAGGAAACGTGATGTTGATGTCGACAAGGGTGAAGGTTCGGAATGCATTGCATCTTGTTCGTTAATGGATGTGGCTCCCAGGAAGCATAATTTCAGAGGACTGAATAAGAATGAGGATGATGTATCCATTGTTGCAGGACACAGTGAACTCTCCTGTCCACAGGCTAAAGATAAGTGCCAAAACTTACGGGGATATTTAGAAGCGAGTTATGTTACAATTGTTTTTAATATAATTGGAATTTATCAATATTTTTATATAAACCTTGAGGATAATTAGATATTAAAGTATCTAAATACATGTAATAATCTAAAGAAAAAGCTCTGGTTTTTTCGCAGCAACGCAGCAATTCTGCAATATAATAATGTTATATGGTGTTTTATTGTATATAATTTTAATTTTTTTGAAAATTTATTCAAAACTGGATATTTATACATTAAACCATTTAAATTTATGCTTTTAAAAAATCTGTACTGGATTTGAAACGAAATTGAAAAAAGAAAGGGAAAAAAACTAAAAAACTAAAAAGAGCAATTTCTTATTTTAGAGTTCTTTCGCAACTCCACCAAAGAGCCGAACTGGGGTTTGTCGAACTGGGCTTTGTCCAATGGGAGCATTCACCTCAACGTTGGACATTCTGAAACGTAATGTCATTCTGTATGAAATGAACTGCACCAAACTTGAGGTCTACCCATTGCAGGAGAGGTCAGCCACTGAGAAGCACTGCCCATCTGCACTGCCTTCATGCCGCAGCCACCACCTCTTCATCACCTCCTACCACTGGCCGCGCAATCCCCTCCCACCTGCTTCTGCTGCTATCAACGTTCAACAGCCACGAACTAAGCGGAATTAAGTCATTGAACTGGCTAATGTCACTCTTCTAAAGTAGGTAGTAGTAAAGATGGACTACGAAATAGTGACAACTGGGTCGAAATACTAATAAAGATAGAGTACGAAATAGTGAGTACTTGGTCGAAAGAATATGCATAGTAGTTCACAAATCAAATCAATAAATGAGAGATTTTAATGGTATCTCTGTGAATAACCTCATGATGCCATCCTCTCTAAGGTTCTAACTGCTATTTATTATCTCAACTCAACAACTTGGGATCGGCGCCCTGATTGAACGCTGACAGTTTGACCAGCACGTTGGGATTGGCCTCTTGGATGACTGGTCTCCCTGCTGCATGTATCTTTCCTGTCGCGAAAACGATCTCGTGCCTCTCAGCTCATTGCGCTGACTAATTTCCACGACCGCTGTCTTTCCACTGAAAGCGGTGGCCATGGCTCGAAATGCTTATCCATTATACGGACTCTTTCTATCCTATCTGCGGTCAGATATCACACAGATTGCCCAAGGTTTTTCCAGTAGTATATCAAGGGTTCATCACTTATGGATAGTGAAATCAACTGGTAGAATCTGACAGCTTGCATTTAAAGCTACTTTGTATAATGGATAGGTGTTTTTATTCCAGCGTCAAAGTCTGGGAAGAATCAGTTGAGCCACAACGGTAGAATTTGTTCCTATTCTTTGAGCCTAATAGGGCATTGATATTTGAGCCTAATAGGGCATTTACAGAAAACAAATGAAATTTCAACCAGTTAAGAGGGAATCGTTGGAAGAAACTGGTAAAGAGCTGTAAACTCCTCTGATGTTTTACATATATACTGTTCTTAATGATGTTTTACATATATACGATTTATGTTCTGTTAAATACATGTCGACTCGTGATGGTCACAAAAGTTACACGAAAAGATTTCCGAAAAGATTTCAGTAATTCAGTCTTCGGGCTCAAGGCAGGGACTAGCTGCCTTGCAGCCACCCTTGTTTTATAAAGTGAACACAACAAAAAAGAATACTAAAAACTTATACCAATAGTATGTAAAAAGATAGTGTTTTACATATCTGGGTGAGAGATCATGGAATCCAGTAAGAAAAGACAAAACTCAACAACAAAACTACGCTTATATCGAGCTCACATATCTATTAAAAAAAAACATCTAATATAATGATTTTAAACTCCATTAGATTCAGTTTCCCAATTGACCAAATTCAAGCTTAACTGAAAACCACAGAGCATAACCAAAGCCAACGTCCAAATTTCAAACGACCAAACGAGTATGCAAAGCACAACTCTAACAAATACCAAAGAGTGGTAGGCTATAAATTTGGTGGCATTAATGCGTGGCCTTTATATATATGCCACCTTCATAGTTTATGCATGACCTTTATATATATGCCACCTTCTAAACACTTACTAGCACCTACCTTTTCAAATGTCACCACATTAGTATATTTCATATCTATCTGTGCAAATTTTAGCATGATTTAATGCCTTTTGAAAAATGTTATGCTACCACACGTTATTAAAAAAAATGCATATAAAAACCAAACCATTGTTTATAACCTTGTGTGCAAAACCTTCCATATCAAAACTCTTGCATAATGTATCATATGATAACATACTTTTGATAATATGACTCCTAACTTTTAATATAATGTTTTCACATGCTATATGGGTGTTCTTCTTCTTCATGAAATGACTCCTCTCTAGAAATTTCATAGGAGGATCCTTCACCCAGTTGCCTTCTTGTTTTTTAATTATGGAAACATATTCTTCATTAGTGGTAACCATAAGCTCTTGTTTTTCTATTAATTCCAAAAGGTCATTGTTTTCTTTATTCATTACTTATTTCAGCCACCAACTCTAATGAATATTTCCTCTGAAAATGAGGAAAAAGTCATCTAGTTATCTTTTATTGTCATAAAATAGGTCAATCAAATCATATAAGTTTCCAACCCTATATTCTTCTAAGTAATTTTCTTCATTAATTTCACAAGGCAATGCTCTTTCTTGAGGGAGTTCATATGAAATTTCTTCATTTACACTTCGATCATATGACTGAATTTTCGTGAAACAATAAATTGTTTCTTTTATACCATGATACTTGGAGGAATCACTGACTTTATGCCTATCATATCCAGGTAGAGTCATGACATAGACTTTTAAAACATCCAAAAATTCTTTATTTTTAGGACCCAACATTAGAAGAAGATCCTACACAATTGATCACAGGAAGATATTGTCCTAGGAGCACTAATATATTTTAGAATTGTTTACTCCTTATCCAAAGAAAATGCAAAGATCTTGCTAATGACATCTTCATGAATTACATCGAGATTTAGCACATATTACTAGAATAAAATTAAATGTTTAATAGCATAAGACTCAATGCCATCAAACTTTGGGATGTCATCCAACCAATATAGAGCATAATAATTGGGGTATCCAAGAATTTCATCTAAATTAAATTAAGGGTAAATCTCTCTAACATTCCAAGGTGTTATGTCTCACAACTTCAATTCAAGATAGATTCATGAATGGTGAAATACCAAACATAAATGTTTGCTTCAATTTACAAACACCCAAAATTTAAAATATTTAAGGGAATAAGGATTATCCCCTTCAAATCAATTGAAAAATGAATTAACTTATAAAAACCATCAAATCTTACTCACTGAATTTTGTTGTAGCCAAATTTGAATGCTCAAAGAATAGACTTTATCCTCGAAAATGGCACCAAAAATTAAAAAAATAACTTATTTTTACTAATTAAGTAGAGTAGATGTTGTTAGAATCTTAATTTCCTACTTGAATTATTTTTGTGTAATTTTCAAGTTATTTTTTTTAGATTTTAAGTCATTTTTAAGAAATTAATTGGGAAATTTTATTTAGAAATCTCAATAATCTTAATTTTGTAATTTTCACATGTTTTAATTTCATCTTTTACATTGCAAATTTAGCACTTAGTTTATTTTCAAATTCACATTTGGGTTCGTTAACAGATTCAAATCTAAAGATTTGATTTTCTTTGCATTGATTATATGGAATTTCATTTGATATAGATTAGCATAATCTTCATCAAATATTTCTACAAGTTATTTTCTTATTGTCCACTACCTTAGTGAGTAATTCTCTGAAATTTATTGTTGTGGAATATGTTACTAAGTTCTTTTTTTGTATTTTTATCATTCTAATTTTTATTGTGAAATTTTACTTTATTTCAATATTAAAACAAAAATAAATCTAAAGGGATTATTTCCTTTCATGCACTTTATTTTTTAGTTATTTACCTTTCAACATTTTATATACAATGCAAGTTGTGATGAATATGATTATTTTCCTAAGCAAGATCATTAGTCAATTTTTTGCTAGAAAATGTGTTATAACATCTCAAAATAACAAAAATATCTATCATTAAGCATTTAAAGTTATGGTTTGTGAAGCATACATACAAGGATACCACAGACTTCAAGGGGCTACCTATTGATCTTAAAAATCACCTTGTTGGAGGTCTAGATAATCCCTATTGGTACCCATTGAGAATTTGCATTAGGTAGACCTAAGAATATACCTCACTTCCACTTACCTTAAGTATATCGAAAGTCCCCCTAAGTATCATAAAACCATCAATTCAACTATTGAATTGTTACAGTGCATTGAAAATAACATCTGAGAAGATTAACTTCTCATACCATGGTGATTGGGTAGTATGGCCAAGGGTATGGTCTATCCTCCTTGGTTGGTGCTCTAAGAGGTTGGGTTGAGTACTATTGTTTGAGCCATGTTGGTATGTTTGAGTGTTGTAGTACAAGGCACATATTTTTATTGAAATCCATTTCTCCTTTTCTTTGTATTTACAAGGAAATCTTCATTTTACAAGTACTTGTATGTTAATGACCTTGGAAACAATACTTTATGGTTAATATTTTTACTCACACATATTGCATAGTACCATTTAAGGCATTCAAGTAATAAATCTTTTGTTCAAATCCATTCATATAATCAAATCACATCCACCTTCACTCACTTGTATAAAAATGATAAGCTTAGGATTTATTCTACGGAATCCTCCCTTAGGTAGGAAACCATATTTTAATACCTAAAAGTGAGGGAAAATCCTACCAAGGTGATATTGGGAAACAAACTTGATTATTTCCTTAGGTTTTCCCCTTAGAGAGGTTGGGATTTTTCCTTTAGGAATAATTTGAGAGATAACAGAACCTAATGTTCTCAATCATTTAGTATCCAAAATAATATTATTGCGGCCCATTTCAATGTAAAAAATGTGAAATTTAATAGAAAAATCACCCATTTGAAGTTTCAGTTTTTCAAATTGGCCACCAAATCTCATAGATCCCCCATTATCAATCATAATTTGAAATTTTTTCACATCATGGATATACAAGTATGTTTCTTGGGAAATTTGGAAATGAATGAAATTATGAATGGTGTTGTTGCTTATTAAAATAATGATATTTCAATGCTTGATATATATCATACCAAATTTAATGAACTTTGAGGAGGAAATATTGGTCAAGGCATGAAGAGTGATTTGGGATTCTTCACTTGGTTATTTAGGGAGAGGATCTTCATCTATGGAGGGGTTGGTGTCTTCTTGAGTATCTCCATCATCTTCATCCTCAAATATTTCCTCAAAAATAGCCATAAAAAATTTCTATTTCTTACATTTATGCCCTAGAGAGTATTTTTCATCAAAATTGTAGTAGATACCCTTGACTATAAACTTTTTTCATTTCAACATATGTCAACTTGCAAACCTTGAGGAGTGGAACAAGTTGTTGAGGAGCCACAAAATTTGGGTGTGGGCATGGGGAAAAGTTGGGGTGCCTAGACTAAACATGGGATATTACTTATGCATGAAAAGCAATCCAAGTGGCCTCCAACTAGGTAGGAGGATGGTTCATCTCCACTTAGGTTGTGATTCCCTTCCTAGGAACACTAATAAAACATTGATTAAAAAACCAGCAATTAAATTTTTTTTTATAGCCAAATGATCAAAATAATGAATATATTCCTACATAGTCCCTATCTAACACAATTTGATAAAATATATTACAAAATTAGAATGATGGATAAAATCAGAAAATGGATCTTTCACAAACTTTTTCCATGTCAGGAGCCCTAAAGAAGATTTATTATGGTATTGCCACTAATACCAATGTTCCCTATATAAATATAGTACACTACTTTATTGTTTTAATAAGTCATATGTTATGGCATGGAGGGAAACATATTGCTCCATTTTTCAACCTAACTTGTTGGATATGACCCATCAAACTTATTCAAATTAACTTTGGGGAAGTATACAGGCATCATATTGCGGGAATGGTAAAAAAAAGAGTGGTCATTATTATAAACTTATTCCTCATCAAATTTCTTAACCATATGATATCCTTGACTTAAGAAATTTCCACCCTCATCATGATTTCCCTCCAGCTTATTGATATTATCAAAACAAACGTTGACTTGCACATTGAGGGAAAACAAATTGTGCTCAAGCATGCTTATCGATTAGGTGAGTGTTGACAGACTAGGAGAGTAACTAAACCATTTTATTTACTTAATACATCATTGAATTGAAATAGGTTTGCATTATGGGATGATGAGGTCCACCAGAGAGTTTATCCAAGATTTATCCCAACACTATGAGTGTCTAAAGGGGAATCTATGAAGATGGTTCATAAGGAGTTGCACCAGTTATTAAATAATTACACCATGGTGATCATTGTTGGGAAAGGATTCTTCTCATTTAAGTCTCACATAATGGTATTGGTGAGTCTCAATGTTTTTTTTTTTTTTTGTTAATATTGTGTGATTAATACTCCTTTCTGAATATTTTGAGTTAATAAATTTCTCAAATTCCTAATATTGCAAATTATGTATCAATTTTTTTGTTTGTGTTATAGAAGTTAGGGTTTGTAGGTTTCCAATGAAAAAGGAGTGTTAAGTATTATAACTCTTTTACATACCTAAGGATTTATGCCAATAGTACTTGGAAAAATATTTCATGGCACTAACTAAGGAGGCTCAATTGTAACCTTATCTATATTATCTAATTCCATAATACATGAGACTGATCTCCCTCATTGTTGTTCCCAATCTACTATAACAACATGACAATTGATAATATTATGTAATGTTAGTTTCAAGTGCATCTAGGGGTATTTTGATATACCTCGGGGTGCCTAGAACACAAATCCTTATGCACATGCTATTTGATGTGGTAGTACTCGAAGGGGTACGAATAGAGTGCAAGGTTGTCAAACTAGGTGACAACATTTGTATGTTTATACATGTATTCTTTCCCACCACAAGTTTACCTGTTGAATGATAGATCTTTGTGTTATTTAAAATGGTGTTTAAACATGTTTCAACTTTATTTTTTCTAAAATTTAAGCACATATTGGCATGATAAATTTCCCACTTATGGTGTTCCTTGCATTAGGGAAAATTTTAGATCTAAAATGAGCTTCCTGAGGAAAATAATAAAATAATAGTTAAAATGATCGAATAAGATATATTAATTTCCAAGGGAAAAAAATACTTATTTCTTTCATATTTTTAACTTATTTTTTTATAGGTTTACTCAAAGTTCATATGTAGGCTCATTATATGTATAATTAAATTATACATCCAATGAGTACCCATTGTGCATGCTTTGATAGACTTACAATGAGATATACTTGAAATACATAAAAAAAAAATGTGTTTCTCTCAATTTATCAAAAGTATGCATAATGGGTATTCATTGGATGTGGAATTTAATTATGCATCCAACGAGTGCCTACACTTGAAATTTTTTTAAATCTCCAAGGAGATAAGTTAAAAATATGAGAAAAAAGGTAGTTTTCTTTTTTTTTTCCCTCCAAAACTATTTACTCTCATGGTTGACATCATCGTCTTGAATCATATTGGTTCTTTTAAAGTTGATATTAATATTACATTTTGTTTTGAGGCCTATTTTTAATCTCAACAATATACTAATGATAGTTGAAACATAACATTAGATAAACATAGACAAGCATATAACCATGGGGAGAAAATAAATAGAACCATAATTTGGAAATAACAATTAAGAAAGCCTTTGTGAATATTTAGACTGAGAGTAATACTCGTATGCCTATTTGAGAGGGAAACCTCGAAGTAAGAATAGATCCAATTAAAATAATACTTACTCCATTACATAGCTTATACTAATATATATAGTTTCTAAATTACCAAAACCATAACCACCTGGTGGACCTCCATTAATGAGGCCTCAACTACTAACTAGTGCCAAGTTCTTCTTTAATGAGGTCATTATTTTACTAGTTTCCACTCTACTATTGCATGGGAAGTATTTAATAGAGATGGCCCCAATACGTTAGGTAAAAACATATTATTCGACTAACTAGGGTATTTAGGGTGGGACCATAATTTTTTTTTAGCTATAATAGGATTTTTATTTTGTATGATTGGAGCACTCTTATTGATATTCAACATGATCTTGTAGTTTTTCTATCTTATGTAACAAAAATATTGGAGATAATTCTCTAACAAAATAATGGGGTTTCACTTTCCATTCTCAATATTGTGCATATGCTCCTTTATAATTGTGTTTGTTTTTAAAACTCTAAAGAGGTTCATGTGAAGGTATTTTAAATGCTACAATTTTGCAGGAATATCCCTTGAGAACTTGTCTACTCCTCCTTATGGTCGTGATGTTGTCAATGCTTTTCAAATTGCATTCCCTATTCAATAAACATTGAGGGGGAATAATGGCAATGATCATTAGCCATTTTTTTATCTACCACATGTATCCCAATTGTATATTAAAGGGGGGATCTTGGGATTCAGTATTCACTTGGCCAATATGTATCATCATCTTAAAGATTGAAAGTGATATGAAATTCATCTTTTGTGGAAAGTTTCTTATTTTTTTCCCTAAATAAAAATTAAAGTATTCACTTGCAGTGTATCTCATTAATGGGTACTATTATGGTCCTAATGGGTTCATTGAAGCACTTTGTGTAATCAACTTGTGACCACACATCATGTTATTTATGATCCATGTTAATATTCATGATGGGACTTTGTAATATTTGGAATTCCCATCTACAATCCTCTTTCCACCTCAAAACATGAATTTTTGACCTTATTGATATACATCTTTTATATTTTACATGTAAATTTTGAAGTTAAGTATGTTGCTTAAGTACTATGATAATTCTCATGCTTTTGTGATCTTCTAGCATTAGAATACATTGATTTAATAGGTTAATGCAAGGAATCTCTCATCAATATTTTTGCAATAAGATAGGGACCTTGCCCCTAGAATACCAGCATTAAAAATAAGGTTTATCTAGCTATCCAAGTCATGCCAATATTGGCAATTTGAGTCTATCAACATAGTGGATCTCAGGGAACAAACTACCGTAATTTTGGTATATTTGGAGGAAAATTGTACTATTTGAGGGGATTGTTCCCCACTATTTATATAATTTTAAGTCTTTGATGCTCAAGAATGATTTTTTGAATTTTATTTTTGTTATAGGTCAATTTGGGCACCATTCCCAATGACATGGTTAACTGGGCATCATCTCCAGGACCGATGATCAAGGGTATATCATTCCCTATCATCTCAATTGCTATCTGCCCTAAGACAGGAAACAACATGAATCAAGCAAGACTTTCATCAAGCAAGGATTTTCCATGGTTTGAAGCTTATTATTAAACATGTGGGAGCTCACCAATGTAGGCTCTAAGGGGCCTAAGTGCGTCGCATATGCAGGTAGCCCCATTCAAGGCTGCTCTGCAAAGCACTTCCCGACATTCAAAGGTGTGTTGGTCACATTGGGAGCGAAATTCTCATTGTTCCGGAATCTCCAACTTGTCCAGTGTCTTCTAGAAGGGTTCACATGTGTCAAGCTTTGTATCCAAGTGTCCATTTGACATCTACATGAATGGAAACATGTCTTTCCTATTTTTGGAATGTTATTGATTACAAAACAACCTACAGTTCATCTATAAATTGAACACAGATCTAAGTGTTTAGAAGGAACAATTTGAGTAGGGAAATGCTGGAGAACTTTCAATAGAGAGTTTGATTTGTGGAGCTGGTGCTGGAGAGACTTATGCTGTGATGAGAATTGGGAACTTTGCTGGAAGGTCACTACAAATCAGTCACTAGGTTGTAACCTCTCCTTCTATCATCAATAAAGAGTACTTCTTGTTTTTCCCTACATGCATCCATGTTTACTTTGATTTTTCATATTGCAAAATCTTGGTTGATGAATGTAGCTTATGCTTAACTGATTTAGCTAACTAGCTTGAATAGATATCTATATTATTGCATATTCTACTGTTTCAGTGTTCTTTCTTGCAGGAAGCATTCATCCATTTAAAATCGCTTGAATTTGAAGCTGTAGTGGAAGCGACAGAAAGGAGCCATTTGGAAGCGACTGAAACAAGTAAGCATCCAATCCTCTCTGTGTATATGTTCTGAGTTAGGAGAAATGGTAGTATAGTCTTTCACCTGTTGTTCTAGGCTAACACCTGCCTAGGGAAGCATAATTTATCTGTAGATTACAATTCTGGCCCAACAATTTTAAGAACATTTTTATACTTTTATGAATGTATTTAGTTCTGGGATGATAATACAAAGTTCCTATTTATCTCATTCTTAGTGATTTTCTTGTGTTCTTAAGTGCAATGGGGAGTTCCCACCTAAAAAAATTTAGGAATCCTTGTGTATTTTACTTCCTTAGTTTAGTTTCATGTCTCTTTTAACTATTGATAAGTTGGTAATATAGATTTTCTAACCTGAATGTGTTTCTTTTGCCTGTAGGAAAGATAGATCTTAGAGATAGCTACTTCTTTGAACACGTGATTGGTTAATCAGTTTGTTATAGATTTATTTAAGTGATATTCATAAATATCAAGAAATTTCATACATATTTGCATATTCCTTTAGTTAACTAGGTACTTTTCTATAGTAACACAAAGTTTCCTATAGACCTTGTAACTGTCCTTATAGAACAACCCCGAGTCATCCATTTTAGGAATTTTTCTCCATAAAAATGCACATTTTTTCCATGAAATCATTAATGTAATCATAATATAAGGTTAAATATAAAGGAAAGCAACAATTGGTTGGTATTCCTTGAATTTGGTTGTGAATGTTTGAGTTTCTTGCACTTTGAATTCTACAACTTAGATTAATGTTATTCCAATTTTTGCAACCTTGTGTTAGCATTTTATTTCTTGCACTTTGAATTCTACAAATTAAATGAATGGTACTTTTTATTTCAATATAGTGAGAGAATTATGTTTTTGTGACTTGATTTTGGGGAGATAATTTAGATTATTTGTGCCTAGTTAAGTAGGTTTTTCTTTGAAAGACTTCTTTACAGTTAGATTTATAGTGGACAACCATGAATTAATTCCCTTCACCTAGACCATCACCCTCATTATTTAGGATCATTAGTGTAAAGTATATGAATCATGAGTGCAATAAATTGTGGCTTGCACACAAAGTGAAAAACAATTCTTAAGTTCATATGAACCCTACTTTGATGATGAAAGCTAAGAGAAACGAGAGGAAAACATTATTGTTGTAATGTGGAAGACCATAAATTCCCTTTATATATATATATATATATATATATATATATATATATATATATAGAACCTCTTAAATTTGAACTACACATGGGTTAAAAGATTTAGGCTCTGGAGTGACGGCACTATGCTTAATGGGGGTTTCGAACCCGTGACCTTCGGGTCAGCAGGGTTGAATGCCTGATTTCACTCACCTTCCATTACACCCTTCTTCTTGCTGAACAAAATGGCGTAATATCTGGGCTAGTGAGAGGATATTCGTTGAGTTCCTACAATCTTTCATGTTCGGTTACTGGTAGTGGTTGACGGTTTTCTTTTTTATCATGGCGGAAGATATGGACGAGGAACTTATAGACATCTATTATGACCCTTACACCTGTGTTGACATCTGGTCAATCCCTCCACGGATAACTTCATGTATTCCATGCACCCTGCTGGCTATATTTTTGAAATATTTTGATGAGGTTTTTAGGGTTTCACCATCCTCTACCAACCCTATATTGGACTTTGAATCCTAGATTATTGCTGACCTCAATGTGGGTGGCTCCTCTGTTATCTATACCTCATTTTATATTTACCATCACCATCATCAGGAATTGCATATTTCATCGCCTTCCTCCCTCCATTTCCTTGCACATACATTCCCTCTGTCGCTTCTGGACACCTCTGTTCATTCCCTCCCGATTTTTGGAGACTAGGGCATCCCCCATTTTTCTATATATGAACCAGGGAATATCAGTGTTGTGCCACCGGCTACCCCATTATCGGCATGTACATCCACTCCCCTCACTCGCAAAAACTTGGTTTCGACTCCCCCTCTTTCTACTAGCTTTAAGGTATGCATTATTTCTCCCCTTGACCATGCTACCTTGGCATTAGGCATACCTCACCCATCTTCTATTGCATCTGAAAATTTCTCCACTAGTACACACACTAGAGTGGTCAGGAAGACCAAGTGTGTTCGTGTATGCAATAGGGGAAGTCAACTCACCCTTGGCGAGGGCTTACAAATGGCAGATGTTATGGGGATGGTGGACCATTTACTGGTGGGTCGGGTCTATGGACGGATTTATAATGCTAACAGGCTCAGACAGTGGGTCACTGAGATTTGTGGGAATACTATGCAGGAGTTACCCACCGTTTTCACACTTACTAAGGGTTGGTTTTCTATTCAGTGTACTTCCAAGGATATCACATATTGGGTTTTACCACAATTCTGGCACATTGAGCTTGCCCCAGTGTTCCTCAAGCATTGGAGCCCCCTATTTTATCCTGAGAGGTAACACTTGGGTGTCGGACCTATTTATGTATGCCTTCCCAGCTTACCTATGCACTTATGGAAGGAGGATATTTTCACTAATATTGGTAACATTCTGGGCACATATCTTGATCATGATAGATCATTTACAATCAATGGGAATATGGCATTCGCGCGAACACTGGTTCGTCTGGATACTCGAGAAGGACTGGAGGAATCTCTAAAGATCCACTGGAGGAAAATGCTTGGGTACAGATTCTGGACTATGAAGGAGTCCCATTCCATTTTCGGTGGTGCCACAAGGTTGAGCATATCTACAAGGATTGTTGGATACTCTCTAAAACCACCACAACTCCTACATCATTAGGGGCTCAAACATCACAGGAACCAATTATTGTGTCTGAACAAGCGGAAATAGTTGGCGGGCTTTCACCCTACCTCTCAGGGTATCACTCCTTTAGGGACTACCAATGCTGTAGCGTCCCTCTCATCCACCAAGATTACCAGATCCATGATGGTGGTTGCAGCATCAAGACATCCTCCTAGCTATGGCACCTCTTCTCTCCCTCCTTTTATTTTTTTGTCTCTCATGACTTCCCCTACATCGTCTCTGTGTATTGATTCATTATACTCCATAATTCATGCATCATATATAGTTTTATTCATTGTATTCCCCCTATATGTATACTACCCACCACCCTGCCTTCCATTCCCCCACCCCCTCCCATATCATCAGCTCCTCTAGAGAGCCCTCCAAGCTCTTTTTCTAGTCACTCCCATAACCTAAACTCTCGGGTCAATATCTCTTACACTGGATTTGGCATCTTACCATTATCTCTCCATGTACCGGTCAAACATACTCAAGGTAGAAACTCTAACATATCAAAAGCCATCCTACAAGTGGTCTTGGACATTTTTGTAGGTAGACAACTCTCCATTGAAGGGGTTATTAGAGAAAAAAATTCCCCCCCATTGGTTTCCCAATGAAGTTTCTATCCTTCAATTTTCAAGGGCTCGCAAGCCTAGTGAAGTGCCTTGCCATAAGGTGACTTTTAGACTCTATTAATGTGGGCATAATCTTCCTATAAGAGACTCTTGGATCATCTGAGGTCATTACCGTTGGTCACTTTAATTGCTTTCCCAATTCAAGTGCCACATAAATTGTCAACCCGGGAAGGTCTGTTTATTCCAAAGACAATCACGCACTGTATATGCTCAATTCCAAAAGCAGAGAAATGTTGTAGTATTGATCACACAAATTATATTAATCACACTATTCACACCTTGACAAAATTGAGGTCTACTTGTGTTACAGCAGAAACAATCCTTCTATTGCAGACTTTCATTAAAGAGTCCTAGAACAGATAATGAAAGAAAATCATTCTGCAGGAAAGGAAATCAATCAACCATAACAGGGAACAGGACCCTATTCCTCCAAGAAGGAACCTTCAGCACCTGTTTCCTGATATCAAACACACTGTGGGAAAGAAAATTACTAAAACAGGGGACAGGACCCTATTCCTTTAAACAGGAATCTTCAGCACCTGTCTCCTGATATCAAACACACTATGGAAAAGAAAATCACTCAGCCCAAAATAGGGAACAGGACCCTATTCCTTTAGACAGGACTCTTCAATACCTAGTTCCCAAAGTCAAACTGTCATGCATACATCTTTCAATTAAATAACCAAAAATGGAATAACTCACAGCTTATATAAGACTGAATGATATGCAGTAATTAAAGAAAACAGAGTGTTGAATAAGACGCACAGCGTAGTGTAAATAACCTTCAGCAAAAAGTGTTTAAATAAGGTGCAAAAATCATAAAGAAGTTAACAGACTACAGGAGCAATCGGGTGAATCTTGTGAGGAAGGCGGGCCCTTTCCTTCTCACAAGATTCCCCAGAGAAAGGACTTAAATGGAAGTACTCAAAATAAATGTGTATTCATCTGCCAAAAGGAATAATACATTATAATGGAGCCTTGCTCCGTTCTGCTCAGAAAAGTATATCTCCCGTAGTCTCTAGCTCCCTTCTAATGATGATGTCTTCTCTTTTTAAAGAGAAGACATCTGTTACAGTGACATCAGAGAAATCCTATTTTTATCCAGATCTGAAAGATCTTTCTATTTTCTATAACAAAGTGTTGTTACAGCAGATACAAAAATACTGGCTTCAGAACAATCCGTGTAAAAACTTTCCTTGCTTGTCTTCATTTCATTGCCATCGTTCTTGAAATACGCTTCCGAAATCGCAAATCACGAGCAGTTTCCAGTAACGGGATTTGCGTGCCCGTTGACTGTTTCAGCAACAGAATTGACTGTTTCAGCAATGGGGGTCGACTGTTTCAACAACGAAGTCGACTGTTTCAGCAACAGAATTGACTGTTTCAGCAACGGGGGTCGACTGTTTCAACAACGAAGTCGACTGTTTCAGCAACACGTTCTTTAACATAGACTATCTGCAATATCTTCAGCAACTGTATAACTTCGATTAATGATTAAATATAAGGATAATGTGGAATTATATGCAAAACAAATTAAACATAGAATAAAGAGAAGGACTTTGTATACCTTTGGGAAAAATAGATGGAACTGATAATGTAAACTTTTAAATATGGATTATAAAGAGTAAAATGGTGTCAAAATATATGGTCAAAATGGTACATTGTGAGGTCCTAACATCCCCCCCAACTGAAAGGGTTGCATGTCCTCAGGCAACTTTTAGTCCGAGTCAGAGTCTGAGTAATGACTCTTTGCATGCAAGTTACTCAAGCAATAACTATGGAAGGTAGCCTCTATCGAATATCTGAATTTCTGGTTACTTTGTAATTTCTGCCATGTTGCTGCCTCGTCTCTGTTAACCAATCTGTAATGAGGCTGATATCGTTCTGATGGCATCGATAAGACAGGGAAGTGAAAATGATAACCAATCCAATTCTCGGCACATTGCTGAATGCATCTGATATAGTTTGGTATTCTGGATAGTGCAGTTTGAAGATTATCAGGGCTAAAGGGATTATATTCTTGTCTTTCCTTACAGGATTGTTGCAAAAACATAGTGTTTGCCTTCAAGGCAGTAGTCTCGTTGACCCTGATTAACTGATGACACTGTAAAAGTACTGAGGCTTGCAATTGTTGTATGTACCTGCGCATTCCTAGCTTTTGCAAAAACCGATGATATTCTGCTACAAAAATGGCCTGATTTGAAGGTTCCGGTCTTATCCAGAGGAGGCGATTATCCTCATTGTGCCTAGTCGCAAGAAAAGCGGTTTTCCATGTGATTTGATTGGAAAGAAAGGAAAAAAATGCCCTAATTTGTACATCACCAACAATCGGATTCAAGTTGACCTTTCTGTTATCGGGCATAGCCTCATTATGAAGATAAAGTTCACATAATAGATGTTGATCACTAGCGGATGCCTCAGCAAATGTTTTAACAAACTGTTCCACTGTGAGCAACTCATGAGGTCTCCCGTCCTTAATTGCTTTCAATTGAAAATAAACAAGTCGTTCAGAAAGAAACAGGGAATAATTCAAAGAAGGTTTCCTGGTGGCTAACAATTTTTGCACTAATGAAAACATCAGGACCAATTTATCTTTCAACTCCTTAGTTTCTTTCTTGGAATCTTTGAGTTGCTGAAGTGTCTGCTCCCAATTATTCCAGTTGGAATACATCTGATTTTGCCATGCCAATTTATGCTGTTGAAGAATTTTGTCTTGATCAATAGCATACTGCTGCTTCCACTCATTCATTATTTCCAACTGTTTCCATGGTGGATTTTGTGTTTCGGCATTATAAGTAATGGGCTAAGACATTGTCTGAGTAGCCGAATTAACTAATACAGGGCAGGATATCTGTGGCTTGGTTTCTTTCTCTAGAATTTTTGAAGGCCCTACTGGTTCTTGTGTGACAGTAGGGCGTTCTTCGTTGACTACAACTGATGTGGATGCCTCAGGCACTGGAACTTTCACTATCTTGTATACGGCCTGTTGGTAGATGTTTCCACATTCATGTCACATATATTCTTTACATGGGTCATTCTTTTGTGCTGATGCTGTATGTGCCAACATGTAGAGATTTAGTTATTTATCAAAGGCTTCCCTTTCCGTTACCAACTCTCTTTTATAGGCCTCTAATTCTGACTTTAAAGATTCATTTTCCTCTAATAAATATGCCATGGTGAGTCGACCCTGTGTGTTGGTTGCTTTTGTCGGAGTTGATTGCTAATCCACAGCTGTAGCTGGTTCTTGTGTTTTAGCTACAGCTGGTTTCCTTATACTATCATACTGGGTGTTCAATTTTTTCACCTCAGCAACTGGTTCTTGTGTTTCAGCTGCTGGGTGAGTAACTGGTGCTTGTGGAGCAGTTACTGTTTGAGAAAATGATGTCATATTACCCTGGGCATCTGGTTCTTGTGGAGCAGTGCCACAGGACGAGACGGGTAATGATTCGGGATTTTTGAATGGTGATGACGAGTGAAGCTTTATCAAGATAGCTACAGGGTTAGGGGAAATGGGAATGACTTCAGATTCAACAGTCGTTTTCATTTTTCTCCTAGGTAGGAAAGCAGAAAAAGTGACTTTCCTTTTGTTTTTATGAGAAGATCCTTTTCTAGGAGAAGGACTATCAGAAGGGGTGACATCTTGGGATGTGGCCCTTATTTTCCTTTTTGAGACAGAGACTGTTGCAATTTGTCTCTTTCTTTTATGAGTAGGGGATGATGGGGTTGTTTCGGCTTGAGAGTCATTGCTAGGGATGTGGACAGTGGGATGGGATGACTCTGCTAAATGGGGTGATTTTGGGGACAGGTCAACTGGCTCTGAAGATGGAATCGATGGAGGATCATGAATATCTTCCGGTTGCCGTTCATAAGAGCTTTCGGAGATTTCTTGGGGATTTTTAGCTTCTTGGGGTATCTCGGGAGCTTGTTCAAGAAGTAGGGGTGGGTTATTTAGAAGGGGGTTTTGCTGAGCAAAACCCCTCTGAATTAATAATTGACACAAATGATGACGGGTTAAGGACAGTGATGGGAATCTTACCCGTCTACAGTAATATGACATATTTTTGATACACCCAAGCAGATAGTAAGGAATGTTAACTAATCGACCGTGCCGCAAATGGCTCAGTAAAACAAAATTGTGTTGATAGACTACCTGGTAGCGCCCCTCGCAGGTTAAATAGTGCTTGAAAAATTCAGCTACACTTGGCCATGGACGGGGTAATGAATGCAGACTTATGCCGCGACCTTTAATCTCAACCTGCTCCTCTGGAAGAAGGAAGTCCTGCTGTGCGTTTAAGATGATATGTTTCCTGCTAAACCACCGAGCACCTGTGACTGGAAATCTCGACACTTGTGCTATATCTTCTTATGTGACTGAAATTCGGACCCCTTGGACTATGGAGTGGTCCTCGTGGAAATTCTGTGCAAACTCTAAAACTTGCTGAGGATCAAATTCTCCTAGCCTCTCGAAATATGTGATCCATCCTGCCTGCTGAAAGATTTGGTAAGCCTCCGGGAATAATTCGAGAAGAGCCATCGAGCCAGGCTCATGTCTGATAGCTGAGCCTCCCATAGCTACTAACTTGAGTCAAATGCAGAGGCGCAGAGAACAGAAACACCGGCTTGATCAGAATAATCATTGCAACTGAGGATATGGAGTATCAATGACGGCGGAAATATGGATATGAAGGGTGACAGTGGATTGGATGGTGTGAGATGATGGTTTAAATTTTTGAAATCTCCCCCCTACGTGCGAAGTAATGATGTTTAATTGTGCGAGGATTGTAATCATAATGGGAAAGATCCTCTCTTTAAACTATTATTTAACTGTATTACATAAAAAAAATTCGCATACCTTATATTTTACCTTTATTATTATAATTCGAAGTATAGAGTGCTCGTCCATAATGGCTTAAAACTGATGGAAGAATCTTTAGGTTTCTCTAAAATGTAGAGACAGGAGCATATTGGAGTCTGATCAATACTGGATAATGTTCACCCAAGGGATCTGAAGAATGAAAGTGGAATGCTAGAAAACTTATGTAGCAGGGGAAAAATGATGTTTCAGCAATGGAAAGATAAATGACCTGATGCTGAGAATGGTGTTTCAACAGGGAAAAATGGATGTCACGATGATGAAAGTGGTGTTTTAGCAAGGGAAAAATAAGAAAAATGCTGCTAAAAAGTAATGATTCAGCACTGGAAACTTTGAGGGGATATTTGCTAAGGAATGACATTTCAAGAGTAGGGGATAGGAAAGATACTAGATGAAGAATGGTGTTTCAGCAGTAAGTGGAATGAGAAAAATGATATGAAAAAGGGAATGAAAGACTAAGGGAATAAATGATGAAATGGTGGGGGAAATGAATTGGATGAGGAAAGGAAAGCTTCTTCAGATTGAAGCTTAGATCTTCTTGTGATGACATTGTCCTCCTTGGTGAATTCTTCCTTAATCTGCAACATACTATTGTAACATGCCAATCCTTGACAGGGATTATTAGTTGTAAATCTAATCTAATACTAAAAATATAGTGCAGAAAATAATTAAATGCTATGAGGAGCAGAAGACTCCCCTAGAAAAAGATAATGTGTATCATTCATGCAAGCAGCCTTAAAATCTTCTTTAGAAACAGGGCGCTGGTACAAACGAAGCCTATGATCATTTACTAGTAGAGGTGTTTTAGAATCATCAATTGTTAAAAGTCTGACTGTTCCATTAGGAAAAACAACATCTACCTCATAAGGTCCCAGCCATCGTGTACGTAGCTTACCTTGAAAGTTTTCAAACCGAGAGTCATACAATAAAGCCTAATTACCTCTCTGGAACTGCTTGTGCTTAATGTTTCTGTGATGCCACTTTGTTCTTTGTTGTTGAATCATGGTTGTCTGGTGAATGGCATCTAATCTCTTTTCATCCAATTCAAGAAGCTGCTGCAACCTGGCTGCCTGCATATCAGTCAAATCAAGGTTAACAGCTAAAGTAGTTCTCAAAGTTTTAATTTCAAATTCCACAGGAAAAACGACACTTTTACCATAAACCAATTCATAGGGAGAAAATCTTGTAGTATTTCTCCAGGTGGTTCTATAGGCCCATAATGCTTCAGGGAGTCTTTGAGACCAATCCCTCCTGTTATCCTTCACTGTTTTGGTTAGAATGGCTTCTATTACTTTATTTGTGCTTTCCACCTGCCCATTGGCTTGGGGATGGTATGGTGTAGTCATTCTATGTTGAATATGATATTTTTGAAGGGTAGATTTAAAACCATGGGAATTGAAGGGAGGTCCTCCATCTGTAACTAGCTCTCTAGGAATTCCAAATCTAACAAATATTTCTTCAAATAGGAAAGCTAGAACAACTTCTTCATTAGCTCTAAGAAGTGCTTTGGCCTCCACCCATTTAGTCATATAGTCTGTAGAGACTAATATATAAGTTCTTTGATTGGATGGAGGATTAATGGGTTCTATGAAATCTAAGGCCCATCTCTCAAATGGTTCAAGTACTACCTGGGGGTTTAATGGCATTTGATCTCTATGATTGGGTTGACCCATTCTCTGACAGCTATCACAAGCCCGCACATAATTCTTTGCATCCTTAAACAGTGAGGGCCAATAGTATCCCATCCTTAGAATTTTGTGTGCTGTTCTTTTATCGGCAAAATGCCCTCCGCAAGGGCCATCATGACAAGCTTTTAGTATATCATAAACCTCATCCTCTCTAATGCATCTTTGGATTTCATGATCAAATCCTGTGTGAAAGAGACACCCGCTTATCCAGCTATACCTGGCACTTTGTTGAACAATTCTCCTCTTTTCTCTATGTGACAGGTGTGATGGAAAATTTCCTACAACCAAATAATTAGCAATATCTGCATACCAAGGAGAGTGAGCAGATACTGCAAATAGATACTCATTAGGAAAGGAATCATCTACTGGAATATTATTATCAGTTTTTAACCGTGAAAGGAAATCAGCCACAACATTTTCTTTACCTGGTCGATCTACAATTGTAATATCAAACTCCTGCAGTAACAATAACCATCTGGTAACTCGATCATTTGTGACAGGTTTATTCATTAAATACTTGATGGCCGAGTGATCAGTATGGAAAAAAGTAGAGTAACCAGTGATATAATGTCGAAATTTGTTAATGGCATAAATTACTGCTAAAAATTCCTTTTCGGTAACTGTGTAATTAAGTTCAGCAGGGGTCATATTCTTACTGATAAAATAGATAGCATAAGGAAGATGGTTTACCTCTTGTCCCAAGACAGCTCCAATTGCAGTATCTGAAGCATCAGAAGATATATGAAAGGGAAGTGCCCAATCAGGCCCTCTCAAAATAGGAGCTATAGATAACTGATGCTTGAGTGCTACAAAGGCTTCCTGACAAGAATTAGTCCACTTGAATTCAGCATTTTTCATAAGCAAAACAAATAATGGAGAAGCTATCTTAGAAAAATCTTTAATGAATCTCCTGTAATATCCAGCATGTCCAAGAAAACTTCTTACATCAGTTTGTGTTTTAGGAACTGGAAGATTCTGTATGACTTGTATTTTAGATGGATCTACCTGAATTCATTGAGATGAAATAAAATGTCCAAGCACCACTCCTTCACTCATCATCATGTGGCATTTTTTAGTACTTAAGGATAGATGAGCTTGAATGCAACGTTTGAGTACTTTCTCAAGATTCTGTAATGCATCTTCAAAATACACACCATAAGGGGTAAACTCATCCATAAATATTTCCATAGAGTCATTCAGCATATCAGAAAAGATTCCTATAACAGCCCTTTGAAAAGTTGCAGGTGCATTACATAGTCCGAATGGAAGAACTCTATAGGCAAAAGTTCCCCACGGGCTAGTAAAAGTGGTCTTGTCTTGGTCTTGGGCTGCAATCCAGATTTGGTTGTACCCACTGAATCCATCCAAAAAGGAAAAGAATTTCTTTCCTGACAAATTTTCCAACACCTGATCAATGAATGGTAGAGGAAAGTGGTCCTTTTGAGTAGCTTTGTTTAAAGCCCTATAATCTACACACACCCTCCATTTCCCATTTTTCTTAGGGACTATTACCAATGGGGAAACCCATTCACTGTCAGATATAGGGTATATAAATCCTAAATTAAGTAATTTTTGAAGTTCCTGTTTCACAATTTCTCTTAAATTAGGATTCATTCGTATTTGGGGTTGATAGACTGGTCGGAAACTTTCCTTAATATAAATCTGATGAGTGCATAATTCAGGAGAGATTCCCTTCATATCCGTGTAATCCCATGCGAATTCTTCCTTATTTTCAAGTAATAATTTCATTAACTGTTGTGTTTCAGCAACTATTAAATCAGAATTTATATTCAGTGTTTTTCCAGGTTCGATTTCCAGAGTTATGCTTTTAGAGGAAATATTGGTTGATGTTTGCGGTAAATCTTCATATTCAATCTCATCATGGGTATATGTTTCAAAGAGTGTAATCAATTGATTGTGAGTTTCAGCAACTACCGAGGAAGGTTCACAAATAAAACTATTAATTACTTCGTCCTCTGTGTTGTCTTTCAAACTCAAAGCTTGTCTGATGGTTAAAATAGGCTGAACATCATTATCATCATAATCCATCCATACAGAATTCTTATTGCTGATCACGGGTGTAGCATGAGGATAAAGAGTAAGCTGTTTAGTTTCATATCCATTAGAAATTGTCATTGAACCAGATCTACAACTGATAAAGGCATCGGCTGTAGCAAGCCAAGGCCTTCCTAGAATTAGAGGGTGTCCCCCCAACTTTGTTTTAGTTTGTAACACCACAAATTCAGCTGGGTAATTCCAGGATTCAATCGAGATAACTAGGTCCTCAACAACTACTTTTGGTTTAATTGTAGAGCGGTCAGCTAGCTCTAGGATGGTTGGTGTGTCTCTAATTGTGTTCTTTAGCTGCAACAATTGTGAAGTTTCCAAGGTCATGATGTTTATTGCGGCACTTAAATCTACCAGAACTTGAGGAATTATCGTTTTTCCAATTTGAACTGTCACAGTAGGATGGCTGGGGTCACCATATTTCATAGGAGGAGTTTTTCCGGACATTAGTGTGGACAGATCACCCGTAACATGAACTGTAAGGGGATCCTTAGTTTTCCTACCAGGTTTCTTAACACAAATATCCCTCATGGTTCTGGCATAGATTGGTACATCTCTGAGTGCCTGTAAAAGTGGAATTTTAACATACAAATTTTGCAATTCCCCTAAAAGATTAAAAGCAGGTGTTTTAGGCGTTTTAGTTAAAGCTAAACGCTCGGGGAATGGTGGCTCTATAATTTCAGCATTCTTGTTAGGGGGTGGCTGTGCTTCTTTGTGTGAATTATGTTTCTCAGTTTCTTCTTTATCAGAATCAGTAACATCATCAATAATTGGTTCAACTATTTTCCCGGATCTTAAATGGATGTCATTACATTGTACAGGGAAAGTAGAAACTGTAGATTGATTCTGAATATCAATGACTTGTACAGTTTTATTATTGGGGTTAGGATTTGGTTGCACAGGTAGCTGGGGTCTCATTTGTTTGTTTGGTGGAGCATTTGATGGCAGAGAAAGTGGTTGTTGAAATTGAGGAAATTGATTTGGATACGGGAGTTGTTGACTCCTCCAATTTGAATTCCATGGATTAAAAGAAGATGGTTGTTGTGGGGGCCAAGGAGTCCACATTGCAGGATCTACAAAGGGAGGGTTAGTTTGTTGCATGGATGGGTAATTCATCTGATTAAAGGGCGAGTATTGCATTTGATTAAAGGGAGGGTAATTTGTTTGACTGAAAGAAGGATAATTATTCCAACGATTAGAAGATGTAAATGGCATACTAGAATTCATACCTTGTCCTCTTGGTTGCCATTGTATTCTTTGTGTTAGCAGATAAAATGCTTCAGCTTCTTCTTCCGTTGGCTACAATGCTGCTTTTATTCCTGGTAGAGAAGGCCATTGTTGAGTTTCGTGATCTTTCTCACAAAGGGTACAGATTGGTATTTTATCCAATGGGCATTCCCTTAGTGCATGTTTATCTCTGCATTTAGGGCAAAAGACAGCCAGAGCTACTTCTGCTTCAGCCTGCTTCTTTTTAACCTGCAAGGTATCAATTTGTGAAGCAAAAGAACTTAACATTTCAGTTTTAAATTCTTCAAGTAAATTACCTATTTCAGCTCTTGTTGCTCCACCACTGGCTAATTTCTGAACTCTGGAATAAGTGGAATCTTTGTTGTTTAATCTGTTCCTTGCAGCTCCTCTCGAACATCTTTTACAGAGTTCAACAATCTCATCATACGATTCTTTAGATATATCTCCTTTACCAAGCATGTTTAGCATATCTAAACAATCATCCCTTAGTCCTTTCAGTAATATTGTTTTACGAATTTCTTTACTTACATTCAGATGATCAGACCTCTGCAGATTGTACTGCAGTATTTCCACATAGTCCTCCAAATTCTCCTTTTGTGCCATATTAAATAATTCCTCCCTCTTTTCTCTTGTCTGACAATAGTCTTGATATTTAAGCAGAAATTTCTGTTTCATCTATTCCCACATTGTGATTACCTGGCTTCCAAGGCTCATGAACCATCTTAACGCATTTCCTTTTAATGTTGCTGGAAATAGTTTCAACTTCTGAGCATTAGTAACATAATCATAACTTCTGCATAATATATGAAATTCAAAAAGAAATTCATCCGGATCTTCAGAGGATAAACCATGGAAATTAGGTAAAGCTGATAATGGAATATTCTTCATAGGGGTTGCTCCTCTAAGGAGATCACTAATAGGAAATCCCAAGGTAGAGAGAGAATTTTCATCCCTTCCTTCTCCTTCAGGATCTACTCGTCCCCCACCAAAGAATTCATCATTGTTTCCTTCCATTGGTTGATCTCCACTGCACTTGCTTTATCCTCAAAATATTCCACCGGCTCCTCAATGTTTTCCACTGGTTGTTCAATATCTTCTGTTAATTCCTCAACGTTCTCTGCTGATTCCTTAGCACTTTCTTTTATTTCTTCAGCACGGGCTACTGGTTCTCTAATATCTGTTGCTGGATCCTCCACGTATTCAAGGCCCACAACTTCTTCTGTTTTGTAATCTAATTGAGGGGAGCGTTGAGGCTTTGGCCTTCGAGAGCTTAACCTCTGTGAAGATTCAGCCTTTGATACAATTTTGTCAATGAAAGTCTTTCTTCCTCCCCTACCTTTGCCCTTGCCACCTGTAGGGTTAGTTTTCTTCTGGGTTCCACGTCCTCTCATACAATCTGCACATCTAGAAAGAAATCATCAATGCTTTTGAAATCAACAATTGTCTTCCCCGGCAACGGCGCCAAAATGTTGGTCGCTTTAATTGTTTTCACAATTCAAGTGCCACATAAATTGTCAACCCGGGAAGGTCTGTTTATTCCAAAGACAATCACGCACTGTATATGCTCAATTCCAAAAGCAGAGAAATGTTGTAGTATTGATCACACAAATTATATTAATCACACTATTCACACCTTGACAAAACTGAGGTCTACTTGTGTTACAACAGAAACAATCCTTCTATTGCAGACTTTCATTAAAGAGTCTTAGAACAGATAATGAAAGAAAATCATTCTGCAGGAAAGGAAATCAATCAACCATAACAGGGAACAGGACCCTATTCCTCCAAGCAGGAACCTTCAGCACCTGTTTCCTAATATCAAACACACTGTGGGAAAGAAAATTACTAAAACAGGGGACAGGACCCTATTCCTTTAAACAGGAATCTTCAGCACCTGTCTCCTGATATCAAACACACTGTGGAAAAGAAAATCACTCAGCCCAAAATAGGGAACAGGACCCGTTTCCTTTAGACAGGAATCTTTAGCACCTAGTTCCCAAAGTCAAACTGTCATGCATTCATCTTTCAATTAAATAACCATAAATGGAATAACTCACAGCTTATATAAGACTGAATGATATGCAGTAATTAAAGAAAACAGAGTGTTGAATAAGACACACAGTGTAGTGTAAATAATCTTCAGCAAACAATGTTTAAATAAGGTGCAAAAATCATAAAGAAGTTAAAAGACTACAGGAGAAATCGGGTGAATCTTGTGAGGAAGGCAGGCCCTTTCTTTCTCACAAGATTCCCCAGAGAAAGGAATTAAATGGAAGTAATCAAAAGAAACTTGTATTCATCTGCCAAAAGGAATAATACATTATAATGGAGCCTTGCTCCGTTCTGCTCAGAAAAGTATATCTCCCGTAGTCTCTAGCTCCCTTCTAATGATGATGTCTTCTCTTTTTAAAGAGAAGACATTTGTTACAGTTACATCAGAGAAATCCTATTTTTATCCAGATCTGAAAGATCTTTCTATTTTTCATAACAAAGTGTTGTTACAACAGATACAAAAATACTGGCTTCAGAACAATCCGTGTAACAACTTTCCTTGCTTGTCTTCATTTCGTTGCCATCGTTCTTGAAATACGCTTCCGAAATCGCAAATCACGAGCAGTTTCCAGCAACGGGATTTGTGTGCCCGTTGACTGTTTCAGCAACATAATTGACTGTTTCAGCAACAGGGGTCGATTGTTTCAGCAACGAAGTCGATTGTTTCATCAACACGTTCTTTAACATAGACTATCTGCGATATCTTCAGCAACTGTATAACTTCGATTAATGATTAAATATAAGGATAATGTGGAATTATATGCAAAACAAATTAAACATAGAATAAAGAGAAGGACTTTGTATACTTTTGGGAAAAATAGATGGAACTGATAATGTAAACTTTTAAATATGGATTATAAAGAGTAAAATGGTGTCAAAATATATGGTCAAAATGGTACATTGTGAGGTCCTAACAATAATAAGCTTTCTAGCCTCCTATATAATCCTTTTCTCAATGTTATAATTCTAGTAGAGTTGATGATGAATGTCAATACCTAAATATTTGTATGAAGAAACCGTCTCTAAGTTATTGTTATCATAGATGAAATTATCAAGGCTGATTTTTTTGGATTTAATTATCATGAATTTAGACTTGTTTGTATTAATAGTCATACCCATCTTTAAGTAGTAATCATGGAGGAGTTTAAGTTGTTTTTTGATATCGTCATGTCTTATGGCTAGAAGAACTATATCGTTAGCATAAAGGAGAAGAGTAATGACGATACCAATGAGCTTGGGGCCTTCGCATACTGCGGCTTCCAAACACTCTTATAGCTTATCAATGTAAATTCCAAAAAGGGTAGGTGTAGGGGACATCATTGCTTAATGTCGATATTGTATTTAATTTCTTTAGATCGACTCGCGGTGGGGTTAAGCTTTGTGACAACATTCCAATATAGCCAACTCACAACAACTCTCAACTCAAGAGGAACTATTATCTCTTCAAGCCTTTGCCATAGCTTATCCTGAGGAATTGTCTTGAAATATTTTCTAAAGTCAACAAAACAACAAAAAGAGAATAGTTTTACTATTGTGACATTCCTTGGCAACAATATTAAGAGTGACAAGATGGTTAATAGTTGAGTGATGTTTCCTAAAGCCAACATGCCCTTTAGTTCTGTTACCATGGATTTCTAACCACACACTAATATTTTTTTCCAAAATGATCCCATACAGTTTATAGCTAAAATGTGACTAATCATAGTGGTCTTATAATTAGGGGGAACATTTTTATTCCCACTTTTAACTATAAACACATCCAAAACTTAAGAAAGCCATGTTTTATTGTCAAATTAAAAATTTTGTGAATATAAGAAATGAGGATAAACCCCATTTTGAAAACATATCATGTTTTTAAAATATTAATTCTAATAAATAAAATTAAATTAAAAATTGAAATAAGAAATATTGACATTAATGCCTCCAAAAATGTGGATCATTTCTACACTTTATAATTTCATTCGGAAGAGATAATGCTTATGGTTGGTTACCTCTCCATTGCATCATCACATTTTAATGGGATATATATATATATATATATATATATATATATATATAGTATTAAATTGATATAATAAAAATATTTATATACAAAAGGATTTGATTTTTAAGACTTTTGTGTTTTTGGTTTTTATTGTGCCGAGAGGTGCTTTAGAGCCCAATATAGAGTAGATGTGTAGATGTAATGTAAGAAAGTTTGTAAACTTTTGTAATGTCGGCTCAATATATAGGCTACATGTGTAAATGTAATGTAAGAAAGTTTGTAAACATTTTGTAATGTCGTCTTAATTGTAATCAATATATTTGTAATAATTATCCCTACCTTTTAACCGAAAGTTATATATACAAACACTCAAAAAGGTATGGTAAATAAATAAAAATATAAATAAACCATAGGCATGGTAAATAAATAAAACCTATTTTATACTTATGGTAAAGAAATAAAACTCATTTTTATATTTACTTCATAAACCTCCTTATATATTTAAGAAAACTCAAAAAAGAACTTTTATTTAGGTGAAGCCTATGGGCCAAATACCATGGAACAAATTATTATTAATACCATAAGCCAAATACCATGGAAAAAATTATTATTAATACCATGGGTCAAATACCATATTTAAATAAATAAATATTAATGATAAATAAATAGGTATGGTAAATAAATAAAAATATAAATAAACTAAAGGTATGATAAATAAATAAACCCTCTTTTTATATTTACTCCCACTCAAAAATGATGTTTTATTTAGGTGAAGCCTATGGGCCAAATACCATGGGTCAAATTAATATTATTATCTAATATTCATATTAATGTGTAGATGTAATGTAAGAAAGTTTGTAAACTTTTTTAATGTCGGCTCAATATATTTGTAATGGATATATTTATAATAATAATAACAAAATATAAGTATATCTCTCAATATAAATCGTGGAAACATCTGAACATTATATTCTATCATTGGTGTGTGATGGGAGGGAGAGATAGAGGGAGGTGGGTGAGAAAGTGAGAGAGAGGACTTGAGAGAGAGGAGAGAGAGATGGAGTTGGAAGGGGAAGAAAGACAGAGAGAGAAAGGTGGAGAGGGAGAGGGAGTGACAAGGGAGAAGGGGAATAGAGAGAGAGAAGGGGAAGAGAGAGAGGGAGAGGAAGAGGGAGGAAGAGAGAGAGAGAGTGTGTGTTTTTGGGATGATAAGGAGAGACAATGGGAGATAGAGATATAGATGGAGGGGGGGAGAGGGAAGAAGAGAAGATGAAGAGAGATAGAGAGAGATAGAGGAAGAGGGAGGAAGAGAGAGAGAGTGGGAGAGTAAGAGGGTGGGAGAGAGAGGGAGAGGAATAGGAAGGGAGGGAGAGAGAGAGATAAATATATAGATAGATATGGAGAGATAGTGTGTATGTTTGGGGGCTGAGAGAGAGAGAGAGAGAGAATGGGAAGAGATAGAGAGGGACGGGAAGAGGAAGAGATAGATAAATAGATATATATGGAGAGATAATGTATACATGATGATATAGAGAGATAAAGAAGGAGAGACAGATGGAGATAGACATATAGACTTGGGGGGGAAGAGGGAAGAAGAGAGAGACAAAGAAAATGAGAGAGAGAGAGAGAGAGGGAGAGAGGGATCGTGACATGTGTTTCAGGGGATGGGATACAGATACAAATAAGGAGAGATGGAGAGAGGTATATATATATAGATGGTAGGGAGGAGAGGGAAGAAGATAAAGATAGAGAAAGGGAGGGAGAGGTGGTGAGAGAGAGACAGGGGAGAGAGGGAGGGGGAGAGAAAGAAGGAGAGAGATAGGGAGATAGACACAGAATGGAAGGTGGAGAGAGAGGGAAGAAAAAAGAGACACACAAAGACACATATAAACATAGAATTTAGATATTGAAATTCATGAATATTTTGGTTGTTCACTAAAATAGATGTATTGATTTGAGTGTAGTAGTTGATTTCTAATCCAATTTGATCACTTGCACTACATGCATTGATTTCAATGTAGATGACAATTTTTAATCCTATTTAATACCTTACACTAGATGCATTTATTTTAGTTAGATGTTGATTTTTAATCCTATTTTCTTGCTTGCACTAGATGCATTGGTTTCAGTGTAGATATTCATTTCTAATCATATTTTATCACTTGCACTAGATGCATTAATTTCAGTGTAGATGTCGATTTCTAATCCTATTTAATAACCTTACACTAGATGCATTGATTCTAATGAAGATGTTGATTTCTACTCCTATTTGATTTCTTGCATTGGATCCATTGGTTTTAGTGTAGATATTGGTGTTTATATATATATGGGCCCCGTTTGGGTAAATTGGTGTTTCAACTTCTCGAGGACGTAACTTTGGCATACTATCTCCGTTTGGGGCCTCCAAACGGCTCCGGAAGTTCAGGACCCGAAAAACTGCTAAAAATAATAATTTGTGAAAAAAAATTGAAAAGACAATGGTGGGGCCCCAAGTGGAATAGGCGGGTGGCCACCAATATCCACCTAGATCATTCCTCCCCCCTTAGGAAGCAATGGTCCCCATTTAGTTGAGTTCCTCCATGAGATGAGGAAACTTCTATTGAACTTGGTCCCTGGTGAACCACTTTCCTTGGTGCAGGAGTTGGCCAACTTTGACAACCCAATACAATTGGATTTTCTGTCGGCGAGTGTTCTTGATTTTCATGTCTATGATACAGTCTATGGGGGCCTGTTCCATGCAGTCCGGGTTTAACTCTTTTGGTGTGATTTCTTCTGCAATGTCAGAGGTGTCCAATAGAGGTGGGAAGTAGGGACAAAGGTGCTCTACATTGAGGACTGGGTGCAGACCAAGGAATGGTGGAACACTGAGCTCTTATTCCCTACAGAGTTGGTAATGGTGTATGGCCCATATCGGAGCGGGCGAATCTTGCGGTGGGATCCAGTGAGGCGCTCCTTCTGCAAATGTAGCCACACTTTGTCGCCCACCTGGAAGTTGTGTGGCACCCGATGTTGATCATGTCATTACTTGTACTTAGTATTGGCTTTGTCCAATATGTCATGAACCTGTTGGTAGATGTGCTAAATTCACTCGATGAAGTTGTTTTCTTTGTCAGCTTCAGACTTGACATGAGCCAAATCGGCCTAAGTAGTTGCAAATGGCATGGCTACGTCAATGGGACATAGTGGTTGGAATCCCAAGCCCACCTGAAAGGGGCCGTGGCCGGTTGAGTTGTGGAGAGCTCGGTTATAACTGTGTTTTACATAGGGAAGGCTCTCATCCCATGTGCGTTGATGCTTTGAATTGTACATGCACAAAATGTGTACAATCATCCTGTTGACGACCTCTATCTGGCCATCAGTTTGGGAATGGAAAGCTATGGACTTGGTGAGCTTGGTGTCCAACATTGACCAGAGGCTGGACCAAAATGTGCTGAGGAACCTGTTGTCGCAATCTGATATGATATACTGTGGGATCCCAAAGTGCACCCACACTCGTTCAAAGAAGAGTTTAGCAGTGGCTTCTGCTTTGATATTCTTCTTGCAGGCCGCCATAATGGCCATCTTTGAGAATCTGTTGATGACCACGAAAACACAGTTATTTCTATGCTTAGTAGAAGGAAGGCCTGACATGTAATCCATGGATATGGATTCCCAAGGTCAACTAAGGGTAGGTAGCAGAGTATAGAGCCCTTGCTTCTTGATGGTCGGTTTGGCAATGGCGCAAGCACTGTAGGATCTGATGTACTTCCCGACATCCTGTCGAAGGTTCGGCCAATAGAAATACTTCTGCAGTACTGCCACTATTTTCTCAACCCCAAAATGCCCAACGACTCGACTGTAGTGTGCTTTCCATATCATCTTGGCATGCTCGCTTGAAGGAACACAAAGGTGTCCCAGGTGACACAAGAGTGCATCTTGGGGGTGAAAATTTGGAACTTGCATACCCCCCAAGAGTGCCTTGTATGTGTAGCTGAATTATAGATCGCTCTTGTAGAGAAGTGGCCAATCAGAAGTCTCATGCCCACAAGAGTTGAGAACAGTGGTTATGGCCACAATCGGTGGTCGACTGAGGCAGTCTGCAACATTATTGGTGCTACCCTTCTTGTACTTGATGTTCAAATGAAATTGTTGCAGATATGTGGACCACTTCTTATGGCGATCGTTCTGCAACTTCCCTTGTGTCTGTATGAACTGTAGGGGTCAGTAGTCTATGTGGATGATTGTCTCCTTCCCCAAAATGTAATGATTCCATTGTTGACAAGCCTACACAATGGAATACATTTCTTTGTCATAAGTGGGATAATTTCAAACTGTGTCAGACAATGTCTCACTGTGATATTCCATTGGATGCCCCTATTGAGTAAGAACCGCCCCAATATCATAGTCAGAGGCATCTGTCTCGATCTCAAATGGTTGTTGCAAGTCTGGTAATGTGAGCACTGGGGCAAAACAGAGGCGATGTTTCAATTCTACGAACACCCTCTGTTGAGATTCCGACCAACATAATTTTCCTTTCGCTCCTCCCTTGGTGACTTGACTCAAGGGCCAAGTGATATGAGAGAATGCCAACACGAACTTGCAGTAGAAATTAGCAAGACCTAGAAAGTTGTGAAGCTCTGTTAGGGTGGTTGGGGCTAGCCAAACCCGAATGACTTGGATCTTGGCTGGATCCACATGCACCCCCCTTTCATCAATAATGTATCCCAGATATTGAACCTCGGTCATGCCAAAAGTGCACTTCTCCAAATTAGCAGACAACTTGTGTTGCCACAGTGCTTGGAGGACTTCTCGAATGTGGTGGAGGTGCTCTTCCCAAGTCTGGCTGAAGATCAGAATGTCATCCAAGTATACCACTACAAATGAGTTGGTGAATGGACACAAGATGTCATCCATCAACCTCATGAAGGTTGGAGGAGCATTTGTTAATCCAAAAGGCATGACGAGCCATTCGAAAAGGCCCTCCTTGGCTTTGAAGGCAGTCTTCCACACATCAGAGGGTTTGATTGGTACCTGGTGATACCCAAACTTCAAGTCGATCTTGCTTAAATATTTTTCCCCTTCGAGTTGGTCTAGAAGGTCATCAATCCGTGGGATCGGGTACCTATTTCGGACAGTGATCTTGTTCAGCAATCGATAGTCAATACAGAGTCTCCAAGTCCCATCCTTCTTCTGTACAAACATGATCGGGCTCCCACAGGGCGATGAACTTGGCTGGATGTGACCTTTCTACAGCAGCTCCCGAATTTGCCTCTTGATTTCATCACTCTCCAGAACAAAGCGCCTATAGATCAGTCCATTGGGTAGCGGCGCACCTGGGGTCAGGTCAATGGGGTGCTTGACCTGACAGTGTAGAGGCACCCCTATGGGAGAGGTGAATATGTCCCCGTACTCCTCCACAACCTTGTCCATTTTTTGTTGTCGTGAAAAGGGGCCATGTCTGGAGGTCGTGGCCATATTCTTCTTCTTGCCCTGGGGGCAGATCATCAGGAAAAAAAATTTCCTGGTTTGGGAAATGAGCTTACTGCATTGTTTTGCAATAACCAAAGAGATATTGGGAGGCGGTGATACCTCTGATATTTTGTACAATTTATTTCCCAAAGTAACAATAACAGCACAAGGCCGGGACTCATACACAGCATGTCGCTTCCACAAGTCTGGTTGGCCTAATAGTACATCAGAAACATCAATAGGAGAAATGTCACACAATACCTCATCCATGAAGGGTTTGATACTATAGGGAAGGTGGCATTGTTGGCTGATGCGGAGATCCCGTCCTTGGTGAAGCGACCCGATGGTGTATGGTTGTGGGTGCGTTGTGGTTGGAAAAACCAACCGCTTCATGGCATCTGCTGAAATGAGGTTCTTTTGGCTTCCATTTTAAAAAATGAACCGTAGCAGGGAAAACTTTACCCACATCTGGGAGTGGAAGAGACGCTTTTCCTCCTCTGGATCTTCTGGTTCCTCCTTCTGGATATTCGTAGTGGCAACAGTGGCATTGGGCTCCACATCGATAATATACTTCCTTTTGTCATCCCCCTTGTCAGGTTTTGATTCAGAATCGGAGCATGTATCTGATTCATAAGCCCTCATCTCGGCCACTAGCGACTGCTTGGCCCGACACTCACTTGTGTTGTGAGTAGAGCTCTTATGGAACCCACACCACTTCCCCGTCTCCTTCTTTGACTTCATGGTGTTGTTCTTTACTTATGTCTTTGGCAGGTTGTCTTGGGCCGCCATGCCTTGGCTTTGCCCTTTGTTTGACATTTTAGGGGCATCTTTCCCTTACTTTTGATTCGTAGATCCAAAGTCTCGCTTCTTCTGTTTGAATTTCTGCTCAATCTTGTCAGCATACCGGTATGTCATACCAAGCGAGGAGATATCGAGGACCTCCATTTCCTCCTGAATGTATCTGTGCAGATAACCGCGATACTTTAGCACCAAATGTTTCTCTGAATCTTTGATACCAAACTTTGTGCGCAGGGTATGGAACAAATTCATTAGCTCATGCACATCTTGATCCTTTTGTTGCCACAGCGTGGTCCATTGTATGTACTTGTCCTCATAGCTCCCCACGGGATAGTATTGTTCCTTGATGGCATCTCAGAAAGAATTCCAAGTGGGTACGGCTGAGAACAGAGAGGGTTTTGTCTCGTCCTTTTTCTCACAATAGGTTTCCCACCAGTCCTTGACATGGGGGGTAGCTTTGAGGAGTGCAAAAATAATCTTCTCCCTGTCAGAAAAGTCATGAATTGAGAAATATCCTTCTAATAGATTCAACCATCTATCTATGGCATCTGCATATATTTCACCCTCAAATATGGGAATGTAAAAGTTTACTTGTACCTTAAAGGGAGTCGCGCCTCCAGTGTGGCTACTAGATGCAGATGCGCCGCCGGTGGGCAGTCGTTGAAGGATCTAGTCAAAGTTATCCATCATCGCGTTCCTTTTTTTTTGAGGGCCTCCTCGAGAAATATTTTGATAGGATCTCCTGCTCCCTCATCTTTCTTTTCGTCCCACATGGGCGTCCATCGGGGTTTGTGAGGTTTATCTTGCAAAGGTTCCACTAGATCGAGCCCTAACTCCTTATACCCCGACCTCATTGGGGACATGCAAAGAAGGATCAAGAAAAAGTAGACTGCTCTAATATCACTGATCCGAATTTATGCAGGAACGCAACAGAATACAGAAATAACCATAAACATATAAATACAGCGGAAATAAAGCTTCATTTCATTAATATCAAATCACAGAAATATGTTTACAAACATGATAGAAATAAAATAGCTAGGGTGCTAGTAGTGAATCTCTGAGAAGAGATGTGGTAGCTACAGACCTCTGAACTGTGTTACAATGAAGCTTGAGGGCCTATTTATTATGGAGAAACAATGGAGAACTCTAAACGTCCAAAGCATAACCCTAGGAGATGAAGCGCCAAAATTATGTGCCCCGTTTGGGTAAATTGGTGTTTCAACTTCCAGGGGATGTAATTTCAACATACTATCTCCGTTTGTGGCCTCAAAACAGCTCCGGAAGTTCAGGACCCGAAAAAACTGCTAAAAATAGTATGTTGTGAAAAAAAATTGAAAGAGACAATGGTGGGGCCCCAAGTGGAATAGGTGGGTGGCCACCAATATCCACCTGCTTCAAATGTGTTGCATGTCCTCATGCAACCCTAGAAAACAAATTGAGGCGGTTGCTACAATCATGGCTGAAATATTTCTTTGGTATATAACAACATGGAATAAATGATATTTTGAGAATGAATAAGGAGATTGTTGGATGGTAAAGAATATTAATGGTATGTTCATGATAATGTAATTCCAATTACCATTAACAAATTCCCTACACCATTCCCAATCCCATTAACAAATTCCCTAACGAGGTGTCATACAAAAAGAATAATAGAATTTCCAACCCTTGGTATGACAATGATTGTAAAATTTCCCGAAAATTTATTATAGATGCTCATAATGAAACTACATAGATTGAAAAAGTAAGTATGTACAAATATATTATCAAAAAAAAGAAAAGGTCCTATATTATTAAGAGGAAAGAGTTTCTTTTCCACCTTTCTAAAGTTGAGCCTATAAAATTTTGGAGGAATATACTTGTTTGTAAAATAAAATAAAATAATGTGATCCCCGTGAAGAACTGGGATACTTATCATAGGAATTTTTATGACTCTTCAGACATCATGGGAAGAATATTTAACAATCCTATAGAGGAGGATATTTTCTCTTTGGAAGATGCTAATGGGAAAGCCAAGGCTATTGAAGGCTACCAAGTTAAAATTTTCAAAATGGGATTGTCTATCCTTGTCCCTCATATTCACAAGCTTCTCAATTTGGTAGTAAACCACAACTTCCCTAAGCATTGTACTCGAAGCTTTATTATGCATATCTTTAAAAGTGGGGATAAAAATGTTCCCTCTAATTATAGGACCATTATGATTAATTACACCTTAGCAAAACTCTATGGGCTCATTTTGGAAAATAATATTAGTGCATGGTTTGAGACTCATGGTAAATGAGTTAAAGAGAAAGTTCGTTTTAGAATACAACAGTTAAATATTGACCATCTTGTCACTCTTAGGATTATTGTCGAGAAATGTCCCAATAGTAAAGCTGATCTCTTTTGTTGTTTTGTTGACTTTATAAAAGCTTTTGACATGGTTCCTCGAGATAAGTTATGGAAAATAATTAAAGAGATAATGGTTCCTCTTGAGTTGAGGGTTGTTGTGATTTGACTATATGAGAAATTTTTCACCATTATTAAGACCATCGAGGGTTGGTCTAAATAAATTTAATGCAATATTGATGTTAAGAAAGGGTGTCCCCTATCCCCTACCTTTTTTGGAATTTATATTGATAGGCTAGAAAACATACCTGGAAGCTCCAAGATGTGTTGGTCCCAAGCTCGTCGGTATGGTCATTATTTTTCTCCTTTATGATGACAATATTGTTATACTAGCTAGAATCGATGAGGATCTCGACAAATAGCTTAAAATCCTCCATGATTTTTTCTCAACAAGACTAAAGTCGTGATAATTAAATCTAAAAGGATCAACTATGAAAATTTCATCTATGATAACAATTACTTGGAGAAGGTTTACTCATACAAATATTTAGTTATTGACATTCATCGTTGACTCAATTGGAATTATAGCATTGAGAAAAGGTTTATTGACAACTAGAAATCTTAGTATGAGCTTGAAAATAACTGCAAGACAAGTAATATCTGAGTTTGGAGTTAAAAAATAATAATTATCTTTGAGGCTCTCATCACCCCTGTTATTTTTTAGGGATGTGAGGTTTGGGGTTGCAATATTCCTAGAGAATTGTGGAGGAAGATCAAGTTGATCGAAAAGCAATGTATAACCTACAACCTCATGATTAAAGGTAATACTCCCTATCTGATACTTTTGTCTAAAGCTATTATTTCCCCCATTGAAAGCATGGTTATGTCCTACTATCTAATGTTTAAGAAAAAGCTTTACAACATAGAAACCAAAACCCTCAAATTGCTTCTAACTCTAACCAAAACACTCACCTACGACTCTAGCGTAATTGGCAAAAGGATGCCTAATCTTGGCTTGGCTATTGAGGGCTAAAGGAGGAGATCCTTTTGGAGAATACAGATAATATTAAAAATACTATTACTTCCAAATTTAAGGCTAAAATATGGGATGATAGGGAGCTAGAGGGGAAAAGGAAGCTAAGGTATTATAAGGAGGCGATCAACCCCACTCTTGCTAACCAGAATGATCTCTGTCTTGATCAGTACAAAGAAGAAAATGAAAACTGAAAAGATAAGGGCTGACTCCCATGAGCTTCGTAGTGAAACCGAGCATTGGTATATCCCCAAAACATCTATCAATTGTGCGATACTAAGAGGGTTGAAGATGAAAATCACTTTTTCTGGGATTTTCCATTTCTTACTCACAATCGTTCTCATTTCCATAACATCTTCCACACTACCAACCTTCTTGACTTGTTTAGTCAGTGAAATTATAGTGATCTAGGAATGTTGCTTTCCGTCTTCTTCGATCATAGAGATAAAATATTAAAAAATATGAATTAATCTATTTCTTTCTTAAGGTTCGATATACCTCATTGGTCTCAATAGACATTAATCTTCAGCATCATTATTAAAATTAGTGCAATGTATTATTGTTATAATTTAATAAGAAAAATGATTTTTTTATAAATTTGGATTGTATATTAATTCATATGAATAAAATATTCATAAATAAATTATTATAAAGTAAATATATATTTAATGTTAAATTTGATCTATTTATGAATAAATAACTATAATTGTTTATTTGTGGTTTAAAATATTTAAATAAATTTAAAAAAAAAACTTTTAATTGGATCATTTTTATCGTTCACAGGGAATAGAATAAAAAGTGATGGGGTGTACTGTTAAGTCACCCTGTGACGTGAAGGTCACGGATTCGAAACTCCGTAAGTAAAGATAAGGGCTAACTCCCATGAGCTTCGTAGTGAAACCGAGCATTGGTATATCCCCAAAAAATCTATCAATTGTGCAATACTGAGAGGGTTGAAGATAAAAATCAATTTTTCTTGGATTGTCCATTTCTTACTCAGATCCGTTCCCATTTCCATAACATCTTCCACACTGCCAACCTTCTTGACTTGTTTAGTCAGTGAAATTATAGTGATCTAAGAATGCTGATTTCCCTCCTCTTCGATCATAGAGATAAAATATTAAAAAATATGAATTAATCTATTTCTTTCTTAGGGTTCGATATACCTTATTGGTTTCAATAGACTAATTAATCTTCGGCGTCATTATTAAAATTAGTGCAATGTAAAATTGTTATAATTTAATATGAAAAATGATTTTTTTATAAATTTGGATTGTATATTAATTCATATGAATAAAATATTCATAAATAAATTATTATAAAGTAAATATATATTTAATGTTAAATTTAATCTATTTATGAATAAATAACTATAATTTTTTATTCGTGGTTTTAAAAAAAAAGAAAACTTTGCATTGAATCATTATTATGGTTCACACGGAATAGAATAAAAAGTGATGGGTTGTACTGCAAAGTCACCTTGTGATATGAAGGTCACTGATTAAGCAAAAATCTAATCATGTTAAAGGTTGGTGTGGCCCAGATTCAATCATTGAGTGATTCCCACATTGTGTATATTATTTCAAATCGTTTGAAATTTTGAAACAACTTTGGCTTTGGCGTAGATCAAAAGAATTGAATCATGGTAAATGTTTTCAACCTTGACAAACAAGTCAACTAATATGACACGCGTGTATCCAAAAGCACTTAATTCTCACGGCATGCATTGTTAAGAAAGCGTTAAAATTAAGTTTGGAATTTCGGTCCTCATGTGCGTGGAATTTGGTTCCATAATTAAAACAACTAACTTTTAAACTGGTCAAATATCAATCCTATTATTCTGTGGTTATATTTCAATTTTGTTGTTTTATTAGTAAGTTATAAATTATAATTTTAAAATGTTTTTTTAAATTAATAATTTAAGAGATAATTAAGAAATATTTATAAAGAGAAATTTAAAAGAACTATACTTAAAATTTTATAAAGTTTTGGAAAAATTAAATATTAAATTTTATGTTTTGAAATTTAAATAATAATAAATAAATTATATTTTGAAATTTAAATTATAATAAATAAATTATATTTTGAAATTTAAATAATAATAATAAAAATATGTATTAATTCATATACATAAGTAACTAATTTATAGTATTATAACTAGTATTTGAAACAAACAAAAAAAATTATACATTACTATGTGTCATCATGGTACAGATATCAATGTCAATATTTAAGAACCAAATTTCAATCAAATCTCATGAGTTGTGAATATTTGATTTGATATGTTATCATTAAAATATTTTATAATTAAAATGTGACCAACATCTTTTATTGATTTGATAAAGATTCTGCTTCTTTCATTAATGAGTTAAAGGGCATTAAATTGGATCCTGAGGACAGGTTTGTCAGTTTTGATGTCGTTTCTCTTTACACCAATATCCCCATAAAAGAGGCTATTGATGTCATTAATCTCATTACTGATCCTGATACTGCCCATTTGGTTGGGATCTGCTTAACCTCCACTTTCTTCAGTTTTGAAGGCGAATTCTATGAGCAAACTTGTGGTGTTGCTATGGGTTCCCCCCTTTCCCCAATTGTTGCTAATTTGTTTATGGAAGACTTTGAATCCAAAGCTCTTTCCTCGGCTCTTTTCCAACCAAAGATTTGGAAGAGGTTTGTAGATGATACTTGTGTCGTGTGGCCGCATGGCGAAGATAAGTTAGATATTTTCTTTCGCCACCTTAATGATCAATCACGCTCCATAAAATTCACCATGGAGCATGAAATAGATGGAAGCATTCCCTTTCTTGACGTTCTTATTTCTAAAAAAGATGATGGCTCTTTCTCCCATCAAGTTTTTCGGAAGAAAACTCATACTGAGCAGTACCTTCAAGCTAGTTCACACCATTTCCCTGCTCAAAAATTGGGTGTCCTAAACACCTTGGCCACAAGGGCGTTGAGGATCTCTGATGAGTCTCACCTTGAAGGGGAAAAGTCTCATCTGTTAAGTGTCTTTCTTAGAAATGGTTATAGTAGATCGCAAGGCCTTCAGGCTTTTCTTAAAGCAGCAAAAGGTCCTCTATCTAAAAAGAATAAAGACCCTAGTCAATGGTCCCGCAGTGTTCGTCTTCCATTCATTCAAGGAACCACTGATAAAAATGCGAGGGTCCTTAGGAAGCATAGGGTGTCTTCGTTTTTCAAGCCCCTTAACACGATTCGCAGCTCTCTCAAATCGGTTAAAGACCCGATTGACCCTAGGGATGGGAAAGGTGTCTACATCATTCCTTGTTCCTATGGGATGCCTTACATTGGCGAAACTGGTCGTTCTATAAATCAAAGAATTTCTGAACATGCTGCTGACATTAAGCATGGAAGATCCCGCTCATCTGCTCTAGCTGAACATGCAGAAAAGACTAGCCATCATATTTGCATTGAAGAGGCGAAGGTCATTGCTAGGATTGACCATTTCCATCATCGTAAGTTAAGAGAGGCCTTAGAAATCGAAAAAAGACCCCTTAATCTCAACAGAGATGATGGTTGGAACATTAGCAGGTGTTGGATTCCTGCCTTATGTCCTTGATTTTATTTATTTATTTATTTATTTTTATTTTTATTTTTATTTTTATTTTTATTTTTTTATTTTTTATTTATTTTTATTTTTTTAATTTAATTTTTTTTTTTTTTTTTTTTTTTTAATTTATTATTTTATTTTATTTTCTGCATTTGTTTATTTATTTTATTTTTATTTTTTCTTTTATTCGATATTAGATATTTTTATTTTTATTTTATTTATTTTATTTTAGTTTATTTTATTTTTATTTTATTTTATTTTATTTATTTATTTATCTAGTTATTTTTATTTATTTTTATTTTATTTTATTTTATTTATTTATTTATCTAGTTATTTTTATTTATTTTTATTTTATTTTATTTTTATTTATTTAGTTTATTTTTTGAAAGTTTGATATTTTATTTTTTTATTTATTTTTCTCTTTTTATTTTTATTTTATTCTATTATTATTTTATTTTTATTTTGCTATATTCATTTTTCGATTTATATTTTATTTACATTTACATTTTATTATTTTTATTTTTATTTATTTTTATTTTATATTTTATATTTATATTTATATTTATTTATTTATTTATTTTTATTTTTATTTTTATTTATTTTTTTATTTTTATTTATTTTTTTATTTTCTTTTTCTTTTTCTTTTCTTATTTTTTAACCTCTCACTTTAATTTAAAAAATTTATAACTAATATGTTTACTAAATAATTAAAACCAATAAGTTTAATAATTTATTAACTAAATGAATAAATTTATTAATTGGTTTAAAAGTAGGAGGAACTAGCCGTTACTTATTAAAAACATTTTAAATTATTAAAAAAGTCAAACTAGCCGTTAAAAAAACGGCTAGTTTAAACATCTCTACATCTATTTAAGCTTATTGATTTGATCTGATCTCTCACCTAGTCCTGATGATGAACCACACTGGTTGGTTCAAAACGCGTCGACAACGTTCCATTATATGTGATTATTACCGAAAGAGATTTTACAATTTTATATGGATCACAGAAGCATAGATTCTAAAAATATTGACATATTATCTTTAAACTATTTTATAATTAAAATAAATAAGTTTTTTTTTTTTTTTTGTCAAATGTTTTTTTTACAAGTCAATATGAAAAATATGTGTAACTCTTATGTTTATATAAACTTTACATATAATATTAAAAGAAATTAATAATAAAAAAATATTTTAATATTTATTAAAAGTAATTTATTTTAATATCTATTTTAAATAAAATATTCTAAAATTAACTTTATCTAAATAATATAAAAAAAAAAATTGAAAACAACTCTTTTTTATTTAAATTTGTTTTTATGTCTTAATACTATGCAGATATATCATTTTTCGTTAAAAATGGCAACAAGAAGAAACTTCTAATTTAATTTTTCCTTAATTAGATTAGAAGGAAATTGCAATTCCACATCACATGACAGTTTGTACGAGTTGACTAAGTCTGGAAGACTTAGTTAGGTGAGTCAATTCAAGTTGAGGGTCAAACTAGAGGCATGTAAAGTGTTCCCTAAGTTTAAGGGGCGCTAATTACAGTTTAATTTGACTTGTAATTAATTAACTTAATTTATTTGAGTTAAAATGAGTTAACTAGTAAGTAATGGAGGAACTAGTGAGAGGTAAAGTGAATTAAATTAGATTTAATTTACATGTAGTGATCAATCAGATAACTGATAATTAACTCAAAAATAACTCACACATGTCAGTTCCGAGGAAGACCTGGTTGAGATTGGAGTTAAACAGAAGTGTACTATCAGTTGTATAATCATCCAATTGTACATGGGGTGTATGGAGTCAGAGGAAGAGTCTTGATGTATTGCACAACCATTATTGGGGAATTTCTTTGTTAATAGGGGCCTAATAACCCAAGAAATTGCACAAGGAAATAAGGAATCCTAAGGCCAAGAAATTGGTTAAGTATTGAACCAAGCTTGCCTAAGAATCAGTGCGATAGAAAGAGATATTGCAAAGAACTCTCAAGCCTGAAAGAAGCATTGTATTGTTCTCGTATTCTTTGGCTTATGCAATTTATAGAGTAGATTCAAGTATTTTATTTTAGCATATTACAAATATCAATTTGAATCTATGTGTATTTTTTGCATGGTATCATAGCAGGAACCACTATAGAAGAGAAGAATACGAGTTTGTTTTGAGCAAGTGAATTGAATTTGCAGATCTACACTTTAGGACCAACATCAAGATCAGGATGTCTTTCTATGGATTGAGACTCGAATATGCCCTTAAGGGTAGTTCAAATTACATAGCTTGGAAGGATAGGATGGAATCATTTGTTTGAAGACAGCAGGATGAAGGAGTTCATAGACAGTGATATTCTCAAACTCGCAACAACATATGCTCAAAATTTGGATCCATGAAAGAAGAATGTAGCAAAGGAAAGAAGGATTATATTGGAAGGAGTTCGAAATCATATCGTCTCGACTCTCCATGGAAAGGAAAATCCATATGCTATGTGAAAGGCCTTAACAGATTTTTTTCAGAACAATAACCAACACAAGAAGCTGGCACTGAAGGAAAAGATCATAAAAATTAAGATGGAGAAGGGCGACACAATACCAAAATACTTGACCAAGTTCACTCAGCGTCGAGATGAGCTTGGAAGTGTTGGTGTTACAGTTTTCGAGGATGATCTGGTGAGCCTAGTACTTCTAGGCCTTCCCAAGAGCTTGCACAGCTACCAGAATTCAGTGAATGGGAGGGAGAAGCTCCTAGAGTACTGGGAGCGATTGTGGTCTGACTTGGTATAAGAAGAGAGTCGACAGAATACCAGAGATGGATCCTCATCAAAAAATAATGATGAGGAGAATTGTTCCTTGGCTGGAAAGGAAAAGAAAGGGAAAAGGAAGGACTCTAATTCCAAATCAGATTCTGGTCAGGCAGGCAAGAAGAAGGACTTGTCAAAGTTTAAATGTTTTCACTTTCATGAGATGATACATTATGCCACAAAGTTTCCGCACAAGAAGGACGAAAGAAGCCCTAAGGAGGAGCGGCAGGTGAAGCTCTTACTTCATATTTCGAGTTGGATTTCACTATCATCACATGCATGATGTCATCGGTGATGAGTTTTGTGTGGTACCTGGATAGTGGAGATTCATTCCCTATGACCAGCAACAAATAATTCTTTACCAACTTGGAGGAGAAGGATCTCTAGATGCACATCGAGATGGGAGATGACGGGAGGTATAGTGCAACCGACATAGGTATTGTCACCTTTTAAAGGGAGTCTAGTACTCCTCTCACATTAAAAGATGGCATGTATGTTCCTGGTTTAAAGAAGAATTTAGTTTCAGTTGCTATGTTAGAAGATCGTGGTTATGTTGTGATGTTTAGGAAAGGAAAGGCATTCCTTCATCATAAATCCATGGGATAGGTGAAGAAGATTGGGGTTTTGGTAAAGAACCTCTACAAATTGGATGTAGAAGACTGTTTTTCCTTGAGCACGAAAGAAGAGAGGGTACAGAGTCGAGACATTGGTGAGTTATGAAATAGATTATTAGGCCATCTACACCATGAAGATTTGAAGATCATGCAACAGATTTCTACAGGACTTCCCAATGGTGCACTTGAGCAACGAGATACATGCAAAGGGTCTACATTGGGTAAGTACACCAAAGCCACCTGTCATGATAATGATAGTCAAGTGAAGGCAATCCATAAAAGAGTTCACTCATATGTGTGTGAACCATTCTCATCAAACTCTACAAAAAAACATAGGTATTATGTTATTTTTGTAGATGATTTTTCATGCAAGTTTTGGATATTCTTCAAGTAGAAGAAAGATCAGACGTCCTCAAAATTTTGGGAGTTCAAAGCACTTGTTGAGAAAGATACAAGAAGAAAGTGAAGGCTCTCTAGGAGCGAAAATGGTGGAGAATATGTGTCGAATGAATTCAATAAGTTTTGTGCTTCAAAAGGCATTCAAAGGGAATTTATAGCACCTCATAACTCACAGCATAATGGGGTTGTAGAAAGGAAGAACATAAATATTGTGGGAGAAGCACGAGTGATGTTGCATGATTAGGGTCTACCATTGCAATTGTGGGTTGAAGCATGCAACAACATTATTTGTGCAGAACATATGTCCTCATCACATTATCGGGATGAGTACACCAGAGGAAGCTTTTCAGGTAAGAAATGAGATTTAGCGCACTTTAAAATTTTTGGTACATCATTTTATTATCATGTAACCAAATATGCTAAGAAAATTATAGAACCAACAACTGAGTTGGAATATTTCTGGGGTACACCGATACATCTCATAAATTTCGGGTGTACATACTATCTCTCAGGATGAAAATTGTTAGGAGAGATGTGAAGTTCAATGAAGAGAAGGCCATGTGAATTTCCCTTGAGAGGGAGATTCAGTTGCATGCAGTTGGGAAGGTCTTAGCTCCTAAAGAAGAACCTCAAGATGTGGAGTAGCCATAAGCAGAGGAACACAGAGTGGAAGCACCCACTCACGTAGATACATCCAGAGATGGAAGGAAGTGCACCATAGAGGCTAAGAGGTTGGTGCTTGGTGCTAGAGAGAATGTGGGAACACCCACATCACAACGTAGGCAGAGATGGTTCCTAGATGGATACACTGGCTAAATGGATCTTATGTGAAAGAGTGTAGAGAGTGAGCCATCCTCATTTGAGAAATCAATGTAGCAACCATTATGGGTTGATTCCATTGTAGAGGAGTATGACTCCATCATCAAAAAACAGTGCATGGGAAGTTGTCCAAAGATCGAAAGACGAGTCAATTGTAGGATTCAAGTGGATCTACAAGGTGAAGAAAGTAGCAGATGGGAGTGTTGAGAAACACAAGGCCAAATTCGTGGCCAAGGCATTCTCTCAGGTGAGGGAATTGATTACGAGGAGACTTTTGCTCCAGTTTCAAGGTACTTGCCAAACAAATATATCCTTGCACTTTCAGCGTAGATGGGATGGTAGATACATCAGATGGATGTAAATACAATCTTCCTCAATTGAGTGATTGAGGAAAAGGTGTACATAGAGTAGTCGAAGGGATTTGAGACCTTCGACAGAGATTCTCATGTATGCATAATCAAGAGAGCATTGTATGGACTGGAACAAGCACCTCATGCTTGGTACACTAGGATCGACAACTACTTCACCAGGTTGGGCTTCACCAAAAGTGAAGCAGATACGAACCTTTACCATATTTTGGTAGAAGGTAAATTATTGATTATTGTATTATGTGTCGATGATTTGATTCTGATAGGTGATAAGAAAGTGATCATACCTTGCAAAGTGGATATCGCAAGAGAATTTTAGATGAAGGACATGGGGCTCTTGCATTATTTCCTTGGTTTGGAAATTTGGTAAAGAGATGGGGAACTATTTTTATCCCAGGGCAAGTATGCCAACGAGATTCTGAAGAAGTTTCACATGGAGAGCAACAAACCCTTGTTGAATCCTCTAGCAGAGAATTGGAGGAAGGAATATGCTACTTTAGGCGAAGTGGTAGAAACTACCATCTACAGACAGCTTGTGGGTTCACTCATGTACTTGGTGAACACACGACTTAGCATATGTTATGCGGTTAACCAACTTATTCAAGCTATGGTTAAGCCTATCAAGCTCTATTGGAAGGCAGCCAAACATGTGTTGAGATACCTCAAAGGCACCACTCAGTTTTTTCTATGGTACATGTAGACAAAGGGAGTGAAGCTTCAAGGCTTCATAGATGCAGATTAGGAAGGGATTCCACCGATCCCATGCAGCTTGAAACCAAGCATGCGATCAAGGAAAAATCCAGCTCAAATTACGAGGCTAAGGCCTCTCCAGCTGCAGATCCAGCAGCCTGCTTATTCTTCTTCTTCTGTGGACAGTTATTGGAAAAATGTACATGCCCGTGATATTGAAAACACTTCACTTTGGACAAGTCCTACTTCTTGCCTTTAGCACCAGATTTTGAAGAAGATTTCTTCCCCTTCCCTTTCCTTGCTTTGGCAGCCAAAGTGCAATTCTCTTCATCTTCATTCTTCGATGAAGATCCATCCCTGGTACCCTACCTTATCTCCTCCTGCACAAGATCCGACCAAAGTCGCTCCCATCCTGGCAATTTCTCTCGTCCATTTGCAGAATCTTCATAGCTATGCCAACTCTTCAGAAGCCCAAGGAGAGCCAAGCTCACCAAGTCTTCTTCATCAACAATAACCCCCACACTTCTAGCTCATCCTTGCATTGGACAAACTTCGTGAGGTTTTTTGGAATACTGTCGCCTTTCTCCATTTTTATTTTCCTGAGTTTGTCTTTAAGCACCAACTTCCTCTGATCACTTCTGCTTTGGAACAAATCTGTCAAAGCCTTCCACATTAAGAATGGAGTGGCTTTCCCGTGAAGGCTGGACACAATGTGGTCCTTCACACCTTCCAACAGAATCCTCCTCGTCTTTGCAGTTTTCTTTTGTCATGCATCAAGTAATGCAGCATCGTTAGATCCCGGCTTAGGAGCATCGCTATCGATGAACTCTTTCAGCCCATTATCCTCCAGCACCGCCTCCATCCTGTCCTTCCAGGCTATGTGATTCGAGCTCCCAGTAAGGGAATACTCCAATCTCAACCCATTGAAATACATTTCAATGTATACTCGATTTCTGCACCAAGAATCTTCTGTAGAAAATTCGAATTGTCCACCAGCACAAACTCACTTCACAATTGCAATCTTCAATCAACAATGCTCTAATACCATGTAGAAATTATATGCACTAAGCATGCATATGTCCAAGATCCACTTGTTCTCACACTATTTAACTTTATGCAAGATATTGAATATATTCCACTTGTTGATCTTTTACGGAAAAATTTAATTGCACACCATGTGAAGCATAAACAAAAATTATCAATCGCACATAACACAGTTTTTAACCGGGAAAGCCTGAAGCTGAAAACCCCAATGATATATTATGTAACTTGGAGATCATATGACAATCTCATACAAACATACAAAGTTTATCACAACCTCTCAGTACAGTACAATCATCATACACTAATCAGGACCAATCTTGCAAATCCATGCACCGATCTCTATCACCTGCTAGCCTGCCTCCACTGCGCAATCCCTGCTGAAGAATAGCTCTGAATGAATTTGAAATACCCTTGCTTGCACTGCGCAATCCTCATTGGCATCTCCACTATGTGTTGGATGCAATCAATGCATCACTATAGTCACAACAAATAGTCTATCTTGCCGTTTCACCTATCTCTCCACTGGTCTCCACTGAAAATGCCATGCACTGTAGTTAATTGATGTATTGTTCATTTGATTAATGACTTATTATTTGTGAATTAATTAACTAATTAATTCACTCCACTCTCACTAGTGTATCAATCAGTTAGACTAGATACAACTAGCTCAACTGAGTCTAATTGAGTTAAACTAAATACAACTCCATAACTACTTCTTCCAACTGTGTCATAACTTTGCCACTTGAGTTCATAGTCTACACTCATGCAATAGCTCAGGTAAACCCTAGAATAGCGTAATTATTCCTATCATTGATGTGTACATGTACCTTTGAACTGAAAGTGCATAAGAGAATGATTAATGTTTAGAGTCCAAATATTATTAAGAGCTAATAATATTCAACATATCTATTTTTAGACTGGCAATATAAAAATAGATTCCGCCCAATATGTCTAAAAATAGAAGTCCATCTATTTTTCCAACTTGACCAACCATCCACAAATGGCATCCTGCAACTCATAGAATATGATCGACATGTCTAAAAATAGACTTTGCGCCAAAAATAGCCTGCGGGCCCACTTAGTGAAGGTGACTCTTTTCACTAAGCTCATCATCTTGTTGAATCTCAACACTCTCTCTCAACAAGATAGGGATTATCTGCCACCCCGATCCTGTCTCTATGGTATTCGAATTTTCTCCTGGTGAGCGCCTTCATCAGAATATCTGCATCCTGATCCTCCGTAGGAATGTAAGAAAGCAACATGATCTTCCGTTACTCACAATATCTGAGAGATGATGATATGATATCAATATGTTTAGATCTATCATAAGAAAAACAGATTGTAAAGTTAATGCAACTCTTATTATCATAATGAATCACGTGGGATCTAAGTACGAACCAGAACAGGCTCCAACCAAGTCAACTTCCTCATCCGGATAGCCTCCATGCCATTCAAACTTGTTTGCCTATGTATTATACTGCTGTTGAGGCAGTGCCGCGGATCTTTGTTTCTACCCCTCATACTAAAGAAGCTGGTACTATGCATTTGGATTTGAAAATCCCTCTGATGTGCTCTTCCATCTTTTGGGCTTTACCCCACCAATCTGCATCCAGTAATGTCACAACTTCACCTCCCATAAAATACGTCATGCCATAAGCCATACTGGATGTGCCCCTGAGATATCTCAGGACATGCTTGCCTGCCTTCCAAAAGAGCTTGGTAGGCTTAACCATCGCTTGTGAAAGCTGGTTCACCACATAGCATATGTCCAGTCTTGTATTGACTAAATACATGAGCGAACCCACCAACTGTCGATAAACAGTGGCATCCACTACCTCTGCCGATGTAGCATCCTCTTTCTTCCAATTTCCTAGAAGAGGAGTGTCGATAGGCTTGCATCCTTGCATGTGAAACTTCTCCAGTATCTCCCGGGCATACTTTCCTTGAGACACAAACAGTTCACCTTCCCGCTGCCATATTTCCAATCCAAGGAAATAATGAAGGAAGCCCAAATCCTTCATCTCAAACTCCTTTGCAAGATCTGCCTTGCATGAGTGTATCAACTGCTCATCACCTGTTAGTATTAAATCATCAACATAAAGTACAATGATTAAAAGCTTACCTCAGCCCACAATCAGTAGGGTTGCATCACTCCTCTTGGTGAAGCCCAGTCTAATAATCAACTGTCGATCTAAAGTGTACCAGCACGAATTTGTTCCATTCAGCCTCTAGGTGCTATTTTGAAACACTTTGCATCGACTGCTTCTTACGAAAAGAGATCTCAATCCTTCGTGCTGCAAATGTGCCTCTTCCCTCAATGATCCATTTAAGAGCAGGTCTTCACATCCATCACGATGAATGCACTCCAACTCTATGTCTGTGCAGAGGAAGCGGATGGTTCATTATGGAAGAATCTTGATGTGATAGGTGCAAAGGGATTTTCTTCATAGTAAATCCCGATCTATGAAGCCACCAGGCAAAATCTTGCCTTACTTCTCCCGCTCCCATCGTGACTTGCTTTACCTTGTAGATCCTTCTTGATCCTACAACTGATTTTCCCACCGGTCTTGGAACAATCTCCCAAGCACTATTTCTGACAATGGAGTCATACTCCTCCACCATGACATCTACCCATGTGGGCTCCCGCGTTGCTTCTTCAAAATAAGATGGCTCTGTCACAATACACTTGCTCATAAGAGCCATGTATCCAGTATATCGGTCAGGTGACTATCTCTGTCTGCGTTGTGATGTAGGGACTCCTACATTATGTGCCACATCCACCTTCAGTCTCTCAGCTTCTATGGTACACTTCCTGCCTTGTCTGATGTTTGGTTCTGCATGAGTGGACTCCTCCACTCCATGAATCTCCTCTTGTGGCTGATCCACATCCAGAGGCTCATCTTTGGGAACAAGAAGTTCCTCTTCTGCATGCAAGTGTAGCTCCCTCTCAAGCGACAACTTCATGGCTTTCACCTCATTGAATTGTATATCCCGTCGCATAACAGTCATTCGAATGTTTGGCAAATAAACACAATAGTTATGGGGTGTTTCTGTGTACCCCACAAATATCCCAACTTCTGCATTCAGCTCCAACTTCTTCCTGGCACCCTTCGTCACATGAATGTAAACAGGTGAGCCAAAAATTTTCAAATGAGAAATATCAGGCTTCTTACCAGTAAAATCTTCCTCGGGTGTACTCATGCCAAGTACTCTATGAGGACAATGGTTTTGCACATAAACCGTAGTGTTGCATGCTTCCGCCCACAAGTGCATCGGTAGGCCCTAATCATGCAGCATCGCTCGTGCAGCACCCACGATCGTTCTGTTCTTTCTCTCTGCGACCCCATTCTGTTGTGGGTTATGAGGCGCTATGAGTTCTCTTCAAATTCCTTCTTTTCTACAGAAGCCTTTGAATTCACCCAAGATGTATTCACCACCATTATCGCTTCGTAGAGCTTTCACCTGCTTCCTCGACTCCTTCTCCACCAATGCCTTGAACTCACAAAACTTTGAGAACGTTTCACTCTTCTTCTGCATGAAGAATATCCAACATCTACGAGAAAATTCATCAAAAAATATCACATAATACCTGTTTTTTGCTGTTGAAGCAACCGAGAATGGTCCACACACGTCTGTGTGAATTCTCTCCAGGATCACCGAAGCATGGTTCTCCTTCTCATGAAAGGTGGTCTTCACAAACTTACCCATTTTACATCCTTTGCACTGATCTAACTGTGCAAGAGTACCCTTGGGAAGTCTAGTAGAAATTTTCTGGAAAATCTTCAAAGCGCCATGGTGAAGTATTTACCATGATCATGCCATAATTAAGCCCCCTAAGCCCCTCATCCCGGCTCACCACTTATTCTACTTTGCCCACCATTGCGGCGCGGCCATCCCTCGGCAGCGAGTATTCCTTCAATTGAACCCTATCTTCTTGGTTTTGGCCCATGATTGTTTTATGTCGAGAGGAAGGCTTTTCCCTCACGAAAACAACATCATACTAATGACATTGTGACCCCAGACCAGTTCTTCTTGAATACAGTAATCCTATTCTCATGGCAACTATGGATTATCGGAATCCCTCTTAAAGGTAATGGTCCCAATGCCAGTCGCACTGTACTGACCATCGTCGCCCATCGCTATATGCATTTGGAGGTCCTTCTCCTCCAAGTCACTAAACAACTCTTTGTCTCCCGTCATATGGCAAGACGCACCACTGTCAAGATACCACACTGATCCCATGTAGCTTGAAACCAAGCATGCGATCAAGGAAAAATCCAACTCAAATTGCAAGGCTAAGGCCTCTCCAGCTGCAGATCTAGCAGCCTGCTTATTATTCTTATTCTGTGGACAGTTAGTGACGAAATGTCCATGCTTGTGATAGTAAAAACACTTCACTTTGGACAAGTCCTACTTCTTTCCTTTAGCACCATATTTTGAGTAAGATTTCTTCCCCTTCCCTTTCCTTGCTTTAGCAGCCAAAGCACAATTCTCTTCATCTTCATTCTTTGATGAAGATCCATCCCTAGTACATTGCCTTATCTCCTCCTGCACAATATCCGACCAAGTCGCTCCCATCCTGGCAGTTTCTCTCGTCCATTGATAGAGTCTTCGTAGCTATGCCAACTCTTCGGAAGCCCAAGGAGAGCCAAGCTCACCAAGTCTTCTTCATCAACAGTAACCCCCACACTTCCCAGCTCATCCTTGCAGTGGACAAACTTCGTGAGGTATTTTGGAATACTGTCGCCTTTCTCCATTTTTATTTTCCCTGACACATGCCCAAAACAACTTCCACTCTGGTCACTTACGCTGCAACAAATGCAATTAAGGCACTACATTAAGAATGGAGTGATCTCAAATCTTGGACACCAATGGGTTCTTCACACCTAGCAGAATCACTACTTGTCTTTACAGTCCTTCTTTTCGCATGCATCAGTATGTAGCATGCTAGATCTGACTTCAGACATCATTATCAGTGAACTCCCCAGCAGTATCACTTATTACCAGCTCTCATCTCTTCCAAACTATTTAATTAGAGCTCCATCAGGGCATACTACAATCTCAACCCATTGAAAGACACTTCAATGTATACTCGATTTCTGCACCAAGAATCTTTTGTAGCAAATTCAAATTGTCCACCAGCACAAACTCACTTCACAATTGCAATCTTCAATCAACAATGCTCCGATACCATGTAGAAATTATATGCACTAAGCATGCATATGTCCAAGATCCACCTGATCTCACACTATTTAACTTTATGCAAGATACTGAATCTATTCCACTTGTTAATCTTTTGTGGAAAAATTTAATTGCATATGTGAAACATAATAAATTAATATTACTTTATATACAATTTTTAACCGAGAAAGCCTGAAGCTGAAAACCCCAACTATATATTATGTAACATGGAGATTATATGACAATCTCATACAAACATACAAAGCTTATCACAAGCTCTCAATACAGTACAATCGTCATACACTAATCAGGACCAATCTTGCAAATCCATGCACCGATCTCTATCACCTGCTAGCCTGCCTCTACTGTGCAATCCCTGCTGAAGAGTAGCTCTGAATGAATTCGAAATACCCTTGCTTGCACTGTGCAATCCTCATTGGCATCTCCACTGTGTGTTGGATGCAATCAATGCATCACTATAGTCACAACAGATAGTCTATCTTGCCCTTTCACCTATCTCTCCACTGGTCTCCACTGAAACTGCCATGCACTGTAGTTAACTGATGTAATTTTTAGTTGATTAATGACTGTATTGTCTACATCAACCTAATTGTTCACTCCAACACTAATTGTGTGGTTAGACATAATACAACATTTCTCATGAGTCTAACTAGGTACCATTGGAAACAACTCCATATTACTCTTTAACTATGTCCTGCTTTCCCTTGAGCTCTGTGATTCTCATGAAATAGCTCAGTGAAGCCTAGAGATACGTATTCCTTGTCGGTTAATTATTACCTGTGCCTTTGACTGAAGTGCTCCAAGAGAATAAGTTGTTGTTTAGAGTTTGATTATTATTAAGAGCTAATAATAATCGACATGCATCTATTTTTAGATTGACAATCTATAAATAGACTTCGCCCAATATTCTAAAATATAATTTCATCTATTTTTCCAACTTGACCAACCATCCACAAATAGCATCCTGCAACTTTTGAAATATGATCATCATGTCTAAAAATAGACTTGCGCCAAAAATAGCCTGCGGGCCCACTTAGTGAAGGCGACTCTTTTCACTAAGCTCATCATCTTGCTGAATCTCAAACAAAGACGAGTGTAAGAGCTCATAGCAGAGAAGCATTATATTACTTAACATCTCTTTGACTTATACTGTCTCACAGATAGAGGTTATAGGCGAGTTTCCCAAAATAAAACTTTGTGTTGTGCGGTGAAATTTACTCTCTTTCTGTTACATGATCCTAAATTAATAGTGGTTTCCACAATTTGTAAAATTAAGATTGTTTTTGTTTAACATATTACAAATATGGTTTGAATCTATTGAATCATCTGAATTTTAATAATATAAATTAGGAACATGACATTTAAAAAATTGTTTCAATGTAAGTTATATATATATATATATTATTGGTGTGTTGTTTAATATGATTGTTGATTATAGTACTATCAATTTCAGCAAGTTGGCATCACCAGTGCTTCTTGTAAAGAAAATATTGAGTTAAATTTTTTAATTTACCCACGAGTAACTATCCAAATTATTATTTCAGATTCCTCATTAAACATTAGATGAAATTTTCATCATTACAAAGAGTAAGTTTCATAACTTTTAACAACCATTGTTGTAGCATATTAACATAAAAAAATTTATGTAACCTTGCATCCATTTCATAATTCATTTAACTAGATTAGTTAAACACATACTTGATATTATGAATATCACATCATGCAAGGAATCAACATCATCAAACTAACATAATAAGAAATCGCAACATTGAACATTGATATACCCTGCAAACCATGTAGGGTGAGAACCAGTAAACGTTTAATTTTATTATTAAACGCTCGTGAGGGTGTTCACCCCTCACTCAATGGATTATAAGGGATTCCATCCCTTAACCATTGTCATAAAATATTACAAGGAGATATCATTTAAATACAACATATCTAGTTACAATCATCAGGACATCATTTAACCACAAATATTTAATATCTTTGTGGCCTTGTGGTTCCATCAGTGGACCATCTCGTAGCTCGTACTCATCTGCATGGACCATTAGTTCTTTACATGCCACAATATTAAACATAATCTATCCTTTCACAATTCACCATTTTTCCTGTCATTGTTGTCATCAACATACATTTATATCATGATTACATAAAGTATTAATCAACCAATAATCACTCTTTAATAGTAATTCATCAACATCTACTCATGTGTATTCATGAAATTTAAGAAACATATTGTGACATGCTTCCTTTACTAATGCTACATATGCATTACTTATAACCATATAACTATCAAAGCATGTCTATTCACAAGCACACATTATTTCCAAGGAAAATCACATTGTGCGAAAATTCATTTCTAATGGCTAAGAAGGGCATTTTACAAGCCCGAGGAGGAAGAGATGAAGAATTGTTACAATGGCTCTAAGTCTTGTGAACCAGTCAGTTTCGCAAGAACATCACATGTTACTCCTCAGAAGGAAGTCACTCCAGAAGAAGAACCAACAGGAAGGGAAAACTCGGTGCATGAAAAGAGCAAGAGGAAGGTTGCACAAAGCCTAGAGGAAGAGAAGAGCCAGAATATGAAATAAGATATAATCATTCTAAAAGTGGCCATAGCTGCAGAAAAAAGGAGGAAGAAAAAGAATGAGGAAGAAGAATTGAAGAAGAAGGAAGAAAAAAAGTATTGAAGATTAGAATATGGAAGGAAGAAACAACAAGAAGAAGAAAGGCAGACAATGGAAGAGGAAAAAGAAATACGGAAGCAATCAGAGGAACAAGAGCAGAACCAACTACGAGAAGAGGAGAGAAAATAGTTGTCGGAGAAGGAACTTGCTCAAGATATAGAAGAACTTATTTTAATTCAGGACATGGAGGTAGAATCAGAGCCGTTAAACCAAGATTTTGATCTTATCTTGAACACTCAGTCGATCACTGTTTAGTCTACCCCTCCTACGACAACAGATCAAGCTCCAAGAAAAGAAGAGGAAATTTTTCCTCTTGATTATGGTCTGGTCATCAATTTGCTCCTTTGTCCCAATATATTCCACCTTTATGTTCCTTTCCGCTACCTTCTCTTGAACAAAGTGATATTTAATAGGAATGTGTTTTATTTTTGAGTGCATGACAGGATTCTTGGAGATGCGTATGGCATCAGTGTTGTCACAGAACAATGGAATGGGCTCATCAAACTTCCCTTGAAGATCCTACAATGTTTGTTTCATCTAGAGAACTTGAGTACAATGTTGTTTTTGTGATATTCTTGTTCCACTTCTTGCTCAACCATGAAACAATACAACCACCTAGATACAAGGTTGTTCCATTGGGGCTTTTATGATCATCAACACTTCCTTCCCAATCTGCATCTAAATATGTTGTGATGGTTAAGTAATTTCCTCTTGGATACCACAATCCAAAATTTTTTGTTCCCTTGAGATATTAAAATATTCTCTTTACTGCAACAACATGGGATTCTTTTGGTGTTGCTTGGAAACATGCTACTTGTCCAACTTTTTGCATCACATATAGCCTAGAAGTTGTCAAGTATAGAAGAAATTCAATCATTGATCTATACATCCTCTATCTTTCATCCTTGGATAGGTCATCCATCCTTAACTTGAAACCTATCACCATTGGGGTGCTGACGGGCTTACAATTTTCCATCTGAAATATCTTCAACATTTCTTTGATATACTTGGTTTGATAGATGAATATGCCCTTATCTTCCTAAGATATCTAAATTCCCAAGAAGAAAGTCAATTCACCAAGCAATGACATCTAAAAATCACTCTACATATCTGATGTAAACTTCTTGCTTAACATATCATCATCATTGCCAAACTTATGTCATCCACATTTACTTCAATGATGATCAAACTTTCATGATCAACCTTTAAATAAATTTTGTTATCAACATTTCCTCTCTTGAACCCTTGTTTCTACAAGTACCTATCAAGTATTAATTTGGCAGCTCGGGGACAAATTCCCTACATTGGATAACCTTCCTCATTAATAAATACCCCTACTAGCCCTTGGAAAAATTTAATTTGGTCAAGGAAAAATATTATTTTTAATGTGAAACCCACATGTGTACAAAAGTTCAAGTTGGCCTAGAAGAGGAAATTCGACCCCCTTAACCACATATAAATACACATAACTTGAAACCATTTAGAGGCATGTCATTACACATCACATCATTCATTCATTGGTTCATACACTTCTGAAATTGCAGGGTCGAGCTACAAAAATTCCAAAATCTGTGAGCTACCGAAAGTCGTCATTCTGCAACTACTGAAAGTTGTCTTTCTATGATCTACGAACTACAGAAAGTATGTGATCTGCGAGCTACCAAAATTTATCATTATGCAGCTACCCAGAGTTGTCTTTTTGCGATTTGCAAAGTTTATTTTCTCTAAATTTGTGGACTTTTGCAAATTGAAATCTTTGACCAAATTTGAATTTGAGGCTCATCTCTTAGATATTATTTGGTTGGGATTGAATTTGACTCTTAATTGGAGAATTGGAACATTTTACTCTCTTTGTGAACATTTTATAAAAATCTAATAAGAATAATAATTTGAGAGGGTTTTCACCCTTGTTGGGTTTTCCCCTGTCCTTTGACCAATTATGGTGTCTCTTGTTATTTCTCTTCGTTGTCTTATTTTGTACATTGCATTTACTATCATATCTACAATGTCTATTGATTATTGGAATTTTAAATTGTTTTGAAATATTTCTAACTTAATTTAAGAATTGGACTAAAGTAATTGTAACAACATAGAACAATGTAAAATTAACATCAATATGAGCATACCAAGTTCTAGGAGCTTGTTTAAGACCACATAATTCCCTTCTTCATCTTGAAAATGCAATATTTCTTGTTAGTGAGAAAAATACCTCGGTTTGTTTTATGTATACTTCTTCTTATAATTCTCCATTCATAAAGGTTTATTTTACGTACATTTAATACACTTTGATCTTCTTCGAAAATGAATAGGCCAAGGACATTTTGATAACTTCCATTCTGGAAATGGGAGAAAATGTTTCTTCAAAATCTATTCCTTCAACATGTGAATACCCTTTGCATACAAATCTTTCCTTGTTCCTCGTAACCTATCCATCCTCATTCAATTTGTTCTTGAAACCCCATTTTTTTACCAATGACATGTTTATCCTTGGGTCGTGGCACCAATTCCAAAGTATCATTCTTTTCAATCTGATCTAGGTCTTCATTCATAGTTGCCAGATAATGTTCATCACGACCAGGCTCTTCAAAACTTGTAGGCTCAAATGTTTCTAAGATTGCAATATGTGCTTTTTCTAGTGAGCATAATTATTGATTTCTTCTAGTTCCCATGCCTTCATCGATGTTCCCAAAAATATTATTTGAAGGATGGTTCTTTTGATTTAATTTCTTGGGAGTTTTATATGGTTTATATTGTTCATTCCTCATCTCTTCCTAGTTGACAGTTGTCTCCGCATTTTATTGCACTTGCTTTGGGACTTCCTCTTTGACCTTCTCTAGTTCTCCTTCATGTGTCTCTTGTTCACCTAAATACAACCTTCCTTGTTCAATGTTTGGTCCATGAGCTTTGTTAAACGTTACATTTATGCTTTCAACTATCTAGATAATTTTCTCATTATATCATTTGTATGTTGCTTTTGCATGAGTAGCCAACAAAAATTCCTTCATCTACTCGAGAATCAATTTTTCCTGTCTTCTTATCTTCCCTTTTAATGTAGCATTTTCTTCCAAAGACTCAAAAATATTTGACATTACCTAGTCTTACCCTCCACGGTTCATATGGAGTCTTATCACAATTTCTTATAAGTAATCCTCTATTCAAAATGTACAATGTCTTGTCAACTACTTGAAGCCAAAATTTGTTGTCCAATTTTGAATCATTTAGCATAATTCTATCCATTTCTTCTATTGTTCTATGTTTCATTTCGATGACTTCGTTTTTTTGTAGTGTCCTAGATGCTAAGAATTGTCTCTTTATTCTGTGTTCCTCATAGAAGTGCTAAAATGCTTTGGAGGTTAATTCTCCATTGTTATCTGATCTCAAACATTTGATCTTCAAATTGGTTTCATTTTCAACCATTTTCTTGTAGATTTTGAAACATTCAAATGCTTCAAACTTTTTATTCAAAAATATGACTGTTGTCATCCCGGTATAGTCGTTAATCATTAGTATGAATTATTGTTCATTGTCTAGTCCTTTAGTATTCATTGGTCCACATAGATCAATGTGAATCAATTTCAATGGTTTTGACGTAGAGTGCTTCTTGGTCTTGAATTCAACCCTTTTATGTTTTCCATGCCTACAATGTTTACATGTAGTGCTCGTTGGTTTTGAGATTTGTGACATTTCTCTCACAACACCATTTTTACTAATTCTGACAAGGTTATCAAATTTTATATGACCCATTTGCTTGTGCCATAACCAACTTTCATCTTCTTTTTCCAATAAACAACCTTTGTCAATATTATCATCCAAAGTATATATGTCGTTTGAAGTCCTAGTTGTAGCAGCCACCAACTTTCCACATTTTGATTTCTTTATTTCACATTTCTTTGAATTAAAAAAAATCATGTATCCATGATCACACATTTTACTTACGCTCAATAGACTATGATTCATATTTTCAATATGAAGCACATCCTCTATTGTAGCATCCTTGCCTCCAAGATTGATTGTGCTCATTCCTATTTCAAATTCATCATTTCCAAAAGACATTGTTCCATCCTTTCCTTCTTTAGATATATAAATTTATTATTAACTCCAGTCATATGTGCTAAGAAACCATTATCAACATACCACACATTATTCTTTCTTTGAGCCTTTGGAGCAAGTGTGCATATTTCAATTTTATTCCTCCGAACATGAGCATTTTGATTATGTTGTGATTCCTTTGGAGGAGAAGTTAACCTGTAGTCTTTAGAAAAATGTCTAAATTTGTTTAATTTATGGAATTATAATTCATTTCTTAAATAATCAAACCTATTATATTTTTTCTTGTAATCCTCCTGCGATTTTCTGGGATAAACATTCCTGAAAGACCTTCCAAAGTTTCTTTTCTTCCTACCATAGGCTTTACAATTTACAACTTTGTGTCCAAATTTTCCACATGAATAACAAACACCAAGAAATATACTTTGATAGCTGAGAAGGGGATATGTTCTTCGTTATATTATTCTCCATGATCCTTCTTGTTGATCTTGAACCTTATGTTCTATTGGAAATCCTCTTTCCTTCTCAATAGACCCTCTAGAAATTGTTGCATAAGTTTTTTGTCCATATCCCTTTTCTGTTATGGAAGAGGTTGATATTTTTACAAAAGTTTCCTTGCAACCCAATCCTTTATTGTCACTATGTGAACTTTGATTTTTAATGAGATTATCCAATGCTTTGGATTTGCTAAAAGATTTTGCTAAACATGTATTCTTTTCTCTGCTTCCTCTTGTAGATAGACTATATTGCTTTTAAATCTTCCTCTTTCAACATTGACATCCTTTATAATTTTGACAATATTGTTTTGAAATTCGATCTCATACATATCATTTTCATCTCCTTCCTCTTCTTCAGGTGCTTCCTTCCTATTGTCCCTAGCCATCAATAATACTCTTCCTGTGTCATTTTCTTCGTCATTGTCTTTTATTCTTCAGATGAGAAGTTGTCTTCTTTAGAGAAAAATCTTTTCCTAAATCCTTTCTTCTTACCTTGCATGTTGAATCTTCTTTGACTGTTCTTCCCTTTCCTGGATGCTTCATCTTCATTTCCAGAATTTTTATGAGGACATTTTGCTACAAAGTGACCAATCTCACTACAATTGAAACATAATAATGGAAAGTTAAATTTTAACTTACCTATTCCTCTTTTCAAGTTTCTCACGATGTTAACAATTACTTCATATGATTATTTTTCTTCTTTGCAACAATTGGAGCTTGGTATTGATTCATGTTTTTATTTCCCAATATTCTTGGATAATGTGAATTTTTCTTCTCATTTATATGGACCATCTTGTTCTTTCCTCATTTCATATTTTGTAAGTATTCCATGTATTTGGTCCATGCTAAGATTTTCCAAATCATCTCTTTCTTCTATCACAAATACTTTAGAATCAAATCTCTCTGGAAGAGATATTAGAACCTTTCAGAAAACTAACTTGTTTTCCATTGGTTCTCCCAATGCTTCTATAGCATTCAATATTTCATTAACATAGAGGAAGTAGGTTGCAATGTTTTCCTCTTCATTCATTTTTGGTTGCTCAAGTTGTCCTCCTTGTGTCTAGAGCTTGGCCTCATTTACCTTCTTGTATCCTTCATATGTATTTTGAAGCTTGTCCCAAATATCTTTCGCTGATCTGTAGCACATTATTTTGACATATGTAGAATCTATCATGTTAGGGTCCTATAATAATAGGGTTCATAAATTTTGAATTGACTTTGATAAGTCTTGTAAATATGTACATACCTTTCTTTCTGCAAGTTGTTTTCCCACATTTTGAAAAAATGAAAAAATAATAAAAGGTAAAAAAGAGGGTGAAAGTCCTAAAAGAAAATTCAAAGGACTTAGAAAAATATAGACCCCAAAAGGAAAAAAGAGAAATAAGACCTAAAAGTGAGCAAGTCCAAATGCCACTACTTTTACTTTACTACAAGAATAATGATTATGTGCAGAGTGTCAATAAATGCCATAATCGATGATCAGTTAAACAGTTTAATCCTAACTTTTCATGTTTTCAATTTCACGTTTTAGATAGAGAATAAAGATTTGTAAAACAGTTTAAACTTGACAAATCAGTAGATAGGTAGAGAATAATGAGGAGCTCAATAGTTTAATCTGAGCCCTCGGATGAAATAAGGTAGATTTAGATAGTTTTTATGTTTTGAAAGAAAAAATTTTAAGGTTGCAAGTCTAAATGCACCTATAAAATGAAGAAAAAATGTTAGAAATAAAGTTGGGTAGGTAGAAAGTAGTGGAGCAATCATGTAAATAAAACATCATCAGGAAGAATCACTAATTTCCCCTCCCCTATAAGTATTCAGTATTCTAAGCTATCAGTCAAACAGGCTCAGAGCATTTCTCTGACTTTTGTTGGGACCGGACCTAAGGCTCAATGACTGGCTAGTTAAAAATATTGAGTTCTTATGTTAAACCCACATTTATCATCATTAACCCTTCATTCATACATTAAAACCTTTTTTTCCTAAGTAAAGACACATTCTTACTTAGTAAAATTGTAACCCTAAAATAATTAACTTCATCGCTTCAAAAGCATTCATAAAAACCCAAAAATACAATTTGTCCTAAGTTAAAGTGTAAAATATTAAAAAAGACAACACTCCTTTGCTTTGTCTATCATATACACTTTACTTGGAGATAAAATGTGTTTATATTACATTTCACTACCCTTTCATATTAACTTTTAACATATTTTTATTAAATCCCTAAGAAGTACACTCCCGTATTTATTAAATCCCTTATATTTAAAATACACCAAAAACCCACTATTTTAATGTTTAAGACCAAAGTCTATTATCCCCATGTGCACAAATAAAAAATCCCAAACTATAAGCCCTTTGGTCTAAAAACTATCGTTATTCAAATACCTCGCCCCTATGGTCTTTAAGCTATTGAAAAAGTTTTAAAAACTATATAATAAACTAAAACCCGCCCCGCATATGTTTCATTAAAAACATTTTATAAATGTTTTGAACGTATTATATTTCTTCCCCCACCATATTATATAAGCCTTAAGGCTTAACCTTTATTAAAATACACTTTTATAAAAGTTAAAGCTCTTTCCACTATATATAAATTAAACCTTTACCCCTCAGATATATCATAAAGGTTTAAAAAATATTTTCACCCATCCGCTTATATAATAAAAGGCCTGGTCCCACCATCTCATTTCAAAGCAGCTCCCTAAATGATCTCAACCATTCGCATCCAAATCTCAGATCTAAGGGTTGGAAGCTGATATCGCATAGAAAATATGCAAGACCACCCAAACGTCAAAGCCACATGAAATGGGTGGTTTCGTCCATTCCTCTCTCCTCCACGTGCCCTTCAGTCATTGGATCGCATGGGTTGAGCTTAAAACCACTTACTATCCAAAACCTACACGATAACCAGCCTGGTTTCCATCCATTGAAAATTCAAAACCACCCTCCCGCCTAATGTGACTTACATTCAATGCCAGTTTAATGAGACCAATATGTCAATAAAACCTTTGAAAAAAAATTTATCCATTATTCTTGTGCATTTAAACCCACTGCATTGCCTCTCCCAACTGTAAAAATCCTGTTAAAAGCCCCTTGTTGCCATTTTTATGCCCAAAACCTCTGAAATTTACCAAAGTACGCCTTTGAAGACTGCTGAGAAGCTGCACCTTGCTCCAAATAAGAAACTGTAACCATCAACTCAACCAGAACCTCAGAAAATCTTCTAAAGCCGATACCTGCAATACAAACAGGTATTTTTCTCAAAATTGAAACTACAATCAAATTCAAAGACTTATAAAGAACAAACAATCCTCGAATTTTACAAATTAATTGCCAAAAAGTCCCAAACACAGGCCAAACTCTAGCAACTTTTTCCCAAAAACCCTGTTTTTCTGCTATGCGCTATTTCAAGGAAATTTATCAAATTTTTCACAATTTAATGATATATTTCAAGTTCTAAAAAGCCAGAAAACCTTTGCAGGTACCCTGAACCCTCTGTAACCCTTTTCAAAAGAGTTTTAGCCTAAATTTCCATTAAAAAAACTCAAAAAAACCCTGTTTTCTGTTTTAAACCAATTCTAAAGCCTCTAAAACTCTTTGATAGGACTAATTGAACAGAAAGCCTTAAGAAAAGCCTATACTTTGCCAAATTTTCCCATTTAAGCCTCTGTTATAGTAAAGTTGCCTCTGCAAACTGTTTAAACTTGCAGAAGCATATCAAGATGCCTAAAAAATAGAGTGTAAGCAAGCCTGGAGGTTCTAAAGCTCCTAAACCTACTCTTGCCATGACTCCAAATATTGCAATTGTGGTCAATCCATTACAACCCCCAGTTCTTGATATTGAACACATTCCCCTTGTTGATATTGATTACAAAATAGCTTATCCCATTGTTGAATTCAACCTGTTAGATATCCATAACTGGTGCTTTGAGAAGTCTTTAGATGATCAAGAAGAAATCCATATTTTGGAATCCAATCTGCCCAAATATGTAGTCCCCTTGACTCACCATTGTCAAGAAATTATTAGATTGTGTCACCAGTACTATATTCCTGAACAAAGAGCTATTGTGAATGCCAGTAAAGAATTCCTATTTACCATCACTGCAGAGTCAATTAACCAAATGTTACAGCTTCAACCAGACCCCCAAGCAGTCCCTTTGTCTATTGAGGCCCTCACCAAGCTATATATTGGCCTGGATTTTCCTAAGAGGTTCATGATTTTTCAGACTTTTATGCCTCTGCATGTTGAAATTCCCAAGTCAAATCCTCCATATTTGATTGCTAAATTCCCTGAAGGTTCAAGGCATGTAATCTCCATGCTTTCCTTCATACTTGGGTATTTCACTGATGAGCACACTGATGAGTCTATCTTGGGATTCTTGTCCACCATTTCTACAGGTCAACCACCTTCAATTATCTTTGATTATGCTAGTTTCATTGCTGATAGTATTCACTATCAATTGACTAATTTACAGCTTGAAGGAGTATTTAGATATACCTCCTATATTTTCCACATGTTTCTTTACTTCCAATCAGATATATTTCCAATTTCACTTCAAAAGCTGGACATAGAGGGAAAACCTCTATCTGCCATCTTTTGGACATCCATACTCAGAAAAGAAGGTACAGATTTCAATTATTCAGAGTTTTCAAAATTGTTTTTACATCCAGTAATCACCATGTTGACCAAAACAGAACAGCCTAGAATAAGTGAAGAAATGAAGAAGATATTGCAGTTATCAGAGCAGAGTGAAGTTGGTGACTGGTATTTGTATGAGAAATATACTGAAATTAGAGTTTTTGGGTCAAACTTGTTGCCTTACAAGTTATCCAAACATCCATCAATGAGGATCTTTGCCTTGGAGTATATCAGGAAGATCCTAAACTCTGATTCAATCAATTTCATGGCAGCTAAGAAGAAGACCCAATTCAAACTTAAAAATCAAATTAGGCCATTCATATGCAATCACAGGGATGCAGAAAAGGAAGCAGCAAATCAACTATTGGAATTTAAATTTGAAGAGAGTTTCCCTTGGAACTATGATCCACAAGGGATCTTGAGCAAGCTGAGGGTAAAATGCAAAATAACACCCTTTATACATGAAGCTAAACCAGAAATAGAAAAATTTTCCAATCAGCTTGAATGGATTGAAAACACATTAATAGATGCAGTAAGCAAAGGTAATACTAGCATACCTTAGATACTGCAAATCAACTAGAGAAATCCATCAAAAGAATAAGGGAAGAAGGAGCATATGTGGAAGAGACTATAATAGAAACAAAGTTCAAGATCATTTACAACAAAAGGCCAAAATTAGATACATCAAGTAAAGGTAAAGTGACAATAGATGTCGAAGAAACATAGCCCTTAAATACCAACACAAGTTTGCTAGAGACAAATGTAGCTACTGTAATCATCAATGAGCCAAATCAGAATGAATAACAACTAAATAATGAAGATACACATATGATGGAAAGACAACAAATTATGGAAGCTTCTTCCTCACATTCAGCTGAGGAAAAGGATTTGGATATTAAGGAGAAATACAAGCTAATCAAGTTGAAGAATGAGGAAATCAAAACTGAAATTTACTCTCAGTTCTTGAAACAAAAGCCAGGTAATCAAAACAGATTCCTATCAGCATTTTATTACTCAAGTAAAAAATTGATTATGTCAGTATTACATCCCACAGTATCAGTGCCAAAGACAGTTGTTGACTATAAGAAAGTTGATCTAGAAGTAGCTACAGACAAAATCCATGAATTAGATCAAATAGAGTTTCACAGGAAAACCTCAGAGATGTTATATTCCACAGTTACAACAAAATCTATGAGTGTTCATAAGCTTCAAAACACCATCTCTAATATGCAAGATCAAATGAAGATGGATAAAGCTTCATTATATGCAAAATACCTAAGGATTAAAGCCTTAGAAGAATTAGTATTGCAATTAGGATATGATCCTACAAATATCAAAGCAGCAAAAGCATTGGTAAAGAAGAAAAATGAGGATATAGCAGCCTTGAGGAAATAGCTCAAACTTCCTCAAAGTGAGCATCCTCAGACAAAGGAAGTCTTATAGGAACAAAAGGAAAAAGATGAAATGATGAGTTTAATTCTTCAGTTGACAGCTCAGATTAAGGAAATGGAAGTACTGATGGACCAACTTGTCCAAAAAGAAGAGACAGTAAAAGAACCAGTGATTCCTACAGTCATCCCAGTCATCACTGCAGCAGTTCCTTCAACTTTAGGAGAAAAGTTGGCACCCAAAGAACCACTGGCCACTGCAGTGCCAGTGACTTCTTCCACTACATCATCCACTGAATCATCTACCACAGCAGTACAACCTACAGAAGATGCCAGTAAGATAGTAAAAGCAATGGAAGAGATGTCTTTGAAGACAAATGAAATTAACAGATTGACAAAGATGATTGAAAATCTTGAGAAGACAAATAAATCAACTCAAATAAATGCTAAAATACATGAACAAAATTCCAACAAATTGAGTGAAGAGGTAAAGAAGTTACAAAAATAATTAACTCTCAAGGATCAGATATCATACATAAAAAATTACCTATGGAATAATGTAATTGAAGCCATCTATGATGTATGGCCTTCAATTCAGGTAATTTTTTAGCAAAGAGAGTTATTATTGACTGCTCAAGTAGAAATTCAAAAAACTCAGACTGATTTGGCTGACAAACCAAAACAGGCTATAAGATTAATCAATTTCCTCAACAACAAAAATAGACAAGAATTGGAAGAGCTCAAAATAACAGACAGAACTGCCACTATCCTAGAAATCAGGAAAGTCACCACAAAGAAAAATTTGATGAGGCAACTTGAAGAAAAATGTGAAGATATGAATACTTCTATAACTAGATTTATGGTTAAATTCACAAATTTGAGGCAAAAGGGACTTCCTGATATCATGGTTATTAATGATAAATTGATGCCTAAAAATGATTATGACAAGAAGATAAGAGAATATGCCAAGGAACATGTGAATAAACCAACAGTTCAAGGCAACCCCATAGAAAAAGTGTTACTAAAGAGTTTTGAAAAAAAAAATTACTTACAGTATGAGATCAAGCGCTTATTTGTCATCAAGCCCACCTTTGCTAGATATAGAGAAGCTTATGAGAATTTTCGACAATTAAAAAATATTCAGATTCCTAAAAATGAGGATTGGCAAGCTCTTAAAGATTTACTGTGAAGGATAAAAACAAGCAGGTGAAAAGAAGACCAAAATGTAGTTTTCTAAATGACAATCAAAACAGATTTGATTTACAGCAGTAAACAGTTTTGATTAAAGGTTAAAGAGTATCAGTTAAATAGTATCAGTGAATAAAGAGTATCCAAGAAAGAGTACCATACAAGGCAAGTCAAATTTCATAAAATATCTAAAGGCCAGCAAGGAGGACACCAAGGCAGCCACCTACTTTATCCTCAAAACTGTTTCTATTTCTTATGGATAAAATAGGATAGCTTGCTGATTTGTTAACCATCTGTCTCTATTTTTATTGTAATGATATTTTATTTTTCTAAGATTATTCCTAGAAGTCATCTAGGATATTTTGTAAAACATTATGTATAAATACTTCATATTTAGAAGTATTTTGTGTGAAATAAAATTGTTGGGATTGTTATAGTCACTTCTTCTTGGAATTTAAAGCTTTTGTGTGTCAAAACTTTGAGTAGCAGGCTGGATCAAAGAAAATTGGCATCATACTTCAGGATCCCTGTGATGAGCTATTTGGAGTGAAGTATTTTCTTCACTTGTCATTGTTTCTTTTCTCTGTTACATGCATCCATTTATGTTTATGCTAAATCTGAATGTATAACTAGGAGTATTAATACTGGATATGTTAATAGCACCATGTTTTTAACTAGTTATCATTTATATGTTTTCCTCTGATTTCCAGTATAGGGAATTCTTAATTGCTCCCTCTCTCGTTTAACCTCTCCTACTACTTCCCTTTTCCGGATTTAAGGATTCTTAAGTGCCCTTTATCCCGATCATAGCACCTCACAAAAACAACTTTCCAAGATCTCCAAGGGTTATCTATCTTGCACTAAATACATTTAACCTTTTTGCCCTAGATCCTAGTCCTATTTGCTTGATTTTGACTCCATAGCCCAATGGAAAAATAGATTTCCCACTATCCATCCTTTCAAGTGATTTTTTCCCACCAAATCCAACAAAACCAAACCAAAGTTGTACTTTCATAACTAGCCTAATATTTTACAAAACAAACAAAGTTAATCTTTAAAGAGAGAGCCCTCTCTGAACCCTAGGAAGGCTAGATCCTAGATTTTGAAGTAGGTTTGTGGTTACCTTTATAATTCTTTGATTGAAAACCAAAAGCACACAACTTAAGAATTACTAAAGTGATAACGTATCACACTAGTCATGAAGGCATTTTTAGCTTTAACATTACTCTCATAAATCCTTCAGCCATCATCATCTGAAGGACAAGTCGAAGGTTCCTTGTATTCGGTCAACACAACATTCCAAACATAAAATCCTTGTGCTTGAATATATGCATTCATCTTTCCAGTCCAAAAAGCACAGTTGTTCCCATTGATTATTTTAATTACCAACATATTTCACTCCATGATCTCCTGCAAGTTGTTAAATTGTTAGTGAAGGAATCGACTGTATGAAACCAGCTCCAAAAATAGAATAAAAGAGAGATCAACGCCTTAGAAATAAGCCACTTAGAGGGGGAAACCTCCTTTACATTACATAAATGAACAATTATTGGATGATACAAATGACAAAACCTCATTTCTATATATAGAAGTCCATGGGGTCACAATATAACCCTAGCCGACCTAACATTAATAATGTAAGGGCACAACAATAACAACAATGGCTTTTATGGGGCACAATAATAAAAATATGGGGGCTACAGAGGTACAACAATAACAATAAGGGGGCTACACTAACAAAAATAAGGGGATACACTAGTATTATAGGGACCTAACATGCCCCTCTCCTTAAAACAAAAGTTTCCCTCAACGTTTGGTTATTTCTTGATGCTTCTGTATAAAATTCTCATCCTCCCATGTGTAATATTCAACGGGTAAGTTCTTCCACTTGCTGAGATACTCTGAAATTGATCGATTTCGTAGTTGTCGAGTTTTTGTTTTTGTGACTGCTTCAGAAATTCTTTCACTGCAATGTTGATCTCCCTGTTGTTTCATTCGATTATGCACCAAAGTTAGGTTATCCTTTGAGAGTTGGAGAACTTTTTGTTGATGCTCAATGTGATCTTCCACAACTTTAACATCCATATTAGCTTTCATTTGATCCTTCAAACTATCCAACTTAGCCTCCATTTTTTCTTTTAAACCATCTATGTCATCTTTGATTACTCTTTGTAAGATCGAAATTTGTTGCACTTGGTACTGTAATTTTGATATCTAATACTGCAATTCTTCCCCTTCATGAGTCATAGTAGAGTATTCTTAGGGCTTAATGGATGTTGAATTATTTTTAGGGGGTATTTTAGAACCCAATAATGATATCTATGCTTCAATATTCCCTTGGAATCACTTCAAATGGATTTTTCAAGCAATACTTGTGCAATTTGAAAACAAAATACACACATTTTTATTGCTTTTGAGGAGCTCAATATTGAAACTGAATTATCTCTGTGATTTCAGATATTAAATATTTGAAATTAAGTCCTGCAGTAGCCCTCTTAATCTTCCTTTGAATTCCATAGGTCTGACCTGATTTGGATTCTTCGAGACAAATTTATGCCCAATCTCCCACAATGACCTAATTATGGACTCGTTCAGTAGAGAAAAATTGTACGAAGTGCTAAGTGTCATTGTTTCCTCCTTTGGTTCTGAAATTGATACACAGGAAACAAAATTTTGTGTACTTTCAGCCACTTTTTACATAATTCCAACCTGACTTAGATAGAGAGTTATGACGATTTTCCCAAGGTCACCTCTTTTAGATGAAATTCGAGAGCCGACACAAACCCTAACTTCCACAGATCATATCTCCGAAAATATTGCGAACCAAAATCTAAAAATTTTACACGAAGTTCCTCAGGATTTATTTGAAATGGGTTTTTGTTTTTTAGTGTCTGAACCGTCGTAGAAAAAGTTGTAACGAAAATTTCATGATGACCTGTTTGAAGTAGTGAAACCCTAGAATCCAAAGCTCTGATACCAAATGTTATGAAACCAGCTCCAAAAATAGAATAAAAGAGAGGTCAACGCCCTAGAAATAAGCCACTTCAAGGGGGAAACCTCCTTTACATTACATAGATGAACAATTCTTAGATGATACAAATTAAAAAACCTCCTTTCTATATATAGGAGTCCATGGGGTCACAATATAATCCTAGCCGACCTAACAATAATAATGTAAGGGCACAATAATAACAAAAATGGCTTTTATGGGGCACAATAAAAACAATATGGGGGCTACAGGGGTACAAAAATAACAATAAGGGGGCTACACTAACAACAATAAGGGGATACACTAGTATTATAGGGACCTAACATCGACTGTGATTCCAATTGTTGGAAATACTAAGAGAGGGGTGAATAAGTATTTCTTAGCAATTAGTAACTTATTAATCTTTTCATAACATTAATTAATCTTTGGCATTAATTCAAAACATAAATAAGCAATAGATAATAGACACAAGAATTTTGAGGTGGAAAACCCCCTCCAAGGAAAAAACCACTAAATTCTTCTCTAATAATTTACAAGTACATAAAATGCTTTAGCTCCAACTGAAAAGGAAGCCCCATCTCCCTAGTACTCTAGAAAATCATTCAATTTTCCAACTCCAACTGGAAGGATTCTCCAATGCCTTGGTTTTATTAGAAATTGTTGAAAGGATGCTCCAACACCCTAACAAGCTCCAACTTTCCCTAGCACCACCCTACCACCCTCAAGTGTTTTTAGGCTCCAACCTGAAGGGTAATTCAACCACCTGCCTAACACCACCCAACCACCCTGAAAATGCTAAATAATTTACTACTATGGACTCTTGTACCAGGGATAATGGTCCACTTACAATGAATAAACTTTTTCAATATTATATGGGCTCCTGTACCAAGGACAATAACTCGCTTACAAAAATTTCCAAGAAATTTTTTCCTATCTATTTTCATTTAGATATACATTAATATTCTATTAATGAAACCCTTGTGCCAACAACAAACCTTGACATAAAATGAAAGCCAAGTTACTCCTTCAAAATGAAGTGTTGATCAAAAGTACCTCTAATAAAGGCCTGAGTGTTGATGATGATAACCTTATTATTGTTTGGTACAAATTCTTTTACAAATATTGAACTTTTGTCATCTAAAAAAATGTCATTGTATGCTCCATAATAGGACAATGCAACCCCAATACAAAATCTCTTACTATCTTCTTCAGAATAATAGAACACTACTGCAAGGATGATGATAAATATACTTTTCCCAATTGCAAATGGATCTGTTTTGCTACAAACTGTTGGGTATAGTCATTGGTAAATTTGTAGAGACTTTTGTTTGCAATGATTAGTTCATATGCTTCACAGAAGAGACTAAATAAGTATACAAAACTTCAAGCATTATGATCCAGGACATAGAAAAGAATCAGTGAAATACAAACTTAATTACTTGCATAGTTGTAGCTCCTTTTAAATTGGGCTCCTTTATGAACCAAATTCCCAATTGAAACATTGATCTCACTTCTGCCTCATATCACTAGATGACAGAATGAAAGAATTCCAAAGAAGTTGGTTGGATGCGAATATATATATATATATATATATATATATATAAGGCCACAATGCCAACAATAGGGATGTTTCTTGACTTTGACAAAAGCTTCAAACAAATTGAAAAATGAGAAGAGACATAGACGTGATCAACACATCTTGTTGTTGTTATGAGTATTTATTTTAATACTTTTGAGGAAACCCTAGCAAAAGGTTTCAGAATGAGCCTTACTGATGTCACATATCCAATCTGTAGAATAATAACAGCTTTCAACCAGAGGCTTTAGCCTTCTTCAAGAGTCGATTTGGATTCCCTAGTAATAACTCTTCTTTGTTGGAATTGGAGCCTAATTAAAGTGTTATCTTCGTTGGCCTTTGAACCAATCTTATAGACATGTAACTTCAAACAAAAAGTATGCCTGGAAAGCCTTCACCGAAACATTGACAAGGGCATAAAAGGAGAGCCATGAAGTTTTAACCAATAGTTGCATTATTTTCAAAGCATAGATGGTGGTCTACTATAAAATAAAAGCCTTGCTAAGATACGCCCTACCTTCAAACCTTGAACCGAGAGAAACTAGGAAAAGGTCTTCAGAATAGACTTGAAACAATGATGACCGCAGGGTTAAGGAACCAAGAATAAGTCTGAATCTTTAGAGAAGAAAGAGCCCTTATGGTCAGAAAATAAAAATGTCAAGCATGAAGTATTATATATCAAGAAGGATTTGAACAAGCATCAAACTATACCTCAACAGTGTGTCGAAAATGTTCCAAAATGTAACATTTGATTAGTCTTTAGTATAAAGGCTATGTCTGCATAGAATTCCAAAATAAGTGGATCTACTTCAAGATATTGAAGCCAAAAATTGATGCCCTAAAGAGGGTCGAAACTCCTTTCCTACACAAGTGACCAACGCATACCAACCAACAACAAGTCAAGTGAAAAGAAAACCTCCAAGCTTCTTGTCTAATGTGTCTATCTTCCACAGGGCCGAATTATTTCATAGAGCAATTCAAAATATATGCATTAAAATCATATCTTTAGAGGTAGGAGGTAGCTTCATTTTATAGACTTCGGATGGGAACCATAAGAGGCAACGAACTCCAATTTTTTAGGGACACTTCATATTTTAAATTCAAATTTCGAAGAGGAAAAGTGAGGATTTCAATTTTGAATTTTAGTTTTCCTTCTTAAAACAAAAACCCTTTCATGCCCTTAGTTGTAAACACATATTCATAAATTTTATAGACTTTGGATGGGAACCATAAGAGGCAACGAGCTCCAATTTTGGAGGGACACTTCATATTTTAAATTCAAATTTAGAAGAGGCAAACCCATTGAGGATTTCAATTTTGAATTTTAGTTTTCCTTCTTAAAACAAAAACCCTTTCATGCCCTTAATTGTAAAAAAATATTCACAAATAATCATTTTGTCACAAGGTAAATTATTCTAATTTTTGGTAAGGAGCATTATGTTGCTTTCACCAAAGAAATGTTGCCACCTCGACGCTCTTTGGGGGTTTTTCCCACAAATTGGGTTCTTCTTCTTCAAACTTTCATAACTCACAAACCGTGAAGAACCATGTTGGGTATGTGTTATATTCTTTCCATGAGTAGCCCCATGCGCTAGACGTTGCGCCGGGCACAGTGGGGGGGTCACAGGGGGGTGGCAGCCCCCCCTGTCAGGGTTCGGGGCAGCGCCCCAGCAAAAAAAAAATTGGTATGCGGTCCCACTCATAGGCGGACCCACCCATGTTTTGTGCATGAGTTTGCACATGGTTTTGGGGTACGATGGTTTTTGGCCCCTGGTATTTTGTAGATACGATCAAGGGAACTACCGTTATGTTCTAATCCAGGGTTAATGGATTAGGGTTTGTGTATGCTTTGGCATGTATATATATGTGTTGTAACACTAAAAGGAATATAATGAAAAATCAAGCTGGTAGTCCCGATTTGGGATCCAGGGGAAAATCTTTGTTTTTATCTGTTTTATGTTTTATGCTCTCGCTATTGTTTATTTTATGTTATAAGATTCGTGTGTAGATAATTTTTGTTCAGGGTTAAAACCTACAAACCACGCGTGTGCCACATACCACCAGAATCAACTCAACAAGGAGAATCCAACAAGGATAGTTTGTTCTCGAGGATTCATGCATTTCCATGTCATTTTGGATGACAAAAGGCATGGCATATGTTGGTGTTGCTTGGGTTGAAATCAATGAAAACCACATATCAACAATAACAAATTGCGAGAAAAGTCCTATTGGTGTTAGAATCAAAAATTTCGATCCACATGTATTGATTGAGAAGGTCAATCTTATGAAGCCGAATGTGAGAAGAAATATTATTTTTTATATAACAAACTATACCACCAAAACCTCTAGGAGAGATGATTTCTTATTCCAAGTTGACCATTGACACAAACCATTTAAGTGCGAGACCCTAGATTCATCATGCTCCCAAGTTTCAACTAAGAAAATGAGATCAATATCACTCGAGATCCAACTTAGCACAAGACCTTTACGTCATGGAAAACCACGACATTTCTAGAACTTTTATAAAGATTCTTAATCCTTTTAGGCTTGGATATTTACGAAGTATATATAATTTATGGTCATTACAACTTAACTTAACATGGGTTAGTCTATGTTTATGCTCAAGTACCTTTCCCACCATTTTCGCTTATGTTAGATAAGTTGTTTTATGACTTAGTTTTTAGTTATTCTTTTTTTTTTTATTTCTAATGTGTCCTCATCATTTTACTCTTTTATGCCAACAAATATAAGGTTTGGGGCTCTTTTGTGGTGCTCATGATCTAGTTCAATTATTTTGTTAATTTCCTATTTTGTGGGTTTGATATCTAATTTATTCTTTGTGCTACTTGGGGCTGAATTATTATTTTGTTTTTCCTTTTACAATAATAAAAAATATTGTAGGTACATAGCCATTACATCTATATTTCTCATCATCATGTCACTCAAGGGGAATTGAACCTTGGTGGGGGAATAACAACCATTCTACCCAACCACCCAAGATAACTTCAATTGACACACACACACACACACACACGTATATTAAATGTTGAATTTATATAATTATTGTAAATGTTGAATTTATATATGACTATTAATTAAATTTAAATATGAAATATTGAAATATAATGGTTAGCAGAATCATTAGTATGGTCAAACAAATTTAATTTTATGTATATAAAATAATAATACATATAAATTTAATTTGTTTGACCATACTAATGATTCTGGTAACAATTATATTTCAAAATTTCACATTTAAATTTAATTAATAACCATATACAAATTTAACATTTACAATAAATTTTTTCCAAGCTTATATATATAGTCTACCTTATAGAAGAAATAACATTTTTAACGGCATTCACTAAAAACTGGCAATATAATTTCAGGATTTTTTATTGTTTAAAATAGGTTTTTGAATGGTTAAATGGATTCAAGACATTGAAAAACCCTCGGACACTCGAATTATGCAATTTAAACAATTTAAACTCAAGTTTAAAAAAAAATCATTTGATTTTGATTAAAATTAACCAGAAAATTTGTTGTGAAAAAAGACCATTTCCTCTATAAATTTATAAGTTAGACTATTTTATATATATATATATATATATATATATATATATATATATATATTAATTAGAGAGAGTTGTAGTAAAATTATGATATAGGTTTTCAATATTATCGTTATAATTTAAGAGGGGTATATCTCTATTTAAATCCTTTAAAAAAAAACCATTTTACTCTTGTCAAAAAGTAAATGGCTTTGACTCTCGCAATTCTCATGCATGTGCTAGTGGCTTTGTATAGCAAAGTTTATAAATGAGGCTAAAGGTCTATAATGAGGGTCTAGTTCATGGTCATTTAAGAGGTCAAAGTTTACAAAGCACTTAGAAATAGGGATATCCACAACACTCCCTTCAAACTTATATATATATATATATATATATATATATATATATATATATATATATATATATATAAAATAAAATTTAAATATATTAAAAAAGAAAATGTATATATATATATATATATATATATATATATATATATATATATATATATATATATATATATATATATATATATATATATATATATATATATATATATATATATATATATATATATATATATATATATATTTATCAAGATTTTAATAATATTAAAAAATAAGAATATTTGTATATTTAGAAATGTGATATTTATAGAGATATAAATAATATTATTAAGAATTATTATAGATTTATTTTAACTTCAAATTTATCAAAAATCCAAAAGAATCAAATTTAACAATATTATTTGAAAAAATAAAATCCCAACATATTAATTATATATCATTTCAACACACACACACACAGATATATATAGATATATTTTAAATATGTTAAAGAAAAATGTATATGCAACTATATATATTATCAAGGTTTTAATAATATTAAAAAATAAGAATATTTGTATATTTAGAAATGTGATATTTATAGAGATATAAATAATATTATTAAGAATTATTATAAATTTATTTTAATTTCAAATTTACTAAAAAATCAAAAAAATCAAATATAATAGTATTATTTGAAAAGACAAAATCTCAACATATTAATTATATATCATTTCAATAGACACATTTGTAAATAAAAAAAAGAAATTCTATCACATAAAACTTAAATTGCTAAAAAGTTATAACATAAAATTTAATCTAAAAGAGTATGACAAAAAAATTAATATCTAACAAAATACTATGTTTAAATTTACATGTTTATTTTAGTTTCCTTACATTAAATATATAAATTTGTATTTATATAAATTTGTATTCAATAACATTTTTGTGTGCTACACAAAAATTCCATCACATGAAACTTATATTAGTAAAAAAATTTATGACCCATAAGCTAATACTTAACAAAATACTGTGTTTAAATCCACATGTTTATTTTTTATTTCCTTACCTTAAATATATAAAATAAAATTGCTTCATCACGTAAATTGTTTCCATCCCATAAAACTTAAATTGCTAGAAAAACTTATGACCCAAAGTCTAATACCTAACAAAATACTATGTTTGAATCCACAAGTTTATTTTTTAATTCCATACATTACATATATAAAATTGTTTTGAGAGACATTTCTTGCGCGCCCATACCACTATAAACATAATATTTACTTTTGAAAATAACTGATGGATGACATTGACATATGCCCTGCTATTCCTAAGATTAATTTAAACAATGAATAAGATAAAGATATCGATCTTTTCCAAAATTAGTTGAAATCGAGAAATCGAACATTTGTGCCAAACACTTTACTGAAGTATATAAATCAAAAGAAACAGTACATAAGCCAATACATCTCAAGCATGTATAAAAATACAGCGAGATACCAACCAAAGGCAGCCAAAAGATGACTGCAACAACATAGAACAAAAGAAACAGTCATACATGTTATAGTCAACATTCGGTACAATGGATTCTTTTTTTGCAATGGAATACATGTACATTACACTAGGTGGAATTGAATTTCTACATTTGCAGATAGCTCAACTCAACTATAGCTAGTGGATACACTTATAAACCAGTTTTTATATAACATTTAACTCTGTTCCATCCCTCAGGGGTCCTCTACCTCCACATTTTCGTACCTGAAGCTTCCACAGAGCTGCCATATTGTTCTTTGCACTACACACTGAACAGGGAAGGAACAAACTGAAATTAATGCAAATCCAGAACATCATTTAAAATTGTACTTTCATTGCACAATTGCTGCCTTCTGCTTTCCTTCACCAAATGTCAAGCTGCTTCACTCGTTGCAACAACTGTTCAACTACGTTATCATCCCACTGCAGACTGGGACACCCAATGGCCTTAAGGCTCTCTAACGCCATGCAATATTCAACACCTTGCAACTCTTGTAATTCAGAGCAGTCAGTAACATCTAATATTCTTAGATTTGTCAGCTTTGCCAACCCTCGGATGCTTTTTAGCTTCACACATCCGTACGCGTGCAGCTCCTCCAATGAGCTCAGTTGTTCAACCCCTGGCAACTCTTCTAATTCAGAGCAATCATTAACATATAGTAATCGAAGTTTTGTGAGCTCATCCAGCCCCTGTATGCTTTTCAACATGACACAGTCAGCTAAGTACAACTGATGCAAAGATACCAAAGTTTCAATGCTTGGCAGCTTCTCCAATTTCAACCCTTTAATCACCAACTCCCTAAGTTTTGCAAGACCACAGAGCACTTCTATTTTCTTCAAATTATTACAATCAATCAATTCCAACTCTAGGAGTGCATTTGGCAATGTGGCAACCTTCTCCAGATAATGGCAAAAGCTTATGTGAATATGTTGAAGGTTGGGGAATACATCTTCATCAAATGATACCTCTGATATTTGTGTGTTGTACAGTCTTATGTGTTGGAGTTGAAATATGCACTTGTGAACTGAAGAGCCCAAATTACTGCATGTTCTCTGCCCAATCGATTCTATTAAACTGTCTCTTGCTCCTTCAACTCTTATAAATGGCAGTTGGCTTATGGGACAGTCGAGTACTAATTTACCCAACTGAGTTAATTGTCTAAAGGAATCCGGCAAACATTTTATTGCCTTGCAATCCCGAAGGTTCAATTGCTTCAAATTCCTTAATTCACCAAGTGAAGGAGGCAGCGTTTCCAGCAAAGGGCTTCCTAATTCCAGAAATTCCAAATCCATCAAATATCCAATTTCACTTGGCAATTGCTTTAAGTTTGTGCCCATCAAAAATAATTCTTTCAGGCACAATTGATGGGCAACTTGGGGTGGCAAAATTTCTATTTTTTTACAGAAGTTAAGATTTATATGTACAAGCATGCTAATATTTCCAAGTGTTTCACTGGAGATGGTCAAATTTGAGCAGTGAGACAAATTCAGATACTTGAGCCTACTTAAATTCCCGAAGGATTTTGGAAGCCTTTCCAAAGTGACGCAATTAGACAAATTGACTTGTTGGAGGTTAGTTAAGCTACCAAACCTATCTGGCAGTGATTTCAATTTTGAACAGTATGTTAGCACCAAGTCCTTTAGAAGCTGCAGATTACAAAATTCTTCAGGCAGTGTTTCGACATTATTCTCCTCTCTCAAGTTGAAGCATATACGTTCAAGGTACTTCAAATTCCCTATGGAATCTGGAAACTTTGAAAGCGGAGCATTAATCATTAACTCTCGCAACTGCAAAGGCGCCTGCGAAATATTCACAATATATTTCAATGATTCTGATATAAAAACCTTTGGACTCGATTTTCACACAGATTGAAACACAAACTTTATTTCAAAATTTTCTATTTACCTGCGATTCTTTTTCCCACAATGTTTTCAATTCTTTTCCCTGCACTTCCAATGCCCTTAAATTTTTCATTGGAATCCAGGTAACCAGGGAAGAGTAGGGAAAATTGTTCCAGCGGAGATATAGGAGATTTGGGGAATGGACCCTTTTCAAAATGTGTTCCAAGAAACCATCTTTGGCATCAAGAAGTTGCAACTTCCTCATATGAAGAGGTTGCAACGGAAAAGATGCATGCTCACCATTATCACCATTATCTTTATCTGTACTAGGAAGCATCCTAATTCCTCGCACTTCAGCTACTTCCTGCAGTATGAAGAATTAAAAAACTGTACACAGATTTCTATTGAATAATATTTTGAAAATTGAATGATAAAAATTCTATAGGGGGTGGAGATGCTTTACTTACAAATGATGGCTGCAACCAATCATCAATGTCTTCTGTTAGGAGCCTAACACAACGCGGCAATCCTGAAGCTTCCACCAGATCTCTGCCCAGATCTCTCAAGTGATCATGCATTCTTATCTTATTTTCAATGTCAACCTCTGCAAGACACTTGTTTTGTAGGGTTCGAAACCCCAGTGAGCCACTCCACTGGGATCCGTCCCATATTCTTATGGCGGTATCCCTGTTTTCTCCTATGAAAAAACTGGCAATGTCTAGAAATATTTGTTGTTCATGTCTGTCGAGTGAGTCGTAACTAATTTTTAGACTCTTCTGTATGTCGCTGGGAAGTATTCGTTGGAGTTTATCCAATTGGTCTTCCCAGTAAGATTTGTCTTCATTTCTATAAAGAAGTGCCCCAAAAACTTTCAATGATAAAGGCAAACCATTGCAAGCCTTTACAAAATTTTCTACAAGCCTCTCAAATTCTGATAGTGGATGGGGATGGCAGAAAGCATGCGAGCAGAATAGCTCTGTGGAGTGTTGTGCCTTAAGACCAGTCAATTTATAAATATCTGACTCTTGTACTCCTGACCTTCTAAGGACGTCCATATCCCTGGATGTAATTAAAATTAAGCTATCAGGGCGTAGGACATGTACAGGCAAAAGTGCATCTACCTGATCCACATCATCTACATCATCTAAAACCAGTAAGACCTGAAAAGATGAGAGATGTTTCTTCAGCATCTCTGTACCTTGATGACTGTTGTCTATATCCAGATCCAATTGAATCAAACCCTTGAGAAGTTGCCGCTGCAAGGAATGTATAGAGGTCTTGGCATTTTCTCTTACATCAGATAAAAAACATGTTTTATTGTATAATGGGCTCTTTCTATTGAATATTTCTTTAGCCAAAGTTGTCTTCCCAACTCCACCCAAGCCCACTATACCCACTACCTGAGCCTTTCCTATGTGCTGTTCCAGTAATACTGTGGTTTCAAAATCCTTTACTTTCTCATCCAACCCAGTTGGATATTTTGCCACATTTAACGGTGTTTTTTTAACCCTTTTCAAAACGTTTTCAACTACTTTATCTAGCAGCTCCCCCTCGTCGCTGTTTACACCCAAATAAAAGGACAAAATTAAAAATTAGCTAAAATAGCAGAGTATGATCTGATCTGCATATAAACATTACATATTGGTTCAGCATAAAGAAAAAGAAGAAAGAGGCAGTTCGAATACTGACCTGTTAAACGCATTCAGACTTAACCCACTTATGTCTGCAACACGAGAAAGAGCATCTCTCCAATTTTCAATGGTAGCAGAATCATATCGGGACTTTTCTTTCTGAGTCTGAAAGTCATAAGTTGTTTTCTTTTCAAGTTCGTGTAGCGCTTGAGCATAAACTCCATTTTTTACTCGTGTCCAACTAAGCATAGGATTGACTCGTGTCCACCGGAGCTCACTCGGCTCGACCCCGTAAAAAACTGGAATTATAGGAGCCCCCGACTTAAACATGAGGAGTAACTCATCTAAACACCATTTGGATTCTGCATACCTCGGTGAAAAAATGGCGACATGGACTGATGCGGTTTGGATAGCACTTTCTATTTGAGAAATGAAGTAGTCTCCTGGTTGCAATTCAGACTGGTCCAAAAAAGCTCTGAGTCCATGTGAGAGAAGGCGACGATACAGATGGCTGGCGAAAGTCCTCTTAACATCGGGTCCACGATGGTTAATAAACACATCGTAATAGTAGTAATTGCTGGTTTGATTAACAGCCGTGGAGGTAGAGGCATCCATCGTGAAATGGAAATGGAAATGGGTTTAAGAGTAAAAGTTGCAGAGAAGTAGACTATTGAATTTTTGAGAAGAGCAGAGCAATTTTTACCCCTATCACCAGAGAGAGACTCGTTTGAATTTTGAGAAGAACAGAGCAATTTTTAATATTTTCACCGTTCTCGCTTTTCGCAAAAACAGAGAACATCGACTTTCCTTTACGTGTATGGGGTTGCAACTTGAAAGTCATGCCACTGTACGCTCATCACGCATATGCTGGGTAAGTTCGAACTGCACCTTGGGTTGGGCAAAGAGTGTGGTGTTTTGCATAGAGCTTAACCCCAAGAAACTGTTCAGATTTGTGGATTTATATCATTCATTTCACATGAATGAAATGTTTAGTTTAAAATATTATTAGGCATAAAGTGGAGTTGCACGTTTATAGAGTTAATTTTTTATTTTTTATTTTTCTTAATAATATTGATTATATTTTGTAAGATCTCAAATCAGATTTAGCAAAATTTAGTGTTCTCAATAAAATTACATTTAGTAAAAACTATGAATATAGATGGGATTTGGAAATGCAACGTTTTATTTATATTATTAGCTGAAAATAGAATATATCCTATACAATAAATTTGAGCTCCGCATGCTTGGCTACTCCTTAAAACAGAAAACAAACACTAAAGCACAATCGTAGACCCTGGATGGATCCACCAGACAAATTTACCACGGGGTTTTCGTCCCGGGATCAATGTTAGAACTGGCCAGGCCAAGTTTTCAACTCAAACACAATAAGATAGATAAAACCAGAATGAATCTAAATGCCTAGCTTCTCTCCCCTTTTATAGGCTTGATGGACTTTCTAGAGACCTTATTTTATTATTTTTCTCAGAAAATGACAACAAATACCATGGGCCAATACCATGGGAAAATACCACGGTAAGTACCATGGATCAATTTTGTCCACTTTGACTGGATCAAGAAAGGGAATATTACAAATCCTTCCGCCCAAAGATTGCTTGTCCTCAAGCGATCCACTTCTATCCACAACAGAGGCATTTGTACATTGATACCAGGATCCTATACAACCTAATGTATTGTTCCATCACTCCATGTTGAATGGTCCTGAATGGATCCTTCGATACCTGGATCCCACACAAACCTCTGACTAATCCTTCCCTCAATAGATTTACCTGGATCCCAACCTTTGGCCAATCCTACCCCCAATGGATTCTCCTGGATCCCAACGCCGCCTAAATCCTAGGACCTGTGGGTTATGGTACTATTTCAACCCTCCATCATTGCCCGCACCAAATGGCCCAAGCTATAATTTTCCCTTGGCTATGGGTATCCTCCAAAGAATCAATTCATCAATAGAATACCAACCCATAATCTCTCGTCAATCCATACTTGGGAAAGAATGAATATTTGCAAATCTACTATGTTGATGTTGTTCGATGCTCGATTCGTGCTGCTCTACTTGGTTGACCAACATGATGTATTTAGAGAACTCTGCCCTGCTCTTCTCAATGTATAAAGGTGGGTTGTTGGTGTTGCAAGCCTTATCTATGTATTCCTGTAGAGCATTTCCATGACCCTCCCAGACCCTCCCAATTGTACTCCTCATGCTGCCTTCTGAAGGACTTGAGTTGTTCCTCAACACTAGACAGCTTGGTCATTGATTTGGCACATACCCTTATGAGTTCCTCAATTTTTCTGTTCTCCTTTAAGACAGTGTCTCAGACTATCCAAACTCTTTGCTTCAACAACATAAGATCTGTCTTGAAATGCATGATCCTCTCTCGGAAGTCTTTCACTGGAAATTCTAGTGCCCTATTGAATGTCTCTGTATTTGACTGCACCGGATGCCCCACGACCACTAGTTCAATTTGAATCTTCGACTGGCCCTTTAGAAATGACTCATCATGCATACTATATTTGTCATGCTGGCCTTCATGATCATGCTCATCATATCGGTTCATTACTACTGGCTCCTCATTTGATTCTCCTTGGGTGTATTCGTCCTAGACCTCTTTACATGTGAGGTTAAGTTGTCCATCTTCTCTGGTTGTCAAACATGGATGTACTAGTGGATTGTTGTCTATACCTAATTTCCCATACTCTTTATGGATGTCCTCCGTTGTATTTATAGATTCAACTACCACATCATCAAGAGGAATTGCATCCTTCCTTTCGTCATGTACTTTGTCAAGTTGACTAATCAGCTTGTCCTGCAAGTTTCTCTGAAGAGCATGGTGTTGTTGCTCACCATTTGTACTTGACTGCTCAGATCCTTCATAGGCCCTCTCTTGAAAACTAGCAAACCCATCTATGGATGAATTCTCATGATCTGAAGAAGTCTCTAATTTTTCTATCCTTGTCTCCCCCTTATCATCTGGACATGAATGGTCAAGTGCCCAAACTCCCTTGCATACAAAGCATAAGCTTTTTCTCCTTAGTTCATTCTTGCTGTCTCCACAAATCTTTGTTAGTTCCTCCTTGGTTAACTTCTTTCTAAGTAGTTTGACGCTTTGTTTGATCAACCCCTCAGCTAGTTCATAAGCAGCGAGTGATACAATTAGCTCCTTCCTCAAAATGGCCAACAATTTGAATCTCAATTGTTCACATATGGGCCTATATTTTTGTTGAGTATGTGTTATATTCTTTCCACGACTAGCCCCATGCGTTGTACGTTGCGCCGGGCATAGTAGAGGGGGTCATAGGGGGGGCGGTAGCCCCCCCTGTTGGGGTCTGGGGCAGCGCCCCGGCAAAAAAAAATTTGGTGTGCAGACCCACTCATAGGCGGACCCACCCATGTTTTGTGCATGAGTTTGCACATGGTTTTGGGGTACGATGGTTTTTCGACCCCTAGTATTTTGTAGATCCGGTCAAGAGAACTACGGTTATGTTCTAATCCAGGGTTAATGGATTGGGGTTTATGTATGCTTCGACATGTATATATATGTGATGTAACACTAAAAGGAATATAATGAAAAATCAAGTTGGTCGTCCCGATTTGGGATCTAGGGGAAAATCTTTGTGTTTATCTGTTTTATGTTTTATGCTCTCGCTATTATTTATTTTTTGTTATAAGATTCGTGTGTAGATAATTTCTGTTTAGGGTTAAAACCTACATTTGGTATCAAAGTTGTTTCAGCTTCAAGGGGACGTCTTTACTGCTGAGGGTTTTTTTCTCGGGCTTGAGGTAGACCCTGTTCAGTGGGAGATCTGCGAGATCGATTCTTGCAGTGAAAGAAGATGGCGAGCGGCAGGAAGATAGAGATCGAGAAATTTAATGGTCAGAGTTTTGAGTTATGGAAGCTCAAGATGGAGGATCTGCTAGTGGATAAAGATCAATGGATTGCGGTAGATCCAGGTACTAAACCAACGGCAATGTTAGATGAAGACTGGAAGAAACTAGATTGGAAGGCTAAGAGCACAATACGGTTATGTGTCTCAGATTCAGTATTGTTCAATGTATCTGGGGAAGCTACGACGAAGAATTTGTGGGAAAAACTTGGGACTTTGTACCAATCTAAGTCTCTGGTGAATAAGTTGTTCTTGCGGAAAAAGTTGTATAACCTGAGGATGAAGGATGGAGACTCGGTGACAGAGCATCTGAACGCCTTCAATACTGTGGTAAGTCAGCTGTCGTCTGTTGATATTAAAATCTCAGATGAAGATAAGTGCATCAGTTTGTTGTGCTCTCTACCAGACTCGTGGGACAGTCTGGTTATTGTAATAGGTAGCAATACAACTACCTTGAATTTTGATGACATTGTCTCAGCCTTGCTGTCGGAGGAAATGAGACGGAGAAATATGGAGGGTCAGAATGGAGATGCCTTATCTGTACGAGGAAGGTCCTAGAACAGAAACAAGAATAAGGTTTCGAGTGGGAGATCTAAATCTAGAGGGATATCTAAATCTCCTGGAAAGTTTGTAAAGGTGTGCTGGAAATGCGGAAAGGAAGGGCACTACAAAAATGAATGCAGATCTAAAGCTCCTGAGAAAGGAAAGGGATCTGATGAAGGTCCTTCTGCAGAGGCAAAAACCACCTCGGATGAAGGTGGGGATGTGTATTTGGCTTCTTCTTCAAATGCACATGTAGATCATGAGTCATGGTTGATTGACTCAGGTGCATCCTTTCACTTCACTCCCCATAGGGAGTGGTTCTGCGAGTATGAGAAATATGATGGCGGCGATGTATTCCTAGGGGATGATAGGAAGGCCAGAATCGTCGGACGTGGAAAGGTCAAGCTGAAGCTGCAAGGTGGAAGGATTAGAACACTTCCTAGTGTTCTGCATATTCCTGCATTGGCCAGAAATCTGATTTCTGTAAGCAAGATGGATGATGCAGGTGTAAAAACAATGTTCGAGAAAGATGCCTGCAAGATGGTTCAGGGAGCACTGGTATTAATGCGGGGAGTTCGGACTGGAACTCTGTACAAGCTACAAGGTAGCACTGTTATTGATGGGTGTAACAGTTCTATGGTTCCTGAAAGTGGAGCGGAAAGCCTAGTTGTCTCTGGAGAAAAGACCATGCTATGGCATCAAAGGCTTGGACATATTGGAGAGAAGGGCCTTCAGATACTGCATAGAAATGGTATGGTAGAAGGTATGTCTAATTGTTCTCTGGATTTCGATTTCTGTGAACATTGTGTATATGGGAAGTAGAATCAGGTGAGTTTTCCTTCTGGTGCTAAGAGGGCAAACAAGATATTAGAACTTGTGCACAGTGATGTGTTTGGGCCTGTGTCAGTTCCATCACTGGGAAAGTCTGTGTACTATGTTTCATTCATAGATGACTTCTCAAGGAATACATGGATATATTTCTTGAGGAAGAAATCTGAAGTCTTTGACAAATTTAAAGAATTTAAGGCTCGGGTGGAAAACCAGACAGAGAAGAAGATAAAGGCGCTGAGGACAGATAATGGTGGGGAGTTCTGCAAGAAGGAATTTGAAGAGTTCTGTAAGAAGTGTGGTATAGCACGGCAAAAGACTACTCCATACACACCTCAGCAAAACGGAGTTGCAGAAAGAATGAATAGAACGTTGATGGAAAAGGCAAGAAGCATGCTCAGTGGTACCGGTTTAGGACAAGAATTCTGGGCAGAGGCAGTGGAGACTGCATGTTACTTAGTTAATAAATCACCTTCATCAGCGTTGGAGGATAAGACTCCACATGAGGTATGGACTGGTAAGAAACCCTCTCTTTCACATCTAAGGGTATTTGGATGTGATGCATATGTACATGTTCCAAAGGAGAAAAGGACCAAGTTGGATAATAAATCCGAAAGGTGCATCTTTATTGGGTATAAGGATGGTTTAAAGGGTTACAAGCTTTGGAACCCAGAAACAAGGAAGGTTGTGTATAGCCGAGATGTGGTGTTTAGAGAAGTGAAAGATGTTGTTAAACATGAAGTCCTACCAAAGGAACCCGAGAAGATAGAGTTTGAGCTAAAGGAGGATGAATCAGACTCTACAACAGAAGAAGACTCAGAAGATGAAGAGCCACAAACTCCAGCTTTGAGAAGATCAGTTCGGGAAAGAAGGCAACCAGAAAGGTATAGTCCATCTGCTTTCTGTTCAGATTTTGCCTTAACTATAACTGATGATGATCCCAGAACTGTCAGGGAGGCAGTAGATTCAGAGGATGGAAAACTCTGGAAGGAGGCCATGGTTGATGAGATGGCATCCTTGCACAAAAATGAGGCATGGGATCTGGTGGAGTTGCCGGCGGGAAGGAAGCCCATCGAGAGAAAATGGGTGTTTAAGAAGAAGATGAATGTAGAAGGCAAGGTGGAGAAATACAAAGCTCGGTTGGTAGAAAAAGGTTATTCCCAGGTGCCAGGAATTGATTTTGGCGATATTTTTTCTCCTGTTTCCAAAGTTACTTCTATTAGATTACTTTTATCTGTTTCTGCTGCATTTGATTTTGAGATAGAACATATGGATGTGAAAACAACATTTCTTCACGGGGATCTAGAAGAGGAGATCTACATGAAGCAACCTGAAGGCTTTATGGTGAAGGGTAAGAAAGAACTGGTATGCAGGTTGAAGAAGTCTTTGTATGGGTTAAAATAGTCACCAAGGATGTGGTATCAGAAATTTGATACCTATATACGGGGACTTGGCTTCACCAGAAGCAAGGAGGATCACTGTGTTTATTTTAAATTAATTGGTGACCGTGTTATTTATTTGGTCTTGTATGTGGATGATATGTGGTTGATTGGAAATGACAAATAAAGTATCCAAGATTTGAAGACCCAACTGTTCTCCAAATTCGACATGAAGGATCTTGGTGCTGCAAACTATATTTTGGGCATGGAAATTAAGAGAGATCAGGCAAAGAGGAAGCTCTGGTTAAACCAGAGGAAGTATGTCGAAACTATATTGCAGAGGTTCAATATGCAGGATAGTAAACCAGTGAATGTTCCTATTCCTGTAGGTGTAAATCTATCTGCTGAACAGTGTCCCAAGACACACGAAGAAGAGGAGTATATGTCCCGTGTTCCATATGCAAGTGCAGTGGGTAGCCTGATGTATGCAATGGTCTGTACTAGACTAGACATTGCACATTTAGTGGGAGTATTGAGCAGGTTTATGTCAAACCCAGGAAAGGAGCATTGGACAGCAGTGAAGCGGGTTTTCAGATATTTACGTGGCACTAGTGATTATGGCTTGTGCTACCAGGGAAGACCAGGATTGGAAAGAATGTTGGACATTCGTGGTTTTGTTGATGCAAACTGGGCTGGAGATCTGGACCAAAGAAGATTTACAAGTGGGTATATGTTTAACCTATTTGGAGGCGCAGTCAGTTGGATGAGTAAAAGACAGTCTGTAGTGGCTCTTTCAACTACAGAGACAGAATACATAGCAGCCACTCATGCAAGCAAGGAAGAAGTTTGGTTGCAGAGATTGTGTTAAAGTATGGGGTTGGTACATCAAGCTATAAGGATAGAATGTGATAGCAAAAGTGCAATTTTCTTGGCTAAGAACCCTGCTTACCATTCAAAGACAAAGCACATTGATGTTCAATATCACTTTGTTAGAGATATGGTTGAGGCTAAAAGGGTGTTGCTGGTAAAGGTGGACACTTTGAAGAATGTTGCAGATGCATTGACGAAGTCTATGAGCACTCAAAAGTTCTCTTGGTGTAGATAAACAATGGGTGTTGAAGAATTGGTCCAATGACTAAGCTCTTCTGTGGCCCCCTGTGGAAAGAAAACAACAAGTGGGAGAATGTTGGGTATGTGTTATATTCTTTCCACGATTAGCCCCACGCGATGTACGTTGCACCAGGCGTAGCAGGGGGGGCGGCAGCCCCCCTTGTCAGGGTCCGGGGCAATGCCCCAGCAAAAAAAATGTTGGTGTGCGAACCCACTCATAGGCAGACCCACCCATGTTTTGTGCATGAGTTTGCACATGGTTTTGGGGTACGATGGTTTTTCAGCCCCTGGTATTTTGTAGATCTGGTCAAGGGAACTACGGTTATGTTCTAATCCAGGGTTAATGGATTGGGGTTTATGTATGCTTCGACATGTATATATATGTGTTGTAACACTAAAAAGACTATAATGAAAAATCAAACTAGTCGTCCCGATTTGGGATCTAGGGGAAAATCTCTTTTTTTATCTGTTTTATGTTTTATTCTCTCGCTATTATTTATTTTATGTTATAAGATTCGTGTGTACATAATTTCTGTTTAGGGTTAAAACCTACACTTTTCCTAAGATTGAAGACATGATCTTTTGCATGTCTGTTTTGATGAAGCTTGGATGAGACGTTGTGATTCCAGTGCAGAAGTATTGGAGCATCTGAAGGATTAAGTCATCACACTCTAGATCCAGCATAAGCATACCAAATCTAAATTTCGCCATACGTTCCAAAATTGTGCGCTTCTGAAAAAAATTAAGAAGGGTGGTGTTGTCCAACCTTTGGAGTGCTTCTACCATTACTCGAAAAGTCCTCCTCATGATGTCATCATTGTAGGGCAGTAGCGGTGCTGTTAAGGCTATGATTTTACTGAGACAATAGGCGACTGTGAGTCTAACCTTTTCACAAGAATGCTTCAAGAACCTAAGTTGTATCAAAGCAAGCATGGATGGCTTCAAGGCCCAACTTGACCCTTCCCATTCTGATTTCTCTATCAAGCTCAAAGCCATATTTAATGTGTCTAGCTGTAGGAGGACATCTTCTAACTTTTTATCCTACAATTTAGATCCAAGTTCGAAGAGACACTCACTTGTTTCATCTTCCTTCCGGATATCTTTGACTACTGAAGGATAACATGGACCTTTCGAGAGAAAGGCTTGTTGTTCTTCTCTTGCTTCCGATTTGTATGTTGTTGCCATCTATGATCCATAGAAGTATTGTAGCCCATAGAATCGAGTGATGTATCATTATGTCGATTCTTGTGGCGTTTCCAAAAGTAAAATGATGACATTGTTGTTTGGCATCAATGGATCTCAATACTTTTTCTTCTCTCCTCGGCTTTCTTCAATAAAATTGATTTAAATCCTTTTGAGAACTCGACTTGAATCTTTTGCCTCCATAAGGAAATCAATCACCTACAAATAATAATAGTAGTGAAAATAATGCAATGTAACAATCAATAAGTCAAAGCCTCAAAATATATATAGATATATATTTCCCAAAATATTTCTCACACTCCATTCTTTTTTTTCTTTTTCTTTTTTTAAGAGCGATCTTTATTTAAGACCAAATAACAAATAGCAATGGAAAAATTTGGAATGACTGATCTGTAACTGATTTGAGACCAAAATAGCTGCTACAGTTATAGCTATAAAGAGTACTCCATATCCATAATATTCTCCGATTCTAGCACTACTCGTCCTTCATAACCTTAAAAGACGTAAAAATTAGGAAATCCACTAGGGTGATATCAAATACCACCAAAGCTGGAAGATGCAAGCTTAGGGTGAGAAGAAATCCCACCGAAGATCCCTACATAAAACCCTCAGGCTGGCAGGATGCACAACTTTGATACCACTGTAAGATCCCAAACCTTAATAATTTAGTCAGATCTAGCGAATTCTAGTGTTCTCAATAAAATTACATTCAGTAAAAACCATAAACATAGACGGGATCTGGAAATGCAACCTTTTATTTATATTATTAGTTGAAAATAGAATACATGCCCATACAATAAATTTGAGCTCCTGCACATGGCATGCTTGGCTGCTCCTTAAAACAGAAAACAAACACTAAATCACAATCATGGACCCTAGATGGATCCACCAGAGAAATTCACCACGGGGTTTTCCTCCTGGGATCAATGTTAGAACTGGCCAGGCCAAGTTCTCAACCCAAACACAATAAGATAGATAAAACCAGAATGAATCTAAATGTCTAACTTCTCTCCCCTTTTATAGGCTTGATGGACTTTCTAGAGACCCTATTTTATTATTTATCTCGGAAACTCACAACAAATACCATGGGCCAATACCATGGGAAAATACCACGGTAAGTACCATGAATCGATTTTGTCCACTTTGACTGGATCAAGAAAGGGAATATTACATATTTTTATTGATATTCAAAAACAAAATTTACAAGTGATGTGCTTTGTAGTATATGGTTTATTTTGTCAACTAAAAAAGTCAATATCTACATATAACAGAGTGTAAAAATTGTCTTTACGATCAATAAAACCATAAGCATTGGTGAGTAGAAATAACGACCACACTAAGTTGACCACTGACAAAAAATACATACTACGGAACTAGAAAACAAGCATAACATTAATGGGCCAAAAAACATAATAGCCCAACCCAGAAATCGAATATTGGTAGGGCATCAGTAGAAATCATTCGTCAAAGATGATGACTGGATGATCTAGATACGAATCGCCAGTGACCATGTTGACTGGTGTGGCATCAATGATTGCTTCACCATTCTGAGGCATTGTGGAATCGGTATCTGAATCAGAATTGATGTAGCACTCAATTTTGTTCATTCAAACCATAATGTCATCCATAGCGTATTGAATATCCTGCATTATATGCTTGAGGTCCTCCTGACCTACAAACAACATATAATTATCAACTTGCTTGTCCCTCAACACCATATAAAGAAGAGAGGTCACCTGTCTGTGAGAAAATTATTGAATGCAAGAAGTATAACTAACACTTTCTCTATTTGCCTGGGTTTGGTACCCACTGATTTTCGTTCACAAACTGCAAAATCTGAATGGTATTGTCTTTCACCAAATGCTCTTGCCTCCAGAGATTGTATTTCTTGTCGAACCTCCAAGGGCAAAGCATCATAAAAATTTGCCAATGGTTCCCAACCAAAGAGACAATGTTGTTTGGAGGAGGACACTGCAAAGGAACGTCCTCTTCAACTAATGAGTCAACGTCACGATGTCATCGAACAAAAGAACCTGCAATAAAACTAGACCAATAAGATTCGAGACAACCCACAAGTGTAGTTTTGTAGGACAACAGGGTTAGGTCGAGACAAAAAACCCTTGATTCCCCGAAGACGAGACACAACTAGCGGGGATAAAAACTCAGTGTAAACATTATCCACATACTTACAACCATGAGAATTCCAACCAAAGAGGACTCGAGACTAAGTACAACTAGGAACCATAGATAATTCCTCCTGAGACGACAAAACCACCCACTAATAACTTTGAAGCTTCACAATGTTAAAACCAAATAGAGAACAAACCACTATACCAAACACCGAAAACCAAGACTGGGCAGTTAAAATATAGCCCGGAAGGTTCAAGGGATTGTAAATCTGCCAATGGGAGTACCACAACTAACTCGAAAAAAGGGCCAGAGGAGGATTTATGCAAGAAACACACAAAATACATTTGATGGCCTCCCGTGACCTCACAACCCTGTCAATGAAAATAATAGAGTGGAAAACACAAAGAGGAGACCGACCAAAATGATCATCACCCTTGACTATATTCAGGCTTAGCACTAGAAAAACTGGGAAGTATCACAAAATAACACAACTACACAACCCTAAATGACATTGTATCCAATTTAAAGATCCGAACTGACCACATGACCTCCCCAAGCCTGAATATACCATCAAGTACCTACTCAATGTTGTATAGAACATGAAATTACAAAGGAGATGAGCTTGAGAGCATCTACCTTCGTGAAAACCTTTACCATAGAAAACACCTTCCGCTCACACGTTTCTGAAGAGAATGGAGACAATATGTCGCCACCTTACATACAGTGGTACTTTTGCACAACTCCTCGGCATTAACTGAACCTATATATGATTGAAACGCAAGGGAACCAAAATAAGTAGACTGGAAGCTCACGAGAATACCTGGTCCGTAGACGGGTTCGATGGAAATTTGTTGAATAAGGTTTCCACACAAGAGACAATCCCCCGATGCATACCCCACAAGAGTTAGAGTTGTTTGGTACCACCCTGCAGACGCTATAGCTCCCCGACACCCTATGTGCTCAATAGGCTCTATATATAACCAAGCCAATAGAGCAACGTTGATCCATGAAACAAAACAAAACCTTCGACATTCCTTCATCACGCGCCAAGTGTTTAACCCCATCCCGAGCTCCTTTGGCCGGAGACCACCCATTATTCGTGTATCATTAATGTGGATTGATTGTCTGTCAGGGAAAATCCTCCCTATCTCCATTATCTCACAAGTTTTCTCCTCCATGACGACTTTGAAAACCTCAACTGCCTTTTCTAAGGTGTTTGCAGAACCCACTAACTCGTACCATAATCCTGTGAAGTAAATGCCCCACATAAAAGAACATATGGTACCCAAGGTTAATTCTCTTTGCGTCCTCGACGTGTCGAGGATTTTGGCGAAGTGGGTAGCTTGGCACACTCCCTCAGGGTCGCCCCCACCTTCGCCACTGAAACTCCTCACATGCTACTCATTAGATCTATGTTGCCCATCCACCGAAAAACCACATTTCCAAGGTCAACGATGGTTTAACATCTTTCGAACACCCCCATCGAGGATCAACCTATCCACCATTTTCCTATCCTATGCTACCCCTTGTTGTAATGCGAGAAAGGGATCATGCTGTAGCCATCGACTCCATTCTTCCTCCAGAGCTAGTTGTGGTCTCTCTAAAACTTCCATTTAGTTTGTGTAGTATACCTAGGGGGGATAATATAGGGTATACCTAGTGGGTATCATATGGGGTACAAAGGAAGGTACCCAAGGAAATAATGTAATGCAAGGATAAGAAATACATGGGCCATAATTAATAAATAAAGTCATTAACCCACATTATGTATGGGACCACAAGTAGTTAGGGAATAATGTGATAAGCCCATTGGAAGGAATGCATGGTATTGAGATACCCATGGTATTGTATGTATGAAGCCTATATAGAGGCTAGAGACTCTCCATTGACAGATGTCAAGGATGATTGTATTGACAAGCATATGGCCTATGGAGTGAACTCCTTCCTTCAAGAGTAGTTGTATGGCGTTACACTACCTCAAAGAATTTTCTGAGGATATCAATAAAGAAGTATTTCTATTCTTGGATCGATCTTGATATTTCTTGGGTATATTCTGAATTTTATTATATTTGCAGGTCAAATATATTAGAAGTGGTATCAAAGCACTTTCTTAGGTAGAGTTGGGGATAATTTTTTTTTCATTTTTGCAGGATTTTTTTTGGCAGCGAAGTTGCAGAACAAATCAGAAACTTTTCGTGCAAAATTTTCAAAAAAAATAATAGATCTAGATTCCTTGAAAAAAAACAGTCAATTTCAAAAAACAAATCAGTTGAATCAGAGTCCAGAAGAGGGAGATATCAATGATTTAAAATCAACAATGTTGCAAAAAAAATTCTAACAACAATTCGTGGATGGCAGATCTCCTGTCATTTTTTGCATTTTTTGGTACATAATTTCAGAGAAATGATTATAGATCTGAGGCCCCCTTGAAAAATTACCCGATTTCAAAAATAAAATCAGTAGAATCTGTTGGAGCAGGGTCTCCCAATGGCTATGAATTTTGTCCATTTTTCGTATAATTTTGTATTGTTTAGTCTAACGCAGGGGTTTTGGGGTGGGTCAAAACCCCTAACGCATTGTAAATGGGTCAAGGGTAGACCAAGAGACCACAGTTTGCGGACCATTGGATGCGTAGGCTAAATCACTCTAAATAGATGAACCTTTTTTGAGTCATAGGTGTTAGTGACCTATAAATATAGGATTCATAATTTTGACTTGAATGATGGTAATTTTGTAAATCTGTACATACTTTGCCTTCTGCAATTTGTATTCACATATTTTGTAAAAAAAAAAAAAAATAGAAAAGCAAAAGAGGGTAAAAAGTACTAAAAGAAAAATCAAAAGACTTAGAAAAAATAAAATACCCCAAAGAAAAAAATCAATAAAACATGAAAGTGTGCAAGTATAAGTCCCACTACTTTTTGCAGTTGATTATGGCAGAGTGTTAATAAATTCCATAATCTGTGATGAATTGAAAAATTTAATCTTGACTTATCACCTTTCAATTTCAAATGTTGTAGATAGAGAATAATGAATTGTCATACAGTTTAATCATGACAGTTCAATAGTTAGGTAGAGAAATAAAGTGAATCCAACAGTTTAATCTGGATTCCTAGTTGAAATAAGTGTAGAATTAGATAGTTTTACTGCTTTTTGAAAGAATAAATGCTGTAAAGGTTGCTAGCTCAAATGCACCTAATAAAAAATGGAAGAAAAAATGTTAGCAGTTAAATTGGGTAGGTAGAAGAAGGTGAGAAGCTTCATTGTAAATATCATTCACCAGGGTTGCAAATAACTAACTTTCCTTCCCCATAGCCATTTATCATTCTAAACTATCAGTCAGAAAGGCTCAAGGCATTTCCTTGACTTCTATTGGGACCGAACCCAAGGCTCTATGGCTGATTAGTTGAAAATGTTAAATGCTTATATTAATCCCAAAAATCACATCATTTTCCATTCATGCATTCATTTCCCTGAATAATCTAAGTAAAAACCTCATTTTTACTTAAAGAAACTCTAATTATCATTTGATTAACTTCCCACATCATTTGAAAGCATAAAGCCCTCAAAATTACTTTTTATCCTAAGTTCAAGTGATGAAGTTATTATAATGCAAATTTTCTTTTAAATCTTCACTTTCTTAGTTATATTAATGTGTTTTGAGTATACATTGTCCCCTTGTCATATTAACTCTAACTTATTTAATAAATCCCTTAGAAAATAACCTTTTCCTATATTATATAATTCCCTTTTATTAAATAGCCCCAAAAACCCATTTATTATAACTTTAGCCAAAGTTATTTATTCCCACATGTTTAAATAAAAAACCCGCATTATACCCCTTTGACTAAATATATCGTTATATAAATATCCTGCCCCTCTGGTAGTTAAATCACTTTGATTTAATTTACTATATAATAAAAATATGTGAAAAACCTTTAAACATGTTTTATTATGTTTTTAAAACAAAAAGATCGAAGTTTTGTTTAAACTAAACTTCAAAGAAAAAAACCATCCATTTGTTATATTTCCCTTCCCCGACTCCCTTTACCCAAGGTTAAAACTATAACTTAACCTATTCCCTTGTTTATATTACTTTCCCCGACTCGTCTAACCCAAGGTTAAACCCTAATCTATCCTTTTTTCCCGACATATATCTCCTTACCGCAGTATTTAACCATGGGTAAAGGCCCTTTTATATCTCTCCGACCACTTTTTCCTATGTACAAAGCCTTTTTATACATAAAACTAATTAAAATATTTCAACGCCATCAGGTCTAATCTCAGCCATTAGATCCCTATTAACCTTTTGATCCAAAAATTCAGAGTTAATCTGACAATTCTTTCCCCAGACTCCTCCTTCCCTCATTGGATTCAATCTTGACCCTCCGATCTTCATCCTTTCATTGATCTCACGGTTCTCAACAGACGCGATATTCTTATCCTCAGGACCCTTCACATCCTATCGCGTAACATAAGAGTCGTCACATCATCCCTTTTTAATCCGACGGTCATAAATAAACCCGATATCTCCATCTCCCGTTTCCACCACTGCTCATCGCACTTAACATACACCGTCCGATCATCCTTCTCCTTTTAATTCGACGGTCATAAACAAATCCGATAACCCCATTTCTCGTCCCCACCATTTCCTATCGGATTAAATTTTAACCGTCGATCTCCCTTTGTCAAAATCAACAGTATAGATTAATAGCCCTGGCCCCACTGCATTTACCCTGCAACTCTACATCAGATCCTGACCCTTCGCTCCTTTCCGCCGGATCGGATGATGCAAATTCCTTTTCGCATTTTTAAACTGATCGAGCGAAGTTCCAAAAACATTACGCGAAAAAAATTTGTTTTCCCAAACAGCCCCTTGCTGACGTGTCCTAATATGATTGGATCGCGTGCGAAAAGTGAATTTCCGCTTACCACTTTGGAACCACGCGAAAACCACCCAATCTAAATCCGAAACCGCTTCCACCCAACCTGTAATTAATGTAATTAAAAGGTGATTAGACTAAGGTCTAAAGCATTAAAACTTAATGTTTTTCATAACATTTCACCTATTTGCCAATAAAACATTAAGAAACCCCCACAGAGCCTTATTTTCATCACATTTCATGTATTTTTCATATCAAACACCATGAGCCCGTTACAAAGCCTCCCGACGCCATTTTTGAGCCTCCTGTGAACAAGTTGCCATTTTAAAAAGCCATTGTTCTCTGAAATTCATTCCTGAGAACCTCCATCAACTCTGATAGCCAATTCAACTAGAATTGAAGATTTTAAACTCAAATGCAACTTCATCAACCGCAAACTACACCTTTCACAGGTATTTTTCACTATTCAACCTACAAAATGCTTCAAATACAAAGGATAAATATCATTTGAACTGCCATTTCGTTTAAACAGTTGAATTAGCCATCTTTGAAGTCTAAAAACTTCCAAAATACAGGGGAAACCCTGTCAAATTTTCTCCAAGATCCGCATTCTCCATTTTAGCAGGTTTTAAGCCATTCCAAGATTATTTTCACTGCTGAACTTGGTCTAAAAAATCATCTGTGCATAAGAAACCCTTTTTATCACCTAGAACCGTGCTCAGAGTCCAATTTTGCCAGTAAAACCCTTCAATTGCCCCTTGTTTCTAAAGAAGAACTTAGCAAACTATTTAAACTTTCTCTATTCATCCAGGATGATAAAGAAACAAGTAATTCCCAAGTTCAGGGGACCAAAATCCCAAAGTCATATTATACTGTTACCTTAGGGTAAAAAATCAGATGTCGAAGTGTATCAGTAAAAGACAAATTATACTGCTTGTCATTTTCAATTACAACAGTGAAACAGTGAAAAGAAGAGATAAAGAGTATCAGGATTGAAAGTGAAAAGAAGTAGTGTTCTACAAATCAGCTTCCACGAGATAATGCATCAATTGCCAACAATGCTCCCAGCTAATCATAAAATCTGTTTGATTAGGATAGATAGTTCTATTTTTTCTTGTAAAAGAGGATAGCTTGCAAACTGTTTTGCTGTTGTCCCTATTCCTGTGTTGTGTTTCCTATTCCTTTAAACATTATCTCAAACTCTGAGATATTTTGTAAGCAATTATTTGTATAAATACTTCATCTTTCGAATTATTCAAGGTGGAATAAAATCTGAAAGATTACTATAGACTTATTTGGTTGAAACATTAGGACTTTTTGTGAGTTAAATTGAAGCAGGAGGCTGAAAAATGAAGCGAAAGACACCATAGTTAAGGATTCATGAGATAAACAGATGAGTACAGTCTTTCATGTTTTCATTGTGTATTTCTTTAAGTTTCATTCATATATCATATGTATTTTACTTCTTTAATGATAAACTAGGAAAGTTAGTACAGAATTAGTGTTAAAAAGCTCTCTGTATTTACTAGTTATCATTATTTATGTTTTCTGCTGATTTGCAAACTAGAGAATTCTTAAATGCTCTTTAGTTTCATTTGACCTCACCTTTCCCTCTTCCTTTCTGTGATCTAAGGATTCTTAATTGCCATTAGTCCAGAATCACATCACTTCATCAAATTAGCCTTTCAAACCCTCTGAAAGTTATCTAACTTTCTCTTAGCATATTTGCATCTTTTGACCTTGGTTTTCAAGTCTTGTTAGCTAGAAATTTGACTCCATTGGCCAATGGTTAGATAGATTTTTTTTATGGTTTCCTTTGTAATTCTTTATTTCCACCAAACTTTAAAATCAAACCAAATTATCCATTCATAACTAACCTAAAATCCATTACCAAAACAAAGCTAAATTTTAAGGAGAGATCCCTCTCCAGAACTCAGGAAGGCTAGATCCTGAATTCTAAATGCGGTTCTTGGTTACCCCTGGTTTTCTTAACTACAAAAATCCTCATCCCACAACCTAAGAATTACTAGGGTGTTAACATACTGGCAACCATACTGGGGACTAACCACTCTCCAGTTTTAAGTTTAATCTTGGAGGAAGATTTTTAAACATTATCTTTTCTACTTTAAGATTAATTTTAAAGGTTGTGGGTATTTACCCAATAAACATTATGGCTCCCAAGAAAGTCTATTACACTAGACCCAACCCTGATCCCAATCCTCTAGATATAGTAGACAATCCGGACCAGATAGGAAAAAAGAAAAAAACAAGTTGTTAGTTCAGAAACTGAAGTACCCCTGAGAAGAGCTGATTCTTTACCCAAAGAATTAGTAAGCTTATCAGATATTGAATTTGACTTGAAGTTTGAGAAATCACTATTTAGAACCAAATTTGAATCTGATTTAAAGGAAATTGTTTTAGATCCTGTTTTTACTTCTTATGTGAGTGAAAAACATAAAATTATTTCAGTTCCTACTAAATCAGACCAAACTGAAAATAAAAGTCCAGTAAAAAGGGTAAGTGTCACAAAAATTAAAGACATTGAAGAAGCTGTTAAGTTAGCTAATTTTTTGTCTCAATTCAAACCCCCAGTTTTCCAAATATATACCACAGTCTTTCGAGCATCATATTCTACTCTGTATGCTGCCACCTCATTTACAGATTCTATTGTCAGTTCACCTCAAAAGCCTATAAGCCCTGAGTTTCCTCTGCACCATAGAATCATATATTCATCATATCCTCAATCCATCGCTAGTTCATCAACAGATCCATTCATACCTAAGCTGCCCTTGCAGCCCAAAGTAATATTTCCATCATTTACTCAGACTATTACATCCACTACCACTATACCCACTAGCTTCATAAGCACTTCATCTTCTTTTCCTAGCTCTTCAAGTACATCTATTGTTGTAACCAGCACTATCCCTTCCACTACTACTATACCTCCCAGTTCAGAAAAAATCCAAGCCATGGCAGCCATATATGCTCCCTTGGCTTTACCTCAGAATCTTTATGACATGCCCCAAAACTACCAAAAGGACATCCCATTGTTTGATAATATTTCACAAATCACTCCACAACAACATATCACTAGAATGAATGATTTTTGGGAAATTTATGAGATAGATGAATCTGATGTCCAAATGAGGTTATTTGCACAAAGCTTAATTGGAGAAGTGAAAACCTGGTTTAGAAATTTCGGTGCTGGTAGTATAGCAGACCTAGCTGCATTCCATAGAGCATTCCTAAATAAATATGAAAAGAAGAAGAATCCTATGCAAATACTATCTAAGTTTGATGCTGTTAAGAGAGCCCCCAATGAGTCTGTCCAAGATTTTTGCACCAGATACAACAGTGTTTACAACGCTATTCTTGCAGACCTTAAACCCACTCTGTATTCTGTGTTACTCAAATTCCCTGATTTTTTTGATGTAGACATGGCTTACCAACTTAGAGAAAGGGATGCAGATACCTTAGAATAAATGCAACAAAACGATGTAGGTGTGGAAATCAATATCCTTGCCAAGAAAGCCAGAATGAGAAATGAGAGGAGGGTTACTATCAAAGAAGAAGCTTCACACCTAGATGGTAAATTTGATTTTATTACCAAAACATTAGCAAAAGTAGTTGAGAGACTAGACCACATTGAAAGAAAACCACAATGGGAGAATCAATACCAAATCAGGAATCCCAACTACAGGAAAAACAACATTCTTGGGAAAGGTAAGGAACCTTCCCCAGACCAGAACATAAGACCCCCATTCCAAGAAAACTTTGCAGAAATTTCACAAAACAATGTTGAGGAGGATGAGGAAGACATCAACATAGTTATGGGGATAGATGAGAGTAATACAATTTTCCTCACACAGGAGGACCAGGAACTCTTTGAACTACAACAGTTCAAAGTGGAATCCGGGGAATCCTTTGATTATAAGCAAGGTTATGACTTCGCAATCAATGAAATACATAGTAAATATAACCTTAGGAGTAAGAAAACCAATGAGCCTACTACAAAAAACAATGCACCAACCCAACAAAGTCAAAACAAAAAGAAGATTGAGGCTCCCAAAACGAAACTTTTGCAGATTCTTCCCAGAGAAAACAAAAAAATTTCAAACCCACCCAGTCCTAAAAAACAACAAAGTCCTAAGATTGTAGACATTACTGATGAAGTGGCTCAGTCATCCAAAGATGCCCAAAAGGCTGATGCTACAAATACCACCAATTCGACAACAATCAATGAATCAAAAAAGAATCCAATTGACCCAAAATCACCAAATCTTAAATCTTCTACTGAGAATCCCAAAATTGATAAAACATCTGTTAACACTCAAACTGTTCCTGAAAAAGAAATTAAAGATAGAAGAAACTAGGAAACTCAAAAAGAAGACAAAAGAAAATCTCAAAACAAAGGTAAAACTGTTGAAACACAAGAAAAATCATCACAAACCACAGTTCCAAAAGATGAAATTATTCAAGCCATCAAATCTCAATCAACCTTTAACATGCAATCAGAAATATCCAAGTTAAAAATAGCGGTTCTCTTAGTTGAATTAGCTAAAAATGACTTGTATATATCAATTATTACTGAAATGTTGAATGTGAATGAAAATGAAGATACAATAAATATGAATGATGATAGACCTGAGTTAATTTTTGGTCCAAATGTAGATGGTAAGCATTCAGATGGGTCGGTACCCCCATTTTATTTAAGTCTTACAATACATGATCAGATATTACACAATGCTATGCTAGATACTGGAGCTTCCCATAACTTAATGCCCAGAGCAATAATGGAAACCTTGAATCTAGACATAACCAAGCCATATAAAGATCTATTTTCATTTGATTCATCTAAAGTTCAATGCATAGGGTTGATTAAATATCTATGTGTAAACCTAGTCCAATATCCTGGTAAAAGCATGATCATGGATGTTGTGGTAGCTGATATCCCGCCAAAGTATGACATGCTTCTTTCTCGCTCATGGGGAGCAAAGTTGCAGGAATCTCTACAACTTGACATGAGTTATGCCACTATCTCGGTATTTGGACAGCCCAAAAAGCTTTACAGAGAAACCTTAATGAAGTATATGATCAGTAGTGCTGATAGACCCACCAATTATCCAATCTATTCAACTCCTACTGATCTTGATTCATTTATTCTCAGTAACTCTGACCAAAATGATATCCAAACTGAAATCACTGATAAGAAACTTAAAATAATGGATGATTACATTGGTCATGAGGCTTTATGGCATTTAGATTTTGATGGATCTGTGAATAAATCTGGTGCTAGAGTTGGTGTATGGATTACGAACATTGAAACAAGCCATTCTGAAGAACATGCCTTTAGATTAAACTTCAAATTCACCAATAACATGGTTGAATATGAAGCTTTAATCTTAGGTTTGCAAATTATTAGAAAAATGGGAGGAAAAAGAATAATGGTCATGGGTGATCCTGAATTAGTTATCAAGCAAATAAACGCAGAATAATCTGTTCACAATCCTAGACTTGCAAGATACAGAGAAACAGTGTTGGAATTGCTTAATGAGTTGTTAGAATCAAATTTTGCTATCATACTTAGAAAACAGAACATACGAGCCCATTGTTTAGCAAACTTCGCCAGCAGTTGTAAATTTCCATTTTCACCATTACAAAAATACACTGTTGAAATCAAACACAGGCTTATTGTCCCGTATAATGTGAAATATTGGAAAATTTTCTCAGAAGATGAGAAAATTTATCACTTTTTGAATAATGAAAGAGAGTTTCAAAACTGTCAAATTGATAATGACTGTAATATAGATTCACCTTGTAATATAGATTCCAATTTTTGTCAAATAGATGATTTAGATAATTTAGATGTACATAATTTTGATAAGCCTACTATATTTACTCAGAGTGACATGGATGAAATGGAAAAAGTAGATATAGAGGAAATAATGGAAGATGAACCAGATTTGATTGATTTAAAACATAACATTTTACCCAGAGGTTTGACTCCCCTAGAAGACTTATTTGATTCCAATGATGTGCCCAAAAAGCTAAAAATGGAACCAGTTAGGTCTGATACAAAAGAGTATAATATAGGAACAGAGGAAAAACCAAAAATGATTAAACTGTCAAAATCCTTGTCATCAGAAGAAAAGGTTAAATACATAGAACTTTTGAAAGAATATCAGGATGACTTTGCATGGGGTTACGAAGATTTAAAAACTTACAATGAAGACATAATTCAACATAAGATTCCTTTAAAAGAAAATAAAAAACCCTTTCAACAAAAACTAAGAAGGATTAATCCAATCTTGTTACCTTTAATCGAGAAAGAAGTTAAAAGAATGTTTGATGCACAAATAATCACACCAGTCAGGTATTCTGACTGGGTATCTAATCTAGTGCCTACCAGAAAGAAAACAGGAGAAATCCGACTGTGTATAGACTTCAGAAATCTTAATAAAGCTTCCTTGAAAGACAATTACCCCTTGCCCAAAATGGATCAGATTTTGCAGAGGGTGGCAGGTTCTTCAAGAATTTCTTTATTAGATGGTTTCTCTGGTTATAATCAAATTCTAGTTCATAAAGATGATCAAACTAAAACTTCATTTACCACTCCTTGGGGCACTTTCATGTACTTGAAAATGCCTTTTGGATTAAAAAATGCAGGAGCTACTTTTCAGAGAGCAATGGATATTGCCTTTGCTAAAGAGATCCATAAATTTTTAGTTGTTTATCTTGATGATATTATTGTTTTTTCAAAAACAAATGATGAACACTTAGATCACCTGAGACAAGTATTTATCAAATGTAGAAAATATGGTATATCCCTTAATCCCAAAAAAACTCTTTTCGGACTGGAAGAAGGAAAACTGTTAGGTCACATAATCTCCAAAGAAGGCATTAGAATAGACCGTACAAGAATTGAAGCCATTTTAAACATTCAACCACTAAGGAACATAAAGGAACTTCAAGCATTCTTGGGTAAAATCAAATTTTTAAGAAGATTCATCTCTAATCTGGCTGAAATCATAAAAGATCTCAATAATATGCTTAAAAAGGACTCTTCAATAAAATGGACAATAAAGGCCAAACAATATTTTGAATCTATTAAATAGGCCTTAACAAAAGCACCAGTCCTCATCAGCCCAGATTATACAAAAGATTTTATAATCTTTTCTTTTGCATCTGAACACACCATAGCTGTAGTTCTTCTACATAAAAACAATCAAGGTTTTGAATAGCCAATTGCATTCTTTAGTAGAGTCCTCAGAGATGCACCTTTAAGTATAATATAATGGAAAAATAGGCTTTAGCCCTGGTTAAAGCCATCAAAGTTTTTAGAGTGTATATACTTCATTCACACATCATTGCATATGTCCCTAATGCAGTAATTAAAGATATTTTGACACAAGATGGACCTGATAGTAGGAGAGGAAAGTGGATAGCCACAATACTTGAATACGATCTGGAAATCAAACCAACTAAGCTTTTTAAAGGACATGGTTTAGCCAGTTTGATGGTTGAATCAAATTGTAATGCTTTAGATATTAATTTCATTGCACAAATAGATGACCAGGAGGAGATGGTGACTCCATTGATTAGTGAGGCCTATCTAGACTCACCATAGCACTCTGATATTATCTTTATAATAACACATTTACAAGCTCCTCCTGGGTTAACAAAAACCAAGGCAAGATTCATCAAACAGAAAGCAATGAGGTTTTGTATCTTAAATAATGCACTTTACTAGAAAGAAAATAGTGAGATTTTACTAAATTGTTTATTAAAATTTGAGGCTGACAAAATTATTGAGGAATTTCATGCAGGGGACTGTGGAGGCCATCTATACTGGAAGAGTACAACAGAAAAAATACTAAGAGCTAGTTTTTGCTAGCCAACTTTATTTTCTGATGTTAAAAAATTTGTCACCTCTTGCGACAAATGCCAATTTTTCGAAGGAAAAAAGAAACTATTGCCTTTACCTCTTAAGCCTATATCCACTGAAAATCCATTTCAACTATGGGGGTTAGTCTTCATAGGTGAAATCCATCCTCCATCTTCAAGCCAACATAAATGGATTTTAACTGCAACGGATTACTTTACCAAGTGGATAGAAGCCATTCCCACTAGGCAAGCCACTGATTTAGTTATAATCTCATTTATAGAAAGTAATATTTTGTCAAGATTTGGATGCCCACATAAGATTATAACTGACAATGCAACAACATTCAAATCTAAGAAAATGGTTTCTTTCTGTCATAAATACCACATTACCTTAGGTCATTCCACAACATATTATCCCCAAGGTAATGGTTTGGCTGAATCATCAAACAAAAGTTTAATCAATATCATCAAAAAACTACTCCAAGAAAACAAAAAGACATGAAACAAAAAGTTAGTCTATGCCCTATGGGCTGATAGGCTTACCACAAAAAATTCTATTGGAACTTCACCTTATCAGATTGTTTATGGAACAGATGTAGTTTTCCCTTCTTCCTTGGGTGTTCCATTCATGAATATTATCCAGGAATCATAGGTGGAAACAAATGATATTCAACGAAGAATCAATGAAACCATACATCTCCAACAAACCAAAGAAGAAGTATATGAAAAATCACAAGTTTTACATGATAAAATCAAATTTTTTTTTGATAAAAGGGTTAAAGATGATGATTTTTTCATAGGAGATCAAGTTTTGAGATGGGATTCATGAAGAGAGGATAAAGGAAAACATGGATATTTTGACTTTCTATGGCAAGGACTGTCTGCTCAACTTAGTGTTCCTAAGTTGATGTCATAATTTGTCAACTAGGGTTAGTAAACTATTGAAGTGAAGTGCACTATATGTGCTTAGGTATCTGTTTCTCACTACATTGTGTGTAGTGTTTTTCCAATGTTTTTGGTTTTGTGTTTTTATTCTTAAGAGGAAAAGAAATAAGTGTTAGTAAAGAGAAGTTGTTGGTCACACTAAAACAGAGAAAAACCTATTTAACAAGAAAAATAACTCATAACATGAATTCAATAACTCATAACATGAACTCATTCCAATTCATTCATTATAAATATGTTGGAATAACTTGAGAAAAGGACAAGTTTAATGCAATGAGGTTCTTCTAAGTAAACAACATTCTACAATATCACAGAGAAAATCCCATCCATGGCTAGAGATTTATTGGAACACATTTGGAAAAGATAGTCTGAAACATAGTGAAGAATTCTACTCTAAATTATCCTATGACACCGAAATTAATCCATTCCACAACTCAAAATATCACTGTTAAACCTCATTCAAGAATTAGAAGTCTTTTGGAATAGCTTTGGAAAAGAGGAAGTTTGTGAAATTATGAGAAGTTGCAGAATAGTCAAGACTTCAAAATGACATTACCAATTCTTGTTCCTATGATGATGATGTTTTAGTAGAAGTTAAGAACAAGAGTGGTTTGTAAATAATGAAGGCCATCAAGTCTAACTTAACAACTAGAATACAACTGACTAATAAGACTAAAAATACAATGGATAAAACTGAACTAGAATGCAATCATTCAAAATTGAAGTGCAGTGAACAAAATTGAACTAGAGTGCCATTAACCTCCGGAGTTTTACAACTAAACTAAAATGCAGCTAATCACTGAAATACTACAGCTTTGTCTCATTTGGTGTTAGTGGTATTTTGGAACAATTCATAGAACAAGACTGGCTGTAACATGTGATGTAAATGAGCATAAAAACATAAAGTTCAAAAAAACACAACTAAGCTCTAAAACACCACAGCTAAGTCTCACTCAGTGTTAGTGATATTTTGGAATAATTCGTAAGAACAAGACTAGCTGTAACAATTGATGTAATTGAGCACAAAAACGTAAAGTTCAGAAAAATGCAACTAATTCCTAAAATACTACAGTTATATCTCATTCAATATTAGTGATATTTTGGAATAATTCGTAAGAACAAGTGGGCATGGCAGCGATATAGTGAGTATAAAACCTGGATAAGCACTTAAATCTCTCTAAATATAAAGTCTTGCAATAAAGCAGTACTTCTTTCATTAAAGGAAAAGTGTTTCAAAAACAGAGTATTACGGTCTTTTGAGATCTAGCAACAAAACATCAATCTAGCTAACTGTCTCTCGGTCTCCCGAGTTATTCTTATAAAAGAAATACATAACTATCCTTGAGAAGAAATAGGAACAAGTGTATTTTTCAATCAAAATCAAATTATAACTCTTGTGGAAGCCTGCTCTTCTTTGGAGAACTTGTGTGGGAGTCCACATCTGGTAGAATGCTTCTTTGTCCATGATCTCTTGTGATGCATAACCACCTATAGATTCTTGCTCAGACTTCGTAGAGAGCAAGAAAGGATGGGGGAGTGTTGTGGAATTCAACCATATGTGTTTTCCTTTGAAGTGACACCTGTAACCTATGAGAACATGAAGATAGCTACGGAATAGGCGACTAGCTACAGAATAGTTGCATTCTGTAGCTGAGTCTAGTAAAAAATTACTACAACAACAAAACCATGAAAATATAGCAAGTCAGTCATTGTATACATTCCTAAAGTGAATTTAATCAATCCTATTGATCATTTAAGCCTGTAATTGATAAGGGACAAAGGAAATGAAGTGAAATTTGGTGAAGGGAGAGGACATCTTTGGGGCTCAACAATGACCCTATGTGATATATGGTTACAAAGGTAATAATTCCTTTTTCATCAGGAATTTGGATGGAACTGAACTTCAATAAGGACCAGTGAATGGTAGGATGCTGAAACATGTTGAGATTGCAACAAGATGATGAGCTTAGTGGAAAGAAGTTGCCTTCACTAAGTGGGCCCGCAGGCTATTTTTGACGCAAAGTCTATTTTTAGACTATGTCTATTTTTAGACATATGGATCATGTTCTATGAGTTGCAGGATGCTATTTGTGGATGGTTGGTCAAGTCGGAAAAAATAGATGGACTTCGATTTTTAGACATACTGGGCGGAATCTATTTTTAGATTGCCAGTCTAAAAATAGATATGTAGAATATTATTAGCTCTTAATAATATTTGGACTCTAAACATTATCTTATTCTCTTGGAGCACTTCAGTTAAGTGCACAGATGTGGCACAGGAGCTGACAGAAGGAATTACGCTATTCCTGAGGGTTATGTGGAGCTATTGCATGGATAATTCAATTAGAACTCATGTGACAGAGTTTGGTGGAGTTGATTGAGGAAGTTAGTGGAGTTGTATTTAGTTTAACTAATCTAAACATAGTTGAGCTATTTGTATTCAATTTAACTAATTGATACAATTAGTGAGAGTGGTGTGAATTAATTATTAATTAATTCACTAATCATAAACTCATTAATCAACTAAAGAATGCATCAGTTAACTTCAGTGCATGGACAGTTTCAGTGGAGACCAGTGCAGAAATAGGTGAAAGAGCAGGTTAACTATCAGTTGTGACTATACTGTTGCTATTTGCAACACAAAGATAGGTGGAGAAGCCCATGAGGATTGCGCAGTACAAGCTAGGTGGTTTATCTATTTAATGAAGCAATCTCATAACATTGATTACGCAATACAGGCTGGCTATCAATTGGCAAAAGATTGGAGCATGTGTTTTGCTAGATCTAGCTTGATAGTGTGTAGAAATTGAGGGTGTGCATGAGAGCTTGTGTGGAGCTTTTGTACTATGATTTTTACATGATCTCCATGAAATATAATATATAGATAGTTGGGGTTTTCAGCTTTAAGCTTTCCCATTAAATATTGTGTTCATATGTGTGATTGTTTGTGGTTTTAATGTATGCATGCAATTGATTTTATTTCCGCATGTAATGACCAATGGTAGAAGAGATTCTGTATTATGCATGAAGCTAAAATAATGTGTGATCAGGAGAATCTCAGTGAATAATATCATTTATTAGGGACTACACGTGAAAATTAGGCGATATTGATCGTGGACGGTCAAAACATTGAAGCAATTGAGTTTTGAGCTGGTGGAATTCGAATTTGCAGTAGTGTTTTCTTGGAGTTGAAGTTGAGATGTCTTTCAACGGATTATTATTGGAGTATGCCCTTGAGGGCAGCTCGAATTATATTGCATGGAAGGACAGGATGGAGGCGGTGCTGGATGACAATGGGTTGAAGGAGTTCATAGATGCAGAAATTCCAAAACCTACTTCTAGCGATGCTGCCGTACTTGACACATGGAAAAAGAAGAC